>CM073473.1:41905471-42222971 GCA_037074535.1 Gleditsia sinensis
GTCAAGCTCGGGGCCATTCACGTTGATATAGAAGACAACGCCGCTTGGATTCAAGCTTGTGCCACTAACTGGCGAAGTCTACCACAGAATCTCTAAGAAAAGTACAGTCCATAGTTTTTCTGTTGGCCTTTGCACTAGCTTAGGCGTCGGTGGCCACATTACAGTTGGGAAAATAGATGCTTAATTCTTTCTCTAAAATGGGTGTGATTATCCACTAATTAGCCATTGATTAGCATTTGTTAACTAGTTGGAATTCAATCCATGCTTGCATAGTCGTCGTGATGAATAGCGTTTGGAGTTCCTGAGCACATGAAATGTTCATCCACTGGAAAAAAACCTATACATCTAGCTCACGAAGGTGCTTTAAGCTTGTCGAGCGTATGATGTTAATTAGCTTGGAAATTAAATTCCTGAAAGCTGCATATAGCCCCTTGATGATTTGAAACCATTTGGGAGGAACCATGAGCAACTTTTCAGATTCTAATATCGCATTCCCTCACAGATATGGATCACTAAAAAAAAAAATGTATCTTGTTACCTTTTTGCGACCAATATTTTGTTGCAAGAATTATTTTAATATTTTTAATTTGCATTTGCCTAGCGGTTGTAAATTAAATTTCAGTGGCAAATTTTTTTTTTTTTGTTTTATTTCTTTTTGCAACCAGCTAATTTCCAACCACATTAGGCTAATTTTCCATGGAGATTGTTTAGAATTATCCTACCCACAACAGAAGCGAAGCTTTGAGGGGAAGAGCCTCGCACTGTCTTATGCTATGCAGGGAACTTGATTCCTTTTGGTCTCAAACTACCTTGAAAATGCTACTGCTTTTAGCCTTGTAAGTGGCTTTCGCAGGCGAGTAATGGATGGGAAGATGAAGCTTTCTGCAAGTTTAAATATGCAGTATACTATCTTTGGGAGCGAAGGAACCAGTTTAAACATGGTAATGCCACTGTACCTCTAAACTAGGTGTGGGCTAGATGCTCAAGATCGTGGCAGGAGGCTATTGAGCTGCGAAGGCCGGTTAATGGGGAGGGGAAAGAAAAACACGGAGAGTGACTGGTTGGACTAGACCCGCAGAAAACGTTTGAGATTAATGTAGATGGGGCTGTCTTCAACAATGAAGGGGGTGCTGTAAGTAGTCAGAGATGCACAGGGAAAATTTATTGGAGGCTTCGTCAAAAAGGTTGATTATTTTAACTCTGTTGCCCGCTTGGAACCTGTAACAGCTGTGAAAGGTCTGAAGTTTGCCCAAAGTCTGCAGTTGCACTACGTCTAGTTAGAGGCGACTCCAAAATGGTTTGTGACAGAACAGTCCAACGTGTTGATGCCTTAAGTTATCTTTTTTTTTTTTTGGACAATGCCTTTAGTTATCTAGAAAGATTGTTTTTTGAGTTAAACGAGTTTAGAGTTTTGTTTAATAGTATGGATGTAGCTTGTGGATCTTACGAGATGCGAATAGAGCTGCTTATTTTAGCTTAGTTTGCTAGAAATTTATCTGGGGATTGTACTTGAGATGACCTACCTGTGTTTGGCCTCTACTCTTTTTTCTGAAGCTCATCAATACAGTTTCACTAGTTTTCTTCTAAAAAAAAATTTATATAATAGCATATATGCTTGATAAATATAAATCCCGAAACAAATCCACAAGTTATAGAGACAAGAAGCCAGTAATAAATTATGCTTCAAATGGTACAATTGAATCCTGTCAAAAGGAGCAACTTAAAAGGAACCAAAATCTATGCTATATAACGCCACAAAGAGAAAAACATGACATATACTGTAAAATGCACACTGTCTCTCTTAAACTGAAAGGTTTTGAACTGGTTCTGTCATTGTTAGCCTATTCCTATATGGGTTCAATCACAAGAAAAGATGGAATGTCAAAACATAAGCAGTGTTTACAAAACATCTTCTAGTCCACTTAATCCCTCCCTTCCGCATGACTCATCATTTTCTAAGTTTATGAATTATGAACTTAGGACGGTTTCTCTGAATCATCTTAAAAATGAGTTTCTCCAGCCTTAAAATGGTTATCTCTGGCACAACCTGTCCAACCTCCACTGAATCTGGCATATATATGTGCATTTCCCTCTTCTAATGGGAACTAACGTCACATTCTATGCTCCTTCTGAAGTCTGAATCTCTACATTTTGTCTCTTGTTTATCATATGTTGCTTGAAAAATTTTGTTGGAATGCTCTGCACAAGTTACTCAAAGATATTAGTCTGAAGACATACACCTTGGTTCTGAACTGTAGAATGCAGTGTGAAAAAATGTAGAAAAATGAATATCCAAGACATATATTATAATCTATAAACTAATGCAGTATCATACCCCATGGTTTTAAACTGTGGCATGCATTTGCAATAGCAGTCATTGGAAAATGGGGAAAAATGTGACCATATTGAACCGCAATTGTAGCCTAAGACGTTAGCACAACCCACCCAATATTCCAAAACCACACTTTAAAACACCTAATGCAAAGCTGTTCCCAAGTCTTACAGATAGGATGTTCATTCCAACTTGCAAGAACACTTTCAGCCGAAGGTATAGTATTTTACAATAATTTCCTCCAAATTTATAGTATAGTAAAAGTATAAGACCATATTTGGTAAGGATGGATGGAAGTAGAACGAAAAGGAAGTTAATAATAATAATAATAATAATAATAAGATGAATCAATTTCTTGTTATGAAATCTTAAGCAGAGAACATTTCTGCTTCAACGCCATTAACATTCTTTGCTTTTCTCTTTGCCAAACATGGTAAATGCATGTGATTATAACTAAGTTTCCTCACATGATTAATTTGGTTGTTGTAAATCATAGGCATTAGGAATAACTATATATTTGAGCTCCCTCCCTATTAGAACTAACCAGAAGGCCCTTCTCTGCGTAGGCTTGCTTCACAAGAACTCTGAATGAAGGATTCTTAGGGTCTAATTTGCTGCTTTTGTTGACTTCGTTCTGCATTGGCCTCTTATACATGTCTTTACCAAATTAATCAGAATGTGAGTTCAAATCTTACCCAGACAAATACTCACACACACAAAATGAGTTTATACCAAATAAATTAATAATGCAAGGCTAGCTTAGTTAGCTTACAAATTTTCATGGAAAGGTCATCGGGTTTGTAATAACCCAAACCTTTGAAGGTTAAGTACAAATCATTTGAAACAAGGAAGTTGAGAACAATATAAAATTTTAGAGCGTTTCTGACCTTTTCTTCTGACCTTTCGTCACTCATATAAGCATAACTCTCCATATGAAATCCAAATCACATGATTCAAATTCCTATTGAAAGATAAGACATATATCTACAACTTTGATGTTAGGAACTTTTGCTAATTCGGTGAATATTATAGTGATAAGAGGCAAAAACCGCAGCAAAGTGTGGACTGGACCTTTGCTCACTATTTTATGCATAACTCCTTCATATGAACTCCAAATTAGGTGATTCAAGTGGCTACAGAAATCTAAGAGAAAGGGCTACAACTTTCATGTTGGAAATTTTGTCAAATTCGGCGAAATGATTTTCGCCGCGGCGAGAATAAGTTCGCCGCGGCGATAATGCTACAGCATTTTCCCGAGAGCATGAGTTTTTCTGGTTTCGATCTCGCCGCGGCGAAAATATTCTCGCCGCCGGTAAAAATCGTGGACCAGCAATCTCGCCGCAGCGACAATGAGCTCGCCGGCGGCGAAATTCGTCAGAGAGGCATTTTTTTGTGGTCCCCCCTCCTTTTTCCTTCATTTCCTCCATTGCTGGACCTTCCTCTCTCTCTCTAAAATTTTTCTCAAACTTCTCTCTAAGATATCTCATCATCCGGACGTCCGATTTGAGCAAGCAAGGTACCGTTGGACTCGTGGGAAGGAGAGCTACAAATCCCACCGATCAATTTCGCCGGAAAGTCGTCGAATTGTCGCCGGAAAATCGCATGAATAGTAACCTCCAAGGTAAAACTCCGTTTAAGCGCGTTTTAGGCTCCGTTTTACCAAATTTCTTTCCATGGATAGTCTTAGAATTAGTTTCTATACTAGAATATAGGGTTTTTAGGTTTCGGCGTGAATAGTGTTTTTCGGCATGAATAGTGCCGTTTAGAGTTTTTCAATTCTCATGTTATGTCTATATTTTCTAGGTTGTTGAACCATCACGAGGTGAAATTCTCGTTGTTGGACTCCTAGTAAGGTGAGTGGGTTTTTCATACTATAGCGCATGTTTTAGGAATTTGATTTATAACTCTCTCGTATGATTTTAACTAGTTGGAATGTATGCTAAATTGTTTTACCGCTTTGAAAACCAATATATTCCAACCATGTTAGAAATTATAAATTTAAATCCTAGTTGAACTCTAGGTATGCAGGGCAAGCATCTAGGCTGATAATTCTCCATTTGAGCTAAATTTATAGAAATGCGAACTTAGTCATAGAAATGAACTAAGTTAGCCATGAAATGATTTGATGCATGATGAGCATCTAAGTGACGTCTACGGACGATATGTTTAAAGGGAAAGTTTATGATGATAAAGGTTTCCATGGAAATTCATGGATGAGATATATTTTTAGAACGGAATTTTATGCATGAAAAGAGCTAGATGGAGAATTATAGCTTTATTACAATGTTATTGAAATGTTTTACTTTAAACTTTTTGAATAGCATATTTCAAATATTTTCTATTGGAGGGACCCTTTTAGATCACTGTTAGCTAGCCGCAGGTAGTGCTAGCCCTGGTGCACCATGATCATGTTAAGGCTTCGGCCTAGGATACTGTGACGGGCATATGACTGCCTAAGACACAGGGATTTAGGGTTGACTTATGTCTTCGCCTACAATGATTGCCATACGCATTGCTATGTGCTTGGGGAAATTTAGGGTTGACTTATGTCTTCGCCTACAGTGATTGCCATACCCATTGCTATGTGCTTGGAAAAATTTAGGGTGGACTTATGTCTACGCCTACAGTGATTACCCTACCCTTGCTGTGTGCTTGGGGGAGATGATAGATCTGTTTGGAAAGACCTCCAATAAACTAGTGCATTTTTCTTAAAGATTAAAAATTTCTAAACAAGCTCATTCATCATTGTTACTGCATAAATATCTTCATTTATTACTTACCATGCATAATTGATTTGCTTACGGTTACTGATTTAATCATGTTTTATCTTTTGAACATACATTTGAACTGTTTAGCATTCTTTCAATAAATTATGGTTAATTGCTTAATGTTTCTATTATTATCTTTACATTTGGATTTCAATTATTAAACCCATTGCGAAACACTCGTGCTTGGTTTGCCCTGTTTCAGTTATAGTATGATTTACTCATTCACTAAGATGTGGTAATCTCACCCCTCTTTTGTTTCCTCCCCACAGATAGTCAAAGAGGCTTTGATCCAGCTACAGCTTCGTAGGAGGCTGAAGATAGTGTTGGTGAGCCCCAGTTTGGGCAAGGCTCTTTTGTACTGTTTGTTTAGTTTAGTTATGTCTAGAGTATCTCCATGAACATACAGGAAGGATCCTCGCTTCTTGTGTATTTTGATGTGTTGTTTGGAAAATGATTTTATGTTTTACAACAATGTTGGTATTATGAGGCCTTGGGCCAAGTTGAATCACATGAATATTATGAGGCCATGGGCCAAGTTGAATCAGAATGTTGGATTCATGAGATATCATGAGATATATATATATATATATATATATATATATATATATATATATACATATATACAGTATTTTCTGATATTGGATGTGGCATATGTGGCCAGTTATATTTATTATGTACTCTGGATTGTGTGCTGAATGTTTGTGCATGCTATGTGTTAGGCTTACGGCTAGGGGGAAACCCTTATGCCGTGCCGGTCATGTGTTCCATCATTTGGGGCCGTGACAAAGATGGTATCAGAGCATTAGGTTTCCCTGTGTTCATGGAGTAACGGACATTTAGGTAGGGCTTTGAGTATGGGTATGAATCCGGACATGCTTATACTCACGGTGCTGCTAAAGGGGTTCGATAGGATGTTGTCTTTTTGTTTAAGTAAGTCAGTTTATAATATGCTATGTTGGCATGGTTAAGTGATGGTTGGGCTATCTCTGTTTTATATCGAGATGCGTCTTAAAGAATTTAAGAAATTGAGACAGATACCAAATATGATGGTTTCTGAATGAGACATCATGATGGTTTCTGAATGTGACATCTGTTGTACCCGGTTGTCTAGATATGGTAGATTGTGATGTGATATTGAGAATGAATTTGTTGGAATTATGTGATGTCATTTTGAAATGTCACTAGAAGGTGATTAAATTCAATATGCTTGGAGAATTTTCTCTCTTGATACAAAGAAATCTTAGTAAGATACCCAGTAACCTAGTCTCTGCTTTAGCAGTTCATAAGTGATTACAAAAATTGTGCCAAGAATAGTTGGCAGTGGTGAGAGATGCTGATATAAATTATACCACTGTAAATCAAGTTCCAGTGATTAGAGAATGTTCTGATACAATTCCTGAGGAATTGCCAGGATTAACCCGAAATAATAAATAGAATTTGGTATTGATTTATTTCCTGGCCAGCGTCTATATTTCCATATAGAATGGCACCCACTGAACTTAAAGAACTGAAAAAGAAATAGTTACAAGACATGTTAGACAAGGGATTTAAAAGCCCTAGTACTTTTACTTGGAGTGCTCCAGTTCTATCTGTGAAAAAAAAAAGATGGATCACTATGACTATACATAGATAATAAATAGTTGAATCAAGTGACAATGTGGAATAAATACTCATTACCTCGTATAGATGATCTATTTGATCAGTTAGAAAGTGCTCAACATTTCTCAAAAATTTAACTTGATTTGATATTTAGATATCATCAAATAAGGATAAGAGAAGAGAATAAAAAAAATTTTGCTTTCAGGATTCGACATGGACACTGAGTTTATAGTTATGTCATTTGGGTTGACAAATGCCCCAGCTACATCCATATATTTAATGAATAAGTAATTAAGTCATCCCTAAATCAAGTTGTTATTATATTTATTGATAATATACTAGAATATTTCAAGAGTTCAGATAATCATAAGCAATGATTAAATATAGTATTACAAACTCCAAGGGAGTATCAGTTATATGCTAAGTTCTCAAAATATGAATTTTGACTTAGTAATAGTACTTTCTTAAGGTATGTGGCTAGTAAGATGGTATCCGATAACCCTAAGACACATCTTGCTACAGTTACAGATGAAGATTCAAGTCCAATTTGCACGTTTTGCTATGGTCTGTTGTCCATTCTATTTGAGCTGTGATTGGATCAAGTACATGAACATATGCTTGTAAAGCAGCATCAATTAACTCCTCAGCATTTGAAGCTGAGATGAGAATTCATCGTGCTGAGTGTGAGATGAACATTTGTTCCACAGCATGATCAAGGAAAGATAACAGACAATCAAAGAAGTGATTAACATTTAACAAACCTAGTGGTTTGTGATGCA
The DNA here is from genome assembly GCA_037074535.1 of Gleditsia sinensis. Classification (NCBI taxonomy): domain Eukaryota; kingdom Viridiplantae; phylum Streptophyta; class Magnoliopsida; order Fabales; family Fabaceae; genus Gleditsia; species Gleditsia sinensis. The sequence goes on from CM073473.1 coordinate 41,912,950, forward strand.
TATTGAGTTATGCCCAAGAAACTATTTGGAAAATTTCTTCTAAAGTACCAAAACCCCCTGGTAAGGCAATGAAGGCATCAGCGTTGCTTATCATTTTAGCCATGCGCTCATGCATGGATGCAACCCTAAACTCTTCCCTAATTATTTTTCCTACGATGTTAGATGCAGCTAGAGCTGTAGGAATAATACCTAGAACTTGGCATCCTCCTACATGTACAGCTGTAGACACACACCCCATTAACCCACGGTTACCTCCACCATAGACTAGATGAATTTTTCTCCTGGCCAGCACCATACCTAGGTTTTGTGCTGCTTTCACATATTCTCCGTCCTTTCCAGGACTGGAACCATAAAAAACGTAAACATTTCGAAATTGACGAAATGAAATTCCCTCCATAGCTGCACACACCCTAATTTTGAGTATGAAAATAAAGATACTAATGTGTGCATTTATAGAACTCAGAGAAAAACATACTTATAATAGCTAAGCGAATAGGCTAGATATAATGAGAACAACTATGTGAGTGATTGGCAGAGATCAGCTAAATTGAAGGTGAAAATTTCAAAAAAAAAATGACGGCAAGCATGCATATATACAGTAATTATGATTGTGACCCATATTAAGTACGTAAAGAGAATAAGGTTAAGATATCACCAGAAATTAGCCTTTTCCTTATTATTTTTATGAAGCATTGATGTCTTGATTCTTACAGAGAAGTTGTAAGTGGTAGGCGTAAAAGAGAGAAAAGATTCAAAAATGAAAACCAGTTAATTGTTGAAGAGGAACAATCAAAAGATTAATCTTGTTTTTCCCAATGTTCTTACTAGTCGACTATTGGTTTATAAGTCGACTAGCTATTTTGAGAAATTTTAATTTGGACAGGTTATTTTACAGTTGATTGATTACATCTGTTATGAAGCAATCAACTGCATTCTACCAGTTAACTATGTGTTCTTTGCTTCCCACATACTTTTGTGAGCTAAGAAATAATTATTTTTCATATGATATTCTTTCACCGAATAATGATAGCTTTGAATTAAAATTTTGGCACATATATTCAAAATTTGCGGCCACCGATTTTCGCCGAACTAGTAACTAGAATTTTGTTTACAAATTTTCAAGAATTACGGCCACCGATTTTAATTTCCTGTCAATGTTTTGTCCAAACTTCTTACTTCCTCTTTTGGCACGACGCTCTATTATGAGTTCCACATGTTCTACTGTATTGTCTTACATTAATGTTTGGCATTAAATGCAAGATTCTTTTTCCTTATTATAAGAAGGGTTAATTTCTAATCTTTGAAACTCAGTTATTATGGCATTCAACTGATTAGTAGATTAAAGTAATAGACATTTTTGAAAAGAATAGATGGATGATGATTTAATGGTGCTTTGACGAATATAATCAAAGGAATTAACGGTGTTAAAGTTTTTGAGGAGTAAAGTATGGAAAATAAGATTTAAGTTAATCTTGAAATTTTTAATTTGAAAACATGGAAAATATTTTGAGAATCATCTATGAGAGTAATGTAAGTAATTAAGATGTTTGTGTTAAGAATTTATACTTTGCTAAATTGAGACTAGTATCTAAAATGTAAATCATATTGAGATTTGAAAATTTACGTATAAATAATTGTTAAGAAAAGAGATTTCAGAAGAAGGCATAAATTGTAAATATGGATAAACCGAGGTAATAAGGATATACTGAGATAAAAATGGTACTAGTATAATGGTAAAAATAAGATACAAGTTAAATTTTTCATTGGCCGATATGTTGACAAATATGAATTGAATATATTATCTCAAGAGAGTTATTCAGGAAGTCTAAAGATCTTTATTAAATAATAATATGACTAATACTAAAATTAAATGATGTGTTTATACATTAGAAGTTATGCTTTAAGTATCTTTATATTATTGTGGTAAAAGTTGGAAGAAATTAATTGTACTTAGTTGAACTTACTCATAGCAGTAATTATCATGCCAATATACAATGGCATCATTTGAAGTTTTACATGAACATCATAGGTTTCTTAATATGTGAGTGAATTGAGAAAAGTTAAACTTTGAAAATCTAGTTTGGAATAACATGCAATAGATAGAATATGACTTATCTAAATTAATGATGCTAGCTTGGAGAGCATGCTTCAAGCATATGTTTGTTTTTAGATTGGTGAGAGATTCCTTAGCAGAATCTGTCTATAATAAAATGATATTAAAAGATTTAAGCCTTATGTAAGAGGTGTTACAAATGTTTTGTTAAATGACTCAGTGGAGTTAGATTTATTATAAGATGTTATTGAAAAAAAGTGAAAATTGATTAGAAAAAGAAATACAAGTAACTCAATACTAGTCAAAGGTCTATAAGGACCATGAATGTTGAGCACTAGGAATTATCAGTTGGTGACCACATATTCTTTAATGACTCACCAATGAAAGAGGTAATGAGATTTGGGAAGAAAGGAAAGTTACACCTTCGGTATATAGAACCATTTAAAATTTTTGATAGGGTCGGTTTAGTGGCTTATTATTTGACTTTACCTCCTAAATTGGGTAATGTCCTTTTAGCCTTTCATGTGTTTATGATATGAAAACATTTACCGGATCCTACACATGTTATATAGTGTCCACAAATTCAATTACAGGAAAATTTAACCTATGAGAAACAACTAGTAGCAATAGTGAACAGACAAGTAAGGAAGTTACGGTCAAACAAGTTACGGTCAAAGGAAATACCTGCAGTGAAAGTGATATGAAAAAAAAAATCACTCTTATGAGAAAGTTACTTGGGAAAGAGAGTAGGATATACGCACCAGATATCCGCATTTATTTGAACAAAGAGGTTAGTAGTTATCTGCAACTGTGGTGATGAAATTTGGGGACCGATTTTCTTTAAGGGGGAAATTAGGGTAGGAACAGTGGCATACCACCTAGCCCTACCACCTGGATTGAGTGAAGTGCATCCAGTCTTCCATGTCTCGATGCTAAGGAAGTATCTACCTGACCCATCTCATGTAATTCAACCGCAAGAAATCCTTTTGGATGACAAGTTGGCCTACGAAGAGAAACCTGTGGCCATTGTTCATAGACAGGTAAAAAAGTTGAGGTCTAAGGATAACCCTACAGTGAAGGTGATCTGGCAGAATCATTCCAAAGAGGAAGCTACGTGGGAAGTAGAGGACATCATGAGAGAGAAGTATCCACAGCTGTTCCAAGAGTAGTCTTGTGTTTTCATGTTGTTGGTTTTTGTAAAATTCGGGGACCAAATTTTTATAAGGAGGGGAGAATGTAATAACCCAAACCTTTGAAGGTTAAGTACAAATCATTTGAAACAAGGAAGTTGAGAACAATATAAAATTTTAGAGTGTTTCTGACCTTTTCTTCTGACCTTTCGTCACTCATATAAGCATAACTCTCCCATATGAAATCCAAATCACATGATTCAAATTTCTATTGAAAGATAAGACATATATATACAACTTTGATGTTGGGAACTTTCGCTAATTCGGTGAATATTATAGTGATAAGAGGCTTAAAACGCAGCAAAGTGTGGTCTGGACCTTTGCTCACTATTTTATGCATAACTCCTTCATATGAACTCCAAATTAAGCGATTCAAGTGGCTACGGAAAGCTAAGAGAAAGGGATACAACTTTCATGTTGGAAATTTTGTCAAATTCGGCGAAATGATGTTCTCCACGGCGAGAATGCTGCAGCATTTTCCCGAGAGCATGAGTTTTTCTGGTTTCGATCTCGCCGCGGCGAAAATATTCTCGCCGCCGGTGAAAATCGCGCACCAGCAATCTCCCCGCGGCGACAATGAGCTCGCCGCCGGCGAAATTCGTCAGAGAGGCATTTTTTTGCGGTCCCCCCTCCTTTTTCCTTCATTTCCTCCATTGCTGGACCTTCCTCTCTCTCTCTAAAATTTTTCTCAAACTTCTCTCTAAGATATCTCATCATCCGGACGTCCGATTTGAGCAAGCAAGGTACCGTTGGACTCGTGGGAAGGAGAGCTACAAATCCCACCGATCAATTTTGCTGAAAAGTCGTCGGATTGTTGCCGGAAAATCACATGAATAGTAACCTCCAAGGTAAAACTCCGTTTAAGCGCATTTTAGGCTTCGTTTTGCCGAATTTCTTTCCATGGATAGTCTTAGAATTAGTTTCTATACTAGAATATAGGGTTTTTAGGTTTCGGCGTGAATAGTATTTCCGGCGAGTGAATAGTGTTTTTCGGCATGAATAGTGCCGTTTAGAGTTTTTCAATTCTCATGTTATGTCTATGTTTTCTAGGTTGTTGAACCATCACGAGGTGAAATTCTCGTTGTTGGACTCCTAGTAAGGTGAGTGGGTTTTTCATACTATAGCGCATGTTTTAGGAATTTGATTTATAACTCTCTCGTATGATTTTAACTAGTTGGAATGTATGCTAAATTGTTTTACCGTTTTGAAAACCAATATATTCCAACCATGTTAGAAATTATAAATTTAAATCCTAGTTGAACTCTAGGTATGCAGGGCAAGCATCTAGGCTGATAATTCTCCATTTGAGCTAGATTTATAGAAATGCGAACTTAGTCATAGAAATGAACTAAGTTAGCCATGAAATGATTTGATGCATGATGAGCATCTATGTGACGTCTACGGACGATATGTTTAAAGGGAAAGTTTATGATGATAAAGGTCTCCATGGGAATTCATGGATGAGATATATTTTTAGAACGGAATTTTATGCATGAAAAGAGCTAGATGGAGAATTATAGCTTTATTACAATGTTATTGAAATGTTTTACTTTAAACTTTTTGAATAGCATATTTCAAATATTTTCTATTGGAGGGACCCTTTTAGATCACTCTTAGCTAGCCGCAGGTAGTGCTAGCCCTGGTGCACCATGATCATGTTAAGGCTTCGGCCTAGGATACTGTGACGGGCATATGACTGCCTAAGACACAGGAATTTAGGGTTGACTTATGTCTTCGCCTACAGTGATTGCCATACCCATTGCTATGTGCTTGGGAAAATTTAGGGTTGACTTATGTCTTCGCCTACAGTGATTGCCATACCCATTGCTATGTGCTTGGAGAAATTTAGGGTGGACTTATGTCTACGCCTACAGTGATTACCCTACCCTTGCTGTGTGCTTGGGGGAGATGATAGATCTGTTTGGAAAGACCTCCAATAAACTAGTGCATTTTTCTTAAAGATTAAAAATTTCTAAACAAGCTCATTCATCATTGTTATTGCATAAATATCTTCATTTATTACTTACCATGCATAATTGATTTGCTTACGGTTACTGATTTAATCATGTTTTATCTTTTGAACATACATTTGAACTGTTTAGCATTCTTTCAATAAATTATGGTTAATTGCTTAATGTTTCTATTATTATCTTTACATTTGGATTTCAATTATTAAACCCATTGCGTAACACTCGTGCTTGGTTTGCCCTGTTTCAGTTATAGTATGATTTACTCATTCACTGAGATGTGGTAATCTCACCCCTCTTTTGTTTCCTCCCCACAGATAGTCAAAGAGGCTTTGATCCAGCTACAGCTTCGTAGGAGGCTGAAGATAGTGTTGGTGAGCCCCAGTTTGGGCAAGGCTCTTTTGTACTGTTTGTTTAGTTTAGTTATGTCTAGAGTATCTCCATGAACATACAGGAAGGATCCTCACTTCTTGTGTATTTTGATGTGTTGTTTGGAAAATGATTTTATGTTTTACAACAATGTTGGTATTATGAGGCCTTGGGCCAAGTTGAATCACATGAATATTATGAGGCCATGGGCCAAGTTGAATCAGAATGTTGGATTCATGAGATATCATGAGATATATATATATATATATATATATATATATATATATATATATATATATATATATACATATATACAGTATTTTCTGATATTGGATGTGGCATATGTGGCCAGTTATATTTATTATGTACTCTGGATTGTGTGCTGAATGTTTGTGCATGCTATGTGTTAGGCTTACGGCTAGGGGGAAACCCTTATGCCGTGCCGGTCATGTGTTCCATCATTTGGGGCCGTGACAAAGATGGTATCAGAGCATTAGGTTTCCCTGTGTTCATGGAGTAACGGACATTTAGGTAGGGCTTTGAGTATGGGTATGAATCCGGACATGCTTATACTCACGGTGCTGCTAAAGGGGTTCGATAGGATGTTGTCTTTTTGTTTAAGTAAGTCAGTTTATAATATGCTATGTTGGCATGGTTAAGTGATGGTTGGGCTATCTCTGTTTTATATCGAGATGCGTCTTAAAGAATTTAAGAAATTGAGACAGATACCAAATATGATGGTTTCTGAATGAGACATCATGATGGTTTCTGAATGTGACATCTGTTGTACCCGGTTGTCTAGATATGGTAGATTGTGATGTGATATTGAGAATGAATTTGTTGGAATTATGTGATGTCATTTTGAAATGTCACTAGAAGGTGATTAAATTCAATATGCTTGGAGAATTTTCTCTCTTGATACAAAGAAATCTTAGTAAGATACCCAGTAACCTAGTCTCTGCTTTAGCAGTTCATAAGTGATTACAAAAATTGTGCCAAGAATAGTTGGCAGTGGTGAGAGATGCTGATATAAATTATACCACTGTAAATCAAGTTCCAGTGATTAGAGAATGTTCTGATACAATTCCTGAGGAATTGCCAGGATTAACCCGAAATAATAAATAGAATTTGGTATTGATTTATTTCCTGGCCAGCGTCTATATTTCCATATAGAATGGCACCCACTGAACTTAAAGAACTGAAAAAGAAATAGTTACAAGACATGTTAGACAAGGGATTTAAAAGCCCTAGTACTTTTACTTGGAGTGCTCCAGTTCTATCTGTGAAAAAAAAAAGATGGATCACTATGACTATACATAGATAATAAATAGTTGAATCAAGTGACAATGTGGAATAAATACTCATTACCTCGTATAGATGATCTATTTGATCAGTTAGAAAGTGCTCAACATTTCTCAAAAATTTAACTTGATTTGATATTTAGATATCATCAAATAAGGATAAGAGAAGAGAATAAAAAAATTTTTGCTTTAAGGATTCGACATGGACACTGAGTTTATAGTTATGTCATTTGGGTTGACAAATGCCCCAGCTACATCCATATATTTAATGAATAAGTAATTAAGTCATCCCTAAATCAAGTTGTTATTATATTTATTGATAATATACTAGAATATTTCAAGAGTTCAGATAATCATAAGCAATGATTAAATATAGTATTACAAACTCCAAGGGAGTATCAGTTATATGCTAAGTTCTCAAAATATGAATTTTGACTTAGTAATAGTACTTTCTTAAGGTATGTGGCTAGTAAGATGGTATCCGATAACCCTAAGACACATCTTGCTACAGTTACAGATGAAGATTTAAGTCCAATTTGCACGTTTTGCTATGGTCTGTTGTCCATTCTATTTGAGCTGTGATTGGATCAAGTACATGAACATATGCTTGTAAAGCAGCATCAATTAACTCCTCAGCATTTGAAGCTGAGATGAGAATTCATCGTGCTGAGTGTGAGATGAACATTTGTTCCACAGCATGATCAAGGAAAGATAACAGACAATCAAAGAAGTGATTAACATTTAACAAACCTAGTGGTTTGTGATGCATATTGAGTTATGCCCAAGAAACTATTTGAAAAATTTCTTCTAAAGTACCAAAACCCCCTGGTAAGGCAATGAAGGCATCAGCGTTGCTTATCATTTTAGCCATGCGCTCATGCATGGATGCAACCCTAAACTCTTCCCTAATTATTTTTCCTACGATGTTAGATGCAGCTAGAGCTGTAGGAATAATACCTAGAACTTGGCATCCTCCTACATGTACAGCTGTAGACACACACCCCATTAACCCACGGTTACCTCCACCATAGACTAGATGAATTTTTCTCCTGGCCAGCACCATACCCAGGTTTTGTGCTGCTTTCACATATTCTCCGTCCTTTCCAGGACTGGAACCATAAAAAACGTAAACATTTCGAAATTGACGAAATGAAATTCCCTCCATAGCTGCACACACCCTAATTTTGAGTATGAAAATAAAGATACTAATGTGTGCATTTATAGAACTCAGAGAAAAACATACTTATAATAGCTAAGCGAATAGGCTAGACATAATGAGAACAACTATGTGAGTGATTGGCAGAGATCAGCTAAATTGAAGGTGAAAATTTCAAAAAAAAAATGACGGCAAGCATGCATATATACAGTAATTATGATTGTGACCCATATTAAGTACGTAAAGAGAATAAGGTTAAGATATCACCAGAAATTAGCCTTTTCCTTATTATTTTTATGAAGCATTGATGTCTTGATTCTTACAGAGAAGTTGTAAGTGGTAGGCGTAAAAGAGAGAAAAGATTCAAAAATGAAAACCAGTTAATTGTTGAAGAGGAACAATCAAAAGATTAATCTTGTTTTTCCCAATGTTCTTACTAGTCGACTATTGGTTTATAAGTCGACTAGCTATTTTGAGAAATTTTAATTTGGACAGGTTATTTTACAGTTGATTGATTACATCTGTTATGAAGCAATCAACTGCATTCTACCAGTTAACTATGTGTTCTTTGCTTCCCACATACTTTTGTGAGCTAAGAAATAATTATTTTTCATATGATATTCTTTCACCGAATAATGATAGCTTTGAATTAAAATTTTGGCACATATATTCAAAATTTGCGGCCACCGATTTTCGCCGAACTAGTAACTAGAATTTTGTTTACAAATTTTCAAGAATTACGGCCACCGATTTTAATTTCCTGTCAATGTTTTGTCCAAACTTCTTACTTCCTCTTTTGGCACGACGCTCTATTATGAGTTCCACATGTTCTACTGTATTGTCTTACATTAATGTTTGGCATTAAATGCAAGATTCTTTTTCCTTATTATAAGAAGGGTTAATTTCTAATCTTTGAAACTCAGTTATTATGGCATTCAACTGATTAGTAGATTAAAGTAATAGACATTTTTGAAAAGAATAGATGGATGATGATTTAATGGTGCTTTGACGAATATAATCAAAGGAATTAACGGTGTTAAAGTTTTTGAGGAGTAAAGTATGGAAAATAAGATTTAAGTTAATCTTGAAATTTTTAATTTGAAAACATGGAAAATATTTTGAGAATCATCTATGAGAATAATGTAAGTAATTAAGATGTTTGTGTTAAGAATTTATACTTTGCTAAATTGAGACTAGTATCTAAAATGTAAATCATATTGAGATTTGAAAATTTACGTATAAATAATTGTTAAGAAAAAAGATTTCAGAAGAAGCCATAAATTGTAAATATGGATAAACCGAGGTAATAAGGATATACTGAGATAAAAATGGTACTAGTATAATGGTAAAAATAAGATACAAGTTAAATTTTTCATTGGCCGATATGTTGACAAATATGAATTGAATATATTATCTCAAGAGAGTTATTCAGGAAGTCTAAAGATCTTTATTAAATAATAATATGACTAATACTAAAATTAAATGATGTGTTTATACATTAGAAGTTATGCTTTAAGTATCTTTATATTATTGTGGTAAAAGTTGGAAGAAATTAATTGTACTTAGTTGAACTTACTCATAGCAGTAATTATCATGCCAATATACAATGGCATCATTTGAAGTTTTACATGAACATCATAGGTTTCTTAATATGTGAGTGAATTGAGAAAAGTTAAACTTTGAAAATCTAGTTTGGAATAACATGCAATAGATAGAATATGATTTATCTAAATTGATGATGCTAGCTTGGAGAGCATGCTTCAAGCATATGTTTGTTTTTAGATTGGTGAGAGATTCCTTAGCAGAATTTGTCTATAATAAAATGATATTAAAAGATTTAAGCCTTATGTAAGAGGTGTTACAAATGTTTTGTTAAATGACTCAGTGGAGTTAGATTTATTATAAGATGTTATTGAAAAAAAGTGAAAATTGATTAGAAAAAGAAATACAAGTAACTCAATACTAGTCAAAGGTCTATAAGGACCATGAATGTTGAGCACTAGGAATTATCAGTTGGTGACCACATATTCTTTAATGACTCACCAATGAAAGAGGTAATGAGATTTGGGAAGAAAGGAAAGTTACACCTTCGGTATATAGAACCATTTAAAATTTTTGATAGGGTCGGTTTAGTGGCTTATTATTTGGCTTTACCTCCTAAATTGGGTAATGTCCTTTTAGCCTTTCATGTGTTTATGATATGAAAACATTTACCGGATCCTACACATGTTATATAGTGTCCACAAATTCAATTACAGGAAAATTTAACCTATGAGAAACAACTAGTAGCAATAGTGAACAGACAAGTAAGGATGTTACGGTCAAACAAGTTACAGTCAAAGGAAATACCTGCAGTGAAAGTGATATGAAAAAAAAAATCACTCTTATGAGAAAATTACTTGGGAAAGAGAGTAGGATATACGCGCAAGATATCCGCATTTATTTGAACAAAGAGGTTAGTAGTTATCTGCAACTGTGGTGATGAAATTTGGGGACCGATTTTCTTTAAGGGGGAAATTAGGGTAGGAACAGTGGCATACCACCTAGCCCTACCACCTGGATTGAGTGAAGTGCATCCAGTCTTCCATGTCTCGATGCTAAGGAAGTATCTACCTGACCCATCTCATGTAATTCAACCGTAAGAAATCCTTTTGGATGACAAGTTGGCCTACGAAGAGAAACCTGTGGCCATTGTTCATAGACAGGTGAAAAAGTTGAGGTCTAAGGATAACCCTACAGTGAAGGTGATCTGGCAAAATCATTCCAAAGAGGAAGCTACGTGGGAAGTAGAGGACATCATGAGAGAGAAGTATCCACAGCTGTTCCAAGAGTAGTCTTGTGTTTTCATGTTGTTGGTTTTTGTAAAATTCGGGGACCAAATTTTTATAAGGAGGGGAGAATGTAATAACCCAAACCTTTGAAGGTTAAGTACAAATCATTTGAAACAAGGAAGTTGAGAACAATATAAAATTTTAGAGTGTTTCTGACCTTTTCTTCTGACCTTTCGTCACTCATATAAGCATAACTCTCCCATATGAAATCCAAATCACATGATTCAAATTTCTATTGAAAGATAAGGCATATATCTACAACTTTGATGTTGGGAACTTTCGCTAATTCGGTGAATATTATAGTGATAAGAGGCAAAAAACGCAGCAAAGTGTGGTCTGGACCTTTGCTCACTATTTTATGCATAACTCCTTCATATGAACTCCAAATTAGGCGATTCAAGTGGCTACGGAAAGCTAAGAGAAAGGGATACAACTTTGATGTTGGAAATTTTGTCAAATTCGGCGAAATGATGTTCTCTGCGGCGAGAATAAGTTTGCCGCGGTGAGAATGCTGCAGCATTTTCCCGAGAGCATGAGTTTTTCTGGTTTCGATCTCGCCGCGGCGAAAATCGTGCACCAGCAATCTCCCCGCGGCGACAATGAGCTCGCCGCCGGCGAAATTCGTCAGAGAGGCATTTTTTTGCGGTCCCCCCTCCTTTTTCCTTCATTTCCTCCATTGCTGGACCTTCCTCTCTCTCTCTAAAATTTTTCTCAAACTTCTCTCTAAGATATCTCATCATCCGGACATCCGATTTGAGCAAGCAAGGTACCGTGGGACTCGTGGGAAGAAGAGATACAAATCCCACCGATCAATTTTGCCGGAAAGTCGTCGGATTGTCGCCGGAAAAGTGCATGAATAGTAACCTCCAAGGTAAAACTCCGTTTAAGCGCATTTTAAGATTCGTTTTGCCGAATTTCTTTCCATGGATAGTCTTAGAATTAGTTTCTATACTAGAATATAGGGTTTTTAGGTTTCGGCGTGAATAGTATTTCCGGCGAGTGAATAGTGTTTTTCGGCATGAATAGTGCCGTTTAGAGTTTTTCAATTCTCATGTTATGTCTATGTTTTCTAGGTTGTTGAACCATTACGAGGTGAAATTCTCGTTGTTGGACTCCTAGTAAGGTGAGTGGGTTTTTCATACTATAGCGCATGTTTTAGGAATTTGATTTATAACTCTCTCGTATGATTTTAACTAGTTGGAATGTATGCTAAATTGTTTTACCGCTTTGAAAACCAATATATTCCAACCATGTTAGAAATTATAAATTTAAATCCTAGTTGAACTCTAGGTATGCAGGGCAAGCATCTAGGCTGATAATTCTCCATTTGAGCTAGATTTATAGAAATGCGAACTTAGTCATAGAAATAAACTAAGTTAGCCATGAAATGATTTTATGCATGATGAGCATCTATGTGACGTCTACGGACGATATGTTTAAAGGGAAAGTTTATGATGATAAAGGTCTCCATGGGAATTCATGGATGAGATATATTTTTAGAACGGAATTTTATGCATAAAAAGAGCTTGATGGAGAATTATAGCTTTATTACAATGTTATTGAAATGTTTTACTTTAAACTTTTTGAATAGCATATTTCAAATGTTTTCTATTGGAGGGACCCTTTTAGATCACTGTTAGCTAGCCGCAGGTAGTGCTAGCCCTGGTGCACCATGATCATGTTAAGGCTTCGGCCTAGGATACTGTGACGGGCATATGACTGCCTAAGACACAGGGATTTAGGGTTGACTTATGTCTTCGCCTACAGTGATTACCATACCCATTGCTATGTGCTTGGGAAAATTTAGGGTTGACTTATGTCTTCGCCTACAGTGATTGCCATACCCATTGCTATGTGCTTGGAGAAATTTAGGGTGGACTTATGTCTACGCCTACAGTGATTACCCTACCCTTGCTGTGTGCTTGGGAGAGATGATAGATCTGTTTGGAAAGACCTCCAATAAACTAGTACATTTTTCTTAAAGATTAAAAATTTCTAAACAAGCTCATTCATCATTGTTATTGCATAAATATCTTCATTTATTACTTACCATGCATAATTGATTTGTTTACGGTTACTGATTTAATCATGTTTTATCTTTTGAACATACATTTGAACTGTTTAGCATTCTTTCAATAAATTATGGTTAATTGCTTAATGTTTCTATTATTATCTTTACATTTGGATTTCAATTATTAAACCCATTGCGAAACACTCGTGCTTGGTTTGCCCTGTTTCAGTTATAGTATGATTTACTCATTCACTGAGATGTGGTAATCTCACCCCTCTTTTGTTTCCTCCCCACAGATAGTCAAAGAGGCTTTGATCCAGCTATAGCTTCGTAGGAGGCTGAAGATAGTGTTGGTGAGCCCCAGTTTGGGCAAGGCTCTTTTGTACTGTTTGTTTAGTTTAGTTATGTCTAGAGTATCTCCATGAACATACAGACAGGATCCTCGCTTCTTGCGTATTTTGATGTGTTGTTTGGAAAATGATTTTATGTTTTACAACAATGTTGGTATTATGAGGCATTGGGCCAAGTTGAATCACATGAATATTATGAGGCCATAGGCCAAGTTGAATCAGAATGTTGGATTCATGAGATATCATGAGATAGATATATATATATATATATATATATATATATATATATATATATATATATATATATATATATATATATATATATATACATATATACAGTATTTTCTGATATTGGATGTGGCATATGTGGCCAGTTATATTTATTATGTACTCTGGATTGTGTGCTAAATGTTTGTGCTTGCTATGTGTTAGGCTTACAGCTAGAGGGAAACCCTTATGCCGTGCCGGTCATGTGTTCCATCATTTGGGGCCGTGACAGGGTTCAATATCAATAACCTCATTACTTTCTTCTTCAGCTTCTTTCTCATCTGTCCTCTTGCTAACTCCTGCATCCTTCAAGCCTTCACCTTGGGTAATATTGTCATTAGAATCTGCCTTCTCTTCCTTTATCCGAGTGCCTTTTCTTCTTTGTCCCTCGTCAGCTTGCTTCCAGTTTAGTCGATTTTCAGCTATTGGGCTTCTTTCTTTCAAATTTTTTTGAGCCACTGGCTGTTTTTCGTTCTGATTTTCTGTGCCAGCAGTATCATCAGAGTTCTGATTGGTACCCATCTGAAGGTCCTTCTGGCAGGCAGATATTCCAAAGATCTTAACCTTAAATGTTGAATTCCCATCATATTTGAAAACAACGAACTACCCATTTTCCAAACGATTATCTTCTGCAAATGTTTTCCAACCCGTTTTGAAATACAGCTCTTTATCACCCTCTTCCTCAATATCAACCCTCCAAGATTTATTTGAAGAAGCCCTTAGTGCAACTTTCTTTGGTATAACACTACGATATCTATTGGTAAACAGTACAGGAATTCGCTGGAACACCAAAATAAACCAAGAAAAATAATTAGCATTCCAGGTCTATATATAACCATACGTTGTAAATCAATGTACCTTTAGGCAGATAAGCATGGTCCCCTCTTTGCAATAAAACAATTTTTGTAACATCATGGGTCCTCAAAGTTGGGAGAAAAATCATATTCTGGCCTTCATAAGTAGGTAAATTTTTAATTTAATTCTTCACATATTAATTTATTTTAATTTAATCTCTTATAAACGTCACCTTAAATAAGTTTTTGTCCAAATTTGATGTTAAACTTAATTGGCAAAAGTTAAAATTACAACTTTTACCACAATTATTTAATTTGATATATAAATTAATACATCATTTGAAGTTGACTTCACAATTATGTGATATTTATAGATAATTTTTTAAAATGTAATTAATTTAATTAAAAAATTACAAATTATATTTATGAGTAGTACAAATTGTCAATTCTATGTCATGAGAGTAAATTAATATATCAGCAATAAATGACACTTTGTAATGGATTAAATTGAAAAAACTATGTCAGGAACAAAGTACAATTTTTCTCTAAATTAAATTGGTACATGATAAAAACCTTGAAGCCTAAAAATAGTTTACGTCTTTCCCCTTTTAGCCCAGAATTGCATTGGTTGAAAGAAAAAAGTGACGAAAAAAGGAACGAACTGATCAGCAAATGAACAGTTCCAGGAGTTTAAGGGGGGAAACGTTTTGACTGTTCAATCAAGCAATCACCAATGAGTACGCAAAATATATATATATATATATATATATATATTATTCTTATGAAATCTCAATCATCAATTAGTACGAAAGAAGAAAGAAAGAGATTTACCAGTTTAGTGGCATAGTCCCCTATCAGGACCTTGAAGAAAGAATGCATTTTGGGTTTTCTGCGGGTATCTGCTTCTCCCTCCATGAATGAGTCTTTCCTAGAAGCCTAGAAGACGCTACTCAAGAACCAATAGATTGCTATTATAGTATAGAAAACATTTAGATTTTTTTTTTCTTTTACCTAAAACATTTAGGAAGGGTTTTGGCAAAGTGATTGTGTAGAATGTGATTCTGAGATACATTATTAAAATTATTTGCTTGATTTAAATTATTTTTAAAATATTTAAAGACATTTTCAATCATGTTATATTTTTGTGTTTGGTCCAATTTTTTTTATAAAGGTGATTTTTACAGCTTTAGTATGCTAATTTACATGATTTTTTAAATAAATAAATAAATATATATATATATATATATTAATTTTATTTATAAATTTAAATAATTTTTTAATATGACTCAAATATTTTTCAAGAACATATTAGTTATATTTAATAAAAAAATATTATAATAACTGATCGGACACTTCAATTTTGGTGGACCCGTGCGTACCCCCGCCAGAAGATATTTATTTTCTGGGATGAAAGAGTTGGAGACAAATCTCGTGCCTTGGTGCTGTGCCCCCAAAATCAAATATAAGTTGAAAATTAAATATAAGTTATTGAAAAATATATTAAAAAAGTCAAAACGTTCTTATTATTTAAAATTTTATTTTTTATTTAATTTAAGAAAAACATAAATTTTTAAATAATTAATTGAAAAAAAATTAAAATTTGAAAATATATTTAAAAAAAAAAAAGCAAAGCCAAAAAAGATCCTTTTTGGAGGTACAACAGGGGAAATTTCAATTTTTTTAATAAATTATTTAAAAAATTATATTTTATTTAAAAAATTAAATAAAAAATAAAATTTTAAATAATAAAAACGTTTTTATTTTTTTAATATATTTAAAAATAAAAAATTGCAAGGAAACATATCACATTCTTCTTTTTATATTTAGTTTTTCAACAAGTTTTGAAAGTTTTTCAATAAAAAAATTATTTTCAACAACTTATATTTGATTTTTGAACAAATTTTTAAGTTTTTTCAACAAAATATTATTCTCAATAAATTTTTTTTAAAAAATTTTATTTTCTCTTTAATTTTTTTAAAATAATTTTCTAAATAATTTATTGAAAAAAATTAAACTTTAAAAATATATTAAAAAAACCAAAACGTTCTTATATTTTAAATTTTAAGTTTTTAAATTTTTAAATAATTTATTGAAAAAAAATTAAAATTTGAAAATATATTAGAAATTTAAAAAAATTGTATTGTATAAATGATGTGAAACATATATGTTATAGGATATTATATTTTCCATAATAAATAATTTATTTTATTAAAATAATATATTATAAAGAATAAAAATGATGTATAAGAAAACAATCGTAAAAGAATTTTAGAGTAAATTACTCTATTATGTCCTTATTAATTAACACTCTTATTATATGTTTTATTCTTATATTATAAAATTGTATAAAAAAATTATTTAAACATAAAAATAAAATACTATATTCTCACTGTATTAATATTTTTATCACATTATTTTTTATTAAAAAATTATATTTAATTCTTCTTTAAAAATAATAGTAAATTATTCTCTCTGATTTAATTATTGTCCTTATTATATAGTCTTCTTTTTTATTATGAAAAATATATATAAATCTCTTTTAAGAATAAAAAAAATTAGTACAATTTAACCTAAATATCTTAAATGGCTTTATGAACAAACAATAAATAAAGAAAATATCACTCTTTCAAATTAAATTGTAGCATATTTTTTTCATTTTAAAGAAAGATTTATATATATATTTTATAATAGAAGGGAATATAGCATAATAAGCATATTAATTAAGAATTATAAGATTTTTTTTGTTTTTTGTTTTTTGTTTTAAGAAAAATTTATGTATATTTTTAAAATAAAAGAAAAAATTATATAATAAAAATATTAATGACAAGGAAAGTAATTTACTCAAAATTTTATAATATGAACACTTTTAAAAAGTCAACCAATCAATATTCATCTAAATTTTTCTATTATAAGATAAAATAAATTAGGTAATATCCTTAATTAACTGTATTGCACAATCCTCTCAAAGTATAGGGCTTTGGAATGGTTTATTAGAGTGCTAGCATAGTAGTGTTTTCCTTCACAATCTGAATAACGGTTTCCCTCTGTTGTGTTCTTTAATTTTTTATTTTTTTTAAAAAATACAACACCCAAAAAATGGCCATTAGCATCGCCTTTTAAAGGCATGCAAACTGTCGCTATCTCATGCGTTGGGACATAATACTGCGGTGATTTCGACAACCTCTGGCGCAAACTAATATGGAACAATTGGTGACGGTTTAACAACTCGATAAAGAATCCCTAATAAAAAAATTTCTAATATTTTGCGGCGATTTTGTCCCGATGCAATTGCTAATCGTAATTCTATCTTGGGGCAGTTTAAAACTGCCGCTATTTGTGCGATATCCAATCATTACTTCCTTTTAAAAATTAGCAATTGGTGTCAACCACACTTGAATGGATGATGACAAAATATTATTTTTTTAATTTAATATATTATATAGCATATTAAAAATATCATATATAAAAAATTAAACAAATACTTTAAAAAGCTTTTGGCAATAAATAACGAAACCCAAAGTAAGTAATACATGTAGTTCATCACAATTTCAATGAAAGAAAAAAAAAATGGTGGGATATAGGACAACAGGCCCCTTGTGCAACTCTTGGGTTACAAAATAAGTACAAGGCCAAAAGTTGGGTAAAGACAAGAGCGGAAAGTTTGCAAAGGCAAAGAGGGTAAAAATTTCAAAATACAAGCACGTTTTAATATAAGTAAAGAACATTTGCAATTAGTCAGTGTTAGAGGAAGAAAAGGGACATCTGATGTCATCCTGAAAGTCGTTTGTAGAATCCTTATGCTGTGCCTTGGCAAAGGGTGGAGAAAAATTCAAGTTTTGATGCCCAGAAAGATGATAGTTAGGAAGCTAAATATGCAAGAGACACACAAAATTAGCAATTACAAATAGCAATTGTGTCGGAACAAAATAGTTGCAAAATGTTGAAAAAGAAAACAAAATTATCAGGGATTCTTTATGGTAGTTTGTAAACCGCCGCTATTTATACTTCATTTTAAAAATTAGCAACTGGTGTTAACCACAATAGGATTGATGATAACAAAAAATTATTTTAAATTTTATATATTATATAGTATATTAAAATATTATATATAAAAAATTAAATAAATAATTTTAAAAGCTTTTGGTAATGAATAATGGACCCAAAGCAAGTAATTCAAGGAGTTCATCACAATATCAATGAAAAGAAAAAGAAATGGTCGGATACAAGACAATGGCAACTTGTGCAACCCTTAGGTTACAAAATCAATACAAGGCCATAAGTTGGGTAAAGAAAAAAGAGAATATTTTGATAGATTGAAAAGTTTGCAAAGTCAAAGAAGGCAAAAAAAATAATAATCAAAATATATGCAAGTTTTAACATAAGTAAAGAGCACATGCAATTAGTCAGAGTTCGAGGAAGAAAAATGACAGCTGGTGTCATCTTGAAAGTTGTTTGTAGAATTCTTATGCTGTGCTTTGGTAGAAGGGGAAATAAAAATCAGGTTCTGATTCCCAATAAGATGATAGTAGAATTCTTGAAAGTATAAATAGAAGCTTAGCATGCAGAATGTAACATCCCGTAATTTTTAGATATTTTCCTTAGAAATTCTTCACCTTACATATATGCATAGAAATGTTCTAATATTAATGGAATAGGTAAAGAAAGAAAACCTAAGAGAAAATATTAGAAATAAACATGTTAAAGAAAGGTGAAATTCTTAGGTAAAGAAAGATAAATTTTTGTGAAATAAGTAAAGGTCTTAAAATTTCAAGAAGATCGGATTAGGGTAATCTTTCTTAATTTAAGAGCAAAAGTTACTGAGTTTAGTATCTCCACCCGTAATTGGGCTTTAACCTATAGACACTTCATATAGAGTTTTTCTACTTCACATGAATTTTTAGCAAGCCAATAGGATAGGCCAAGGAAGAAATAAAACATAGACTTGGACTAGGATATAGAAATTGGACCGGTAGCCCAAAAATCATGAAAATGTGACCAAGCCCATTATGAAAGGTAGAATTTTAACCAAAGTAAGGAAAATGGGCAAGAATGAGCCCAAACCCAAGAGGAAAAATAAAAATAAAAATAAAATTAAAGTGATGAAATATTAGTATAATCAAGATTAAGTGACATGGCATTAAGACAAAAATTTGGCAAGTGGTGTGATTCTACATTCATCATTTTGCCAAGTGGCATAATAATACAAGGCTTTAGGACAAAAACATCTATATCCTACATTCATAACTTTAGCAAGTGGGTAATAATACATAGCATTATGACAAAACATCATTATCCTACACAAATAATTTTAGTTAAGTAAGGAAAATTCAAGGGCTAGAAATTTGCCACTTAAAAAGGCAAATCTATCATACTTGATTAAGACAAAAGAAAAAGGAAATGAATCCCTAAATCAAAGGGATCTTGCCCCATATCTTAAGAACATATCATCATAATTTTCAAAATACAAATCTCCTTTTTCTATGCATATCTTGACTAAGGAAGAGGAAGACAAGAACATAAGTTGTTTGTTTTCCAAAAATTCAACAAAGTGTATCCTAATTGTGATAAGGTAGACCCATGATCATGAAAGGTGAATTATTTGGTGGTCTATATAAGAAAACCCACCCTTACAACATTAGAATTTCGTCCAAGTGAGGGAGAGCAAAAATAGAAGCAAGGTAGTGTGAGGAAAGGAGAGGAAGAAAGGAAGAAAGAGGAAGGAGAAGTCTAGGAGACTAAGTGCTCCAGGTAAGTTTAACAATATTTCTTTTTGAAGAAAACCTTTGAAACTCATAATATTTATATGAGATTTTGATCTTAGAACTTTGATGATTGGTCATGGATGTTGCTATATCATGTTACATATTGATCTTGCATGTGATGTATGTTTGAATACTTAGGTTGGTGTAGATAGTTCTGCATGGGTATGGCTATGGTTGATAGAATTTTAAGCTTCGGTATTTTAATTTCTGGGAACAATCTATAAGGAATTAAAATAAATAGTTAACATAAGAATTAAAGATATATGTGTCACGGAATTTTAGCCACTGGAATCATTCCATTTGGAGTCCATATGAGGTAGCTATGGTCTGATTAGTAGTCAAAGGTCAGAAAATGAATCATCAGGGAAGAATATGTTAGGATAGCTTCGGTAATTTAATTTCTGGGAATTATTGGTAGGGAATTAAAATAAATGGTTAACATAAGAATTAAAGATATGTGTGTCATGGACTTTTAGCCACTGGAATCATTCAATTTGGAGTTCACATGTGGTAGATATGGTCCGATTAGTAAGCCAAGGTCAGAAAATGGTTCATCAGGGAAGATTATGTTAGGACAGCTTTTGTATTTTAATTTCTGGGAATTATCTGTATGGAATTAAAATAAATGGTTAACATGAAAGTTATATATCTATGTCTCATGGAAATATACCCACTGGAATTATGCAATTTGGAGTTCATATGAGGTAGATATTATCCGATTAGTAAGCAGAGGTCAGAAAATGTTTATTCAGGGAAGAGTATGTTATTAATGCTTTAGTTTTTGAATTTCTGGGAATATTCTGTAGGGAATTAAAATAGCGCGCCAACATAACAATTATAGATATATGGCTCATGGATTTTTACTAACTGGAATAACGCAATTTGGAGTTCCAATTTGGGAGATATGGTCTAATTAGTCAGTAAAGGTCAGAACCTATCCGAGAGGAACTATCCTGTACTTTGAGGGAGTAATATCACCTTCGTTTCTTAATTTTTCGCTACAATGTTCAACATAATAGTTTTAGATAATTGTTTTATCTTGAAATGGACACCAAGATCACCTACATCAGAGTTAAATTGAGGGAGTTATGCTCTGATTAGTAAGAGAAGGTTAGATAGGATGAAAACCTGCATCAAGAAAATAAAGAAATAAAATTAGTATTTAAAAAAGAAGATGAATCTTAATAAATGACTAGTATAGCCATAGCCATTGCCATTGTATGAACTTCTTACCATCTTAAGTATGAAATTTTGACATGGAAATATTTTATAAAGTGATATTTGAAATGGTTATGTTCATGGCATGATTACCAATGATTTATGGTAATACTTATATTTTGATGAACATACTTGTTATTGAAAGCATATTTTTGGCTATCATTGTGAAAAGAAAAGAAATAAGCACGGTCACATGGCAATCCGTGTGGTGCACCAGTAGGGGACGCCCTACCAACGGTTATGATCATGATAATGAGAAAAGAAAGAGAAAGTGGGCCATGTCGGACGGAGCGAGAAAAGCCCGTACCGGAGAGTAGAGGATACTCACCCTGACCGGGGTAGCTTGAAATGAGAATAAGTTGATGGCCATCATATGATATTTTGAAAATAGTTAATCATATCATACATATCATTACAGTATGATTCTTATGTGCATAGATATAATGCATTCATGTGACCAAAGATATTTTCTGTAGTTTATACAGCTGAACATGACGTGATGAGATTTACTGATGATAATTTATTGTTGAACTTACTGGGATTTAATTCTCACTATATTTCCATATCATGTTCAGAAAATTATTTATGCAGCTTTTGTTTCTAAGGCTCTGGCTTTTAGTGCACATTGGATCGAGTTACTTTATGTTGGGCAGATTTTAGAATCAAATAAGATGTTTGTGGTCGAGTTGGCTCAGATCCCGGTGAACGTGCAACCACCCACACTTGTATCTCCGGAATTGGTCAACCAAAATAAACAAGATGTAAATATCTATGTGTTTGATATGTTATACGTCTGTTTTGATTAATGACATGTATGTGAACTCAATATTATATAATAATAAAGGAAAAAAAAAAGGTTGTTACATAATTGGTATCAGAGCAGGTCGATCCTAGATGGCCAGTGGGTGGATGGTTATCTGAATCGATCTTATAGTGTCTTGAGTATGTTGTGGTTGTGCTGTGTAGGGAATCAGTGACTCATATAGGTAAGAAATTACTAGTGTTTCTTATCTATATGCCGAGGTGGTGTTATGACTGCTGTTAAATATTGTTTTGAAACTAACTATTGGGCTTGATCACCTCAATAGTAGCATAAATTTATTTTTTCCACAGTAGGAAATGGCACCACCAAGGCGGAATCCGGCAAACAATGCGGAGAAAATCTTGCACAACCTTGCCACAGCAATTCGAGAATTTGGTATTGATTTACTCCTTAGAACCCAACTAATATCTATATCCCTATATAGAATGATATCGATTGAATTTAAAAAAAAAATTGTGATTTGTGAAAAGTGCATGTCTAAGGAAAGCTCTGGCAAGGAAAGACTTGGTACTTAAGCATGTCCATTAGTGACCCACCTCTCTTTCCTGGGAACTTTTCTGGTGCGCTGTTTACAGACTACAATTACTATTCAGTTACCGAGATATTAGTGTGGAATTTTAACATGGAATTTACCCTAGTACTCATATAAAATTTCCAAGAAGTTTTGAAAGTGCCGGTTTTATTTGAAAAATCTTAGTATGCTCTGTGGTTGCAGTATTTCCACCTCAGAAAAGAATTATTCTAGTTACTGGAAAAAAAAAATTACAAGACTTGTTAGACAAGGGATTTAAATGCCCTAGTACTTTTATTTGGAGTGCTCTAGTTCTATTTGTGAAAAAGAAAGATGGATCACTATGACTATGCATAGATTGTAGACAGTTGAATAAGGTAACAATGTAGAATAGAAACCCATTAGCTCGTATAGATTACCTGTTTGACCAGTTATAAGGTGTTCAATATTTTTCCACAAATAGATTTGGGATATGAGTAACATTAATTAAGGATAAGAGAAGAGGATGTAGGACTTATTATGGGCATTATGAGTTCTTGGTGATGCATTTAATTGACAAACCTTTAGCTGCATTCATAAATTTAATGAATAGTAATTAGGTCATCCTTGGAACAATTTTTTATTATATATATGGTTGATATACTAGAATATTTCAAAAGTTCAGAGGATCATAAGCAACATTCAAAGATAGTTTTACCAACTCTAAAGGAGTATGGTTGGTAAATATGGTATACAAGTAGAGTCTAAGAAAGTAAAAGTAGTACAATAATAGCTACGTTTTACTACATTTAAAGATGAAGATCCAAATCCAATTTACGCTTCCTGCGGTTATCTGCCGTCCATTCTACTGGAGTAATAGTTAGATCAGGTACATGAACATAGGCTTGTAAAGCATCAATCAACTCCTCAACATTTGAAGCTGAGATGAGAATTTGTCGTGCTGAGTGTGAGATAAACCTCTGTTCCACAGCTTGATCTAGAAAAGATAACAAACCATCAAAGAAGTGATTAACATTTAACAAACCTATCGGTTTGTGATGCATATTTAGTTGTGCCCAAGAGACTATTTGGAAAATCTCCTCTAAAGTACCAAAACCACCTGGTAAGGCAATGAAGGCGTCAGCATTGCTCATCATTCTAGCCATGCGTTCATGCATGGAAGCTACCCTATATTCTTCCCCAATTGTCTTCCCTATGTTACTAGATGTAGCTAGAGCTGTAGGAATAATACCTAGAACTTGGCATCCCCCTGCATGTGCAGCTGTAGCCACACACCCCATTAACCCACAGTTACCTCCACCATACACTAAATGAATTTTTCTCTTAGCCAGCACTATACCCAGATTTTGTGCTGCTTTAACATACTCCTCATCTTTTCCAGGACTGGAACCACAAAAGACACAGATATTTCGGAACTGACGGAATGCGGTTCCCTCCATAATTTCTATCACCTTAACTTTGAGAATAGACAAAGATACTAATGTAAGTATTTATAGAACTCAGAGAAGGGCATATTTATAATAGCTATGCAAATAGGCCAGGTATTATTAGAACAACTATGTGAGTGATTGGTGGATATC
Source organism: Gleditsia sinensis (assembly GCA_037074535.1). Classification (NCBI taxonomy): domain Eukaryota; kingdom Viridiplantae; phylum Streptophyta; class Magnoliopsida; order Fabales; family Fabaceae; genus Gleditsia; species Gleditsia sinensis. The sequence goes on from CM073473.1 coordinate 41,937,133, forward strand.
AGCTAAATTAAAAATAAATAAATAAAAAAATTCAAAAATGACGGCAAGCATGTATATGTACAGTAGTATGACTGTGACCCATATTAAGCACATAAAGAGTATAAGATAAGATATCACCAGAAATCTGTCTTTATCTTGTTGTCTTTGATGAAGCATTGATGTTTTGATTCTTGTAGAAAAGTTGTAGGTGATAGCCGTCATTGAAAAAAAAATGCAATCAAATGATTTATTTTGTATTCTCAATGTTTTCGCCAGTCGACTATCAGTATTATTAAGTCGACTAGCTATTTTGAGAAATTTTAATTTGGACTGGTTAATTTACAGTTGATTAATTACATCTATTTTGAAGCAATCAACTGCATCCTACCAGTTAACTACATATTCTTTGATTTTCACAGACTTTTATAAGCTCAGAAATGTTTCTTTTTCCATGTGATATCTTTCCACCGAATACCAATAGATTTAAAGTAGATTCTGACACATATATTCAAAATTTGCGGCCACCGATTTTTGTTGAAATCATAGATAGATTTTGTTTACAGATTTTCAAGAATTGCGGCCACCGATTTTAATATTTTTCAATGCTTTGTCAAAACTTTTGACTTTCGTTTTTGGAACCATTCTCTATTATGCTTTTCGTCTGTTTCACTCATTAACGGTTGGCATTAAATGCAAGGTTATTTTCCCTCATTACAATTAAAGATAATTTCTTCCTTTGAAACTTGGTTGTTATGGTGTCTAAGTTGTTAATAGGTTAAAATAATGAAAGGTTTGAAAATAATGGACGGATGATGGTCTTATGGTGTTTTGACGAATGTAATCAAGAGAATTAGTGGTGTTGAAGTTCTCGAGGAATAAAATATAGGAAGTAGGATTTAAGTTAGTCTTTGAACTCTTAATTTGGAAAGATAGAGAATATTCTGAGAACCATGTCCGGAAATAATGTAGGTTATCAAGATATTTATGTTAAAGGATTATATCATGCTAAATTGAGTCTAGTATCTAGGATGTGAATTATGTTGGAATTGAGAATTCATGTATGAGTAATTGTTAGGAAAAAAAAAACACAAATCTTCTTCAAATGATTGGGTGAATTAAATGGGATTGGCATAAGCTAGAATGAGGTGCTTTTGGATATGATAGAAGAAATAATTGAAATTTTTGACAATGAGTTTAATGGTGTTAATAAGCTTGTATAGAATTACTATGATGAGGTAAGTTGGAATTATTAGACATGTGTCAATGGTACATAAACGTTATTAAAGGTTTGAAAGATTTATTGCTATGTATGTTTAACATATTGATTAAAGGATTTGAGGATAAAAATAGATGATAGATTAAGATGATGATATTCAGGGGATGATGTTGATATATGAAAAAAAAAAAAAAAATTTGACTTGATAGAAGTTTGGAATAAGAAAAGATAGTTACACAATATGAAGGTGTATATGTTCCTTTATATGTGTGTTTTCTAATATCGACCCATAGATATATTCATACGGGCTAGAGGATATCAATGGAAGAACTTATGATTGAAAGAAATCCTTATGGTTAAGTTATATGGCAAAATCACTCAAGTGAATAGACATATTAAAAAGTAAAGATGTCATATAGAAAAGATATCTCTAATTATTTAGGTAATAAGCTTGGTAACTCTGAATAATGCCTTAATTTCACTCCCTACATGTGGTAGGATGGATTGAAATTCGGGGACCGAATTTCTAAAGGGGGGAAGAATGTAACATCCCGTAATTTTTAGATATTTTCCTTAGAAATTCTTCACCTTACATATATGCATAGAAATGTTCTAATATTAATGGAATAGGTAAAGAAAGAAAACCTAAGAGAAAATATTAGAAATAAACATGTTAAAGAAAGGTGAAATTCTTAGGTAAAGAAAGATAAATTTTTGTGAAGTAAGTAAAGGTCTTAAAATTTCAAGAAGATCGGATTAGGGTAATCTTTCTTAATTTAAGAGCAAAAGTTACTGAGTTTAGTATCTCCACCCGTAATTGGGCTTTAACCTATAGACACTTCATATAGAGTTTTTCTACTTCACATGAATTTTTAGCAAGCCAATAGGATAGGCCAAGGAAGAAATAAAACATAGACTTGGACTAGGATATAGAAATTGGACCGGTAGCCCAAAAATCATGAAAATGTGACCAAGCCCATTATGAAAGGTAGAATTTTAACCAAAGTAAGGAAAATGGGCAAGAATGAGCCCAAACCCAAGAGGAAAAATAAAAATAAAAATAAAATTAAAGTGATGAAATATTAGTATAATCAAGATTAAGTGACATGGCATTAAGACAAAAATTTGGCAAGTGGTGTGATTCTACATTCATCATTTTGCCAAGTGGCATAATAATACAAGGCTTTAGGACAAAAACATCTATATCCTACATTCATAACTTTAGCAAGTGGGTAATAATACATAGCATTATGACAAAACATCATTATCCTACACAAATAATTTTAGTTAAGTAAGGAAAATTCAAGGGCTAGAAATTTGCCACTTAAAAAGGCAAATCTATCATACTTGATTAAGACAAAAGAAAAAGGAAATGAATCCCTAAATCAAAGGGATCTTGCCCCATATCTTAAGAACATATCATCATAATTTTCAAAATACAAATCTCCTTTTTCTATGCATATCTTGACTAAGGAAGAGGAAGACAAGAACATAAGTTGTTTGTTTTCCAAAAATTCAACAAAGTGTATCCTAATTGTGATAAGGTAGACCCATGATCATGAAAGGTGAATTATTTGGTGGTCTATATAAGAAAACCCACCCTTACAACATTAGAATTTCGTCCAAGTGAGGGAGAGCAAAAATAGAAGCAAGGTAGTGTGAGGAAAGGAGAGGAAGAAAGGAAGAAAGAGGAAGGAGAAGTCTAGGAGACTAAGTGCTCCAGGTAAGTTTAACAATATTTCTTTTTGAAGAAAACCTTTGAAACTCATAATATTTATATGAGATTTTGATCTTAGAACTTTGATGATTGGTCATGGATGTTGCTATATCATGTTACATATTGATCTTGCATGTGATGTATGTTTGAATACTTAGGTTGGTGTAGATAGTTCTGCATGGGTATGGCTATGGTTGATAGAATTTTAAGCTTCGGTATTTTAATTTCTGGGAACAATCTATAAGGAATTAAAATAAATAGTTAACATAAGAATTAAAGATATATGTGTCACGGAATTTTAGCCACTGGAATCATTCCATTTGGAGTCCATATGAGGTAGCTATGGTCTGATTAGTAGTCAAAGGTCAGAAAATGAATCATCAGGGAAGAATATGTTAGGATAGCTTCGGTAATTTAATTTCTGGGAATTATTGGTAGGGAATTAAAATAAATGGTTAACATAAGAATTAAAGATATGTGTGTCATGGACTTTTAGCCACTGGAATCATTCAATTTGGAGTTCACATGTGGTAGATATGGTCCGATTAGTAAGCCAAGGTCAGAAAATGGTTCATCAGGGAAGATTATGTTAGGACAGCTTTTGTATTTTAATTTCTGGGAATTATCTGTATGGAATTAAAATAAATGGTTAACATGAAAGTTATATATCTATGTCTCATGGAAATATACCCACTGGAATTATGCAATTTGGAGTTCATATGAGGTAGATATTATCCGATTAGTAAGCAGAGGTCAGAAAATGTTTATTCAGGGAAGAGTATGTTATTAATGCTTTAGTTTTTGAATTTCTGGGAATATTCTGTAGGGAATTAAAATAGCGCGCCAACATAACAATTATAGATATATGGCTCATGGATTTTTACTAACTGGAATAACGCAATTTGGAGTTCCAATTTGGGAGATATGGTCTAATTAGTCAGTAAAGGTCAGAACCTATCCGAGAGGAACTATCCTGTACTTTGAGGGAGTAATATCACCTTCGTTTCTTAATTTTTCGCTACAATGTTCAACATAATAGTTTTAGATAATTGTTTTATCTTGAAATGGACATCAAGATCACCTACATCAGAGTTAAATTGAGGGAGTTATGCTCTGATTAGTAAGAGAAGGTTAGATAGGATGAAAACCTGCATCAAGAAAATAAAGAAATAAAATTAGTATTTAAAAAAGAAGATGAATCTTAATAAATGACTAGTATAGCCATAGCCATTGCCATTGTATGAACTTCTTACCATCTTAAGTATGAAATTTTGACATGGAAATATTTTATAAAGTGATATTTGAAATGGTTATGTTCATGGCATGATTACCAATGATTTATGGTAATACTTATATTTTGATGAACATACTTGTTATTGAAAGCATATTTTTGGCTATCATTGTGAAAAGAAAAGAAATAAGCACGGTCACATGGCAATCCGTGTGGTGCACCAGTAGGGGACGCCCTACCAACGGTTATGATCATGATAATGAGAAAAGAAAGAGAAAGTGGGCCATGTCGGACGGAGCGAGAAAAGCCCGTACCGGAGAGTAGAGGATACTCACCCTGACCGGGGTAGCTTGAAATGAGAATAAGTTGATGGCCATCATATGATATTTTGAAAATAGTTAATCATATCATACATATCATTACAGTATGATTCTTATGTGCATAGATATAATGCATTCATGTGACCAAAGATATTTTCTGTAGTTTATACAGCTGAACATGACGTGATGAGATTTACTGATGATAATTTATTGTTGAACTTACTGGGATTTAATTCTCACTATATTTCCATATCATGTTCAGAAAATTATTTATGCAGCTTTTGTTTCTAAGGCTCTGGCTTTTAGTGCACATTGGATCGAGTTACTTTATGTTGGGCAGATTTTAGAATCAAATAAGATGTTTGTGGTCGAGTTGGCTCAGATCCCGGTGAACGTGCAACCACCCGCACTTGTATCTCCGGAATTGGTCAACCAAAATAAACAAGATGTAAATATCTATGTGTTTGATATGTTATACGTCTGTTTTGATTAATGACATGTATGTGAACTCAATATTATATAATAATAAAGGAAAAAAAAAGGTTGTTACACAGAAGACACAAAATTAGCAATTACAATTAGCAATTGCATCGATGCAAAATGTTTAAAAAAAAATTCAGGGATTCTTTATGGCAGTTTGTAAACTGCCACTATTTATACTTTCTTTTAAAAATTAGTAATTGTTGTCAACCGTAATCGAACCGATGATAACACAAAATTATTTTTAAATTTTATATATTATATGGTATATTAAAAATATTATATATAAATGTTAAATCAGAGAAAAATAAGAAAAACACATAATTATAATATGTAGTCCATATGACTACATCAGTCTTAGACATTTATAGGTTAAATTACAAATAAGTAGATAATTACAAATATAATAATAATATATTTAATCAAGGAATAAGGTGGTTATTATAATCCCTTAAATCAAGGGATATAACCGAAATCCTTTAATCACACATAATCTATTAATTTTAATACTCTCCTTCAAATTAGAGCATATAGATCATATGCACCAAACTATTACAAATATAATTTATTCGTGGACTCCTTAAGGACTTGGTGAAAATGTCAACAAGTTGATTATTAGGATTGACAAAACTTGTAATAAGAGTTTTTGATAAAATCTTCTCTCTAATAAAGTGGCAATCAACTTTTATATGTTTGGTTCGTTCATGAAACACTAGATTAGAGGCAATGTGTAAAGCAGCTTGATTGTCATAAATGAGTTCCATTTTGTCAATTTCTCTAAACTGCAATTCTTGAAGCAACTGCCTGATCCATACTAACTTACACGTAGCCAAGGCTATTGCCCGATATTTAGCTTCTGCACAAGATCTAGTTACCACTTCTTATTTTTTTGTTTTTTCAGGATACCAGGTTTTTTCCAACAAATATACAATAGCCTGTAGTTGATCGTCGATCTAAGGGAGATCCTGCTCAAGCTACATCTGTATACCTAATTATTTGAGTATTATGATGATTATCATACAATAGTTCTTTTCTATGAGCACATTTGATACATCTTAGAATGTGCATCACGGCATCCCAATGACTTGTGCATGGAGATTGTAGGAATTAACTTACAACACTCACTACACAAGAGATATATGGTTGAGTAATCATGAGATAGTTCAATTTTCCCATAGGTCTCATGTATTTATTAAGATCAGATAAAAGCTCTCCCTATTCAAGTAGTAGTTTAGCATTTGGATCCATCGGACTTTCAATTGGTTTATAGTCCAACATACATATTTCTTTAAGAAGATCTAAGACATATTTTATATGAGAGATTACAATACTAGTACTAGACTGTGCCACTTCAATGCTTGGGAAATATTTTAACTTCCCTAGGTCATTTTTCTGAAAATTCCTGAGAAGATGTTGTTTGAGCTAGGAAATCCATTCTTAATCATTCAATGTAATGTCGATATCATTCACATAGACAATTAAATAAATGCAAAGGCCAGAAGATCGGTGTGCTTAAAAAACTGAGTGATCAACCTCACTCCTAATCATCCCAAATTGTTGAACCACACTACTAAATCAGTTGAACCAAGTCTAAGGAGATTACTTCAAACTGTAGATAGACCGTCGTAGTCGACATACTAATTCATATTCTCCCTGAGCAACAAAACCAGGTGGTTGCTCCATATACACCTCTTCTTTAAGATCTCCATGAAGGAAGGCATTCTTAATATCCAATTGATAAAGAGGCCAATGTCGCATGCCAACAATGGACAACATAAGCCGAATAGAATTCAATTTTGCAATTAGAGGGAAAGTATCACCATAATTCAACCCAAAAATCTGCATATAACCTTTAGCAACTAAACGAGCCTTAAGACGATAAACAGTACCATCAGGTCCAACTTTAACTGTATAAACCCAACAATAACAAATAGTAGACTTGCCAGGAGCGAAATGTGTCAATTCCCAAGTGCCACTATACTGTATTGTTGTCATTTTTATCAACCATTGCTTACCGCCATCTAGAGTGAGATAAAGCTTCCTGGGTGGTCTGAGGAATAGAAACAGAAGATAAAGACGATACAAAGACATAATAGGGAAATGATAACCAATGATAACTCACAAAATTGTAGACAGTATGGGGGTTATGAAAAGAGTGAATGCCTTTTCTAATGGCAATAGGAAAACCATCAAGTGGAAACACGGTCGATCCGATTGTGAATCATTTGAAACATTCATAAGGTCTGTAGGAGTGGAGGTAAGTACACAACAACGATAAATCTAGAGGGGTGGAACTGACTATGGAGGTAAAATTGAAATTTCTATCAAAGGAATAATGGGAGAGTCTAAATAGGGAACAGGAAGAGCATTAATAACAACAGTCTGATCAGTAGAATGAGATGGTAAGTAATAAGAAGACTGCTCAAAAAATGTAACATCTATAGACACAAAGAACTAACGAGTAAAGGGAGAGTAACATCGGTACCCTTTTGTAATCTAGAGTAGCCCAAGAAGATGTATTTAAAAGACTTAACAGTAATCTTATCACAACCTAGGATGTGATTATGAACAAAACTAACACATCCAAAGACTTAAAGAGGGATATGATATAATGGTTGATTTGGAACTATAAAGGAATAAGGGACCTGACCTTGGAGCACTTAGGATGGCATACTGTTGATTAAGTAACAGCCTGTAAGAACCGTATCACTCCAAAAAAAAGTGGAACGTGGCAATGAAGTAACAAAGTGTGAGCAATCTCAATTAAATGACAATTTTACATTTGGCTACACCATTCTGTTGTGGTGTGTGAGCACAAGAGGATTGATGAAGTGTACCCTGTGTAGTCATAAAATTTTGAAAAGAAGTAGAAAAATATTCACTTGTATTATCATTTCACAAAATTTTAATAGACATAGTAAATTGGGTACGAATGTTAGTTCAAAATTTTTTAAAAATAAAAACAATTCAGATCGATCCTTCATTAAAAATGACCAAGTACACCGAGAGTAATCATTAATGAAAATCATAAAATACTTAAAACCCAAAATAGAATTATGAAGACTAGGTCCCAAACATCAGTATGAACTAAGAAAAAAGGAGACTCAGCTTTAGTTTGTCTCTTCTTAAGAAAAGAAACTTGGGTATGTTTACTTAACTGACATGATTCACAACTTAAGGACTCTAAAGATGAAAGACTAGGCACCATTTGTTGTAATTTACGAAGGCTGGGGTGCCTTAAACAATGATGGAGCATAGTTGGAGAGGTAGAAGTAGTGCAGATTGCTGGAGATGTAGGTATAGTTAGATGATATAGCGCTTGTAATTTACACCCGATTCTAATCGTTTGACCAGTTGATGTGATCTTAATTAAGCATGATATTAATACCTTTAAACTTAATTTTTGTTTAATTTAAGTAAAATATAATTAGGAATTTGTTTTGTTTTGTGTTTTGTGTTGTAGGAACAAAGGAAGAAGAAAAGAGAACAAAAAGATAAGAAATTCATGGAAAAATGCTACATTGGAGGGATTCCAGACCTTTCAGCACTGTTTTGAGCATATCTCCCTCTTATGAACTCCAATCAAAATCTAATTAAGGCGATTCCAGTGGCTCTAGAAAGAAGAGACATAGAGCTACAACTTTCGTGTTCGGCACCTTCGCAAATTTTAGAATTTTCTAGACACCGCGGCGCTGCGTCATTGCAGGTCCATAGCGCCGCGGCGCCGCCGCTGTACAGGTTGTTAAAATCATGATTTTTAGGATTTTTTTTACTCCAATTGAAGCCCGATGGCCTGGGATTTGACCTAGATACAATCCTACTTCGATTAGGAGGAATTAATCTATAAAAAGGGAGGAAAGCAAGCAGATAATTCATTCAATCCTTCATCCAAGTTCTTCAATTCTTCTTTAGATTTTCTTATGGCCCTGCGTGGCTAGTTCTTTTTAGTTGGTTGAGGTAGATTGAAACCTCAAGGGATTTTCATACATTGTGAGATTTGGATTTGATTTTATTGTTTCAATTTGAATTGAGTATTGATTATTCATCTGTTCTTCTTCTTAATGATTATTCATATGATTGCTAGGAGGCCTACTAGTATATTGTCTGTCTTAATCTACCGCTGAATTGTGTTTTGAATAAAGTCTTCAATTTTGCGATTCATGAGGCAAATAGGTTTGAGGATTTTGGATTATAAATCATTGAACCTATGATGAATGATTAACTAAATTAGATATAGTCGATGTGTTTATATTTGTTTAGCTCTGTCTGTTTCTCTAGTTCTTCATGCGGTTAACAAGTTATGTTTTACCGATGTGCTAAAGGATTGCTTGTTAATTAGGGTTTAATTAGTGTGATTGTCATTAATTTACTAGACTTAAGGAGAAACAGGGTTAAAACCCCAATGATAGATATTCAATTACAGATTGATTATGTTGTCAATGATCAATGTAAACCCTTGACGGTGGATATCAACCGAAACCAACGTCTTTGTCATTAATCACTCTCTCTTATTTACTTTCGTTATTGTTTACTTGGTTTTATTTACAATTATCAATCCTCCCTTTCTTAATCACATAAGGTAATTCCAGTCTCTGTGGGATCGACCCTTACTCTCACTACTACATGTTAGTTTTGAGGTAAGGTATCAATTTGGGTGTACCTGCGACAATACGCACCACCAGTGCTCCGATTATGTATAAGCACAAAAGAATTAGAAAAAAAATCAAAGAGCAATTCAAAGTTCGAATAACTTTACTAACAGAAATGAGATTAAAAGGACAACCAAGGATGTAAAGAATAGACTCAAGAAGTAAGGAAGGAAGTAGTTATGCTTGACTAATAATACCTTTGGCAGAAGTTTTAGAACCATTAACAAGAATTACAACAAGAATAAAGGAATATGAAAGATCCAGTTTTGAGAAAAGATGAAGGTTATCAGAGATATAAGCTAAAACACCTGAGTCTAAAATTCAAGACCTTGAGGAAGAAGGCTATGTAAGGCAAGCAACAGGATTACCAGTATGGGCAACAGAAACAATGGTAGCAATAGCATTTTTAGTGGCCTGTTGCAAAAATTCCTAATAATATGCTCCGAACAAGGAGACTACTGTGGATGGTGGAATAGTTTTAGAGTTGTCTGCTTAAAAAATATTAGTAGCCTTTGGTGGATGACCATGTAGAGAATAACACATATCTCGAATATGACCAAGTTTATGGCAGTAGGTGCACTAAGGGCGTTGCCCTCGATTATGTCCGCCACCCCGACCAACATTACCTGTTTTGCTGTGATTTGGAACATGAGAAGCAAGAGTAGAGGGATCAAATGGTATACCTTCTGTTTTTGGAGAAGCTGGTCCTGAGACACGCAGTAAGCAAGCAAATACATTGTCTAAAGATGGAATGTTAGGGCTAGAGAGAATTTGCTCATGAATTGGTTCAAGTTCAGGTTTTAATTGAGCAAGAGTGAGGACTATAAAGAATTTATGTTGTTGTTTCTCTTGCTCACCAATATCAATAGTAAGAAGAAATAATTCATTAAACTCTTCCTTCACAGACTGAACCAAGCCTAAATAGGTATTCATATCCGATTTAAGCTATTTCAAACTCATCATATTTTCTACTACCGAATGATAGCGCTGAATATCATTAGTATAAAGAGATTTAATCTTTTTTCAAAAGGCATAGCAAGTTTTATAAGCATAAAGAAGGGGCAATAACTTAGAATCAAAAAAATGCCATAACAAACCATATAACTAATGATCTAATTTTTTTCACGTAGCTCAATCAATTTCAAGAATATTAGTTAATTCTTTTTTTAAATGGTCTTCATGACCTTGACAAAAAAACCACATTTCAATAGAAGTTATAATATTCCTAATTTTGTTTCTTTTTTTAGTAGATGTACATAAATATTTAAGGAAATAAAACTTATTAAACAATTCTTTTTGGATATCTAAGAAAATAAAAACCTTAGAAATTCTTCACCGTATGTGTATACATTGAAAATGTTTCTAACATTAACGGAATAGGTAAAGAGAAAAAAATCAATAGGAAAAAAATTAGAAATAACATCCTAAAGAGAGGCAAAATTCTTGGGTAAGGAAGATAAAAATTTCTGAAAGTAAGTAAAGATCTTAAAAGTTCAAGAAGATTGAATTAGGGTAAGTTTTCCTAATTCAAGAGTTAGAGTTACTAAGTTTAATATCTCCACCCATACATTGGGCCTTTACTTATGGATACTTTATAGAATTTGTTCTTCCATTTCACATGAGTTTCTAGCAAGCCAATTGGATAACCCAAACAAGAGAAATAGCATAGACTTGGACTAGGATATAGAAGTTAGACCGATAGCCCAAAAATCATTAAAATGTGACCAAACCCTCCATTAGATATAGAATTTCAACCAAAGCAAAGGAAATGGGAAAGAATAAACACAAAGCCAAGAGGAAAAAAAGAAGAATCATGTGATGAAATAATAGTGTAATAAAGATTAGGTCACATAGCATTAAGACAAAAATTCAGCAAGTGGTGTGATAATATATATATTCTACACTCATAATTTCAGCAAGTGGTGTAATAATACATGGCATTAGGACAAAATATCTATATCCTACACTTATAATTTTAGCAAGTGGTATAATAATACATGGCATTAGGACAAAACATACATATCCTACACAAATAATTTTAGCCAAACAAGGGAGATTAAAGGGCTAGAAACTTGCCACTTAGAAAAGCAAACCTATCATACTTGTGTGAGAGAAAAGAAAAAAGAAATGAATCCCTAAATCAAAGAGACTTTGTCCCTTGTCTTAAGAACATTTTATCATGATTTTCAAAATACAAATCTTCTTTTGCTATGCATATCTTGACTAAGGGAGAGGAAGACAAGAACATGAGTTGTCTTTTCCCAAAAAAATAACCAAGTGCATCCTAATTGTGATAAGGTAGACCCGTGAGAATGAAAGATGAACCACTTAATAGTTTATTTAAGCAAAACTCACCCTTATAATATTATAATTTCGTCCAAGTGAGGGAGAGAAAAAATAGAAGCAAGGTAGAGTGAGGAAAGGAAAGAAAGAGAGGAGAAGAAAGGAAGGAAGAAGAAGGAGAAGTCTAGAAGACTAAGTACTCAAAGTAAGTTAGCTTAATTTCCACTCGAATCCATCTTTTCTCTTCAAAACTCACCCTCCTTCTCTTATTCAAGTTGTTGGAAAAGCTAAGGGAAGGGAGGAATCTTGCCACTTTCTTCAAGAGAAAATAAGAAAAAGAATTTACTAAGTGAACTAGAGAGATCATTAGGTAGGTTTAACAATATTGTTTTTAGAAAAGCTTTGAAATTAAAAACATTTATATGAGATTTTGATCTTAGAACTTTGATGAAATTTACTATATTTGTTACCTTGATGATTGGCCATGGATGTTGTTATATCATGTTACATGTTGATCTTGCATGTGATGTATATTTGAATACTTAGATTGGTGTGGAAAGTTCTGCATAGGTATGGCTATGGGTGGCAAAATTTTAAGATTTTTATACTGCTATTTTGTATATTTAAATGTGGTGAAAAATTGATGGAATATGATTAAATGTAAATTAGGAAGAAAATGGAAAATTACATAATAAAATGATGAACTAAAACTTTAGAAAATGTTTGGTTAAGAAACTAGATTTCGGAGTAACTAGAGAAACTTGTGTTTTTCAAATTCTGAGAAGAATATGTTAGGAATTTAAAAAAATGATTAATATGAAAAATATAGATATATGTCTCACGGATTTTTAACCACTAGAATCACTCAATTTGAAGTCCATATGAGGTAGATATGGTCATATTAGTAAGTAGTGGTCAGAAAATAGTTAATTAGGGAAGAATATCTTAGGAAAGCTTTTGTGTTTGAATTTCTGAAAAAACATTTGTAAGGAATTAAAATAACTAATTAAAATTATATATATATATATATATATATATATATATATATATATATATCTGTGTGTGTGTGTGTGTGTGTGTGTGTGTGTGTGTGTGTGTGTGTGTGTGTGTGTGTGTGTGTGTGTCTCACAGAAATTTAGCCATTGGAATCACTCAATTTGGAGTTTATATGAGGGAGATATGGTCAGATTAGTAAGTAGAAGTCAGAACCTATCCGAGAAGAAATAACATTTAACTTGAGAGAGTAAGATCACCAAGATTCCTTATGATTTTTCTAAAACATTCAACATAATAGTTTTATAAAATTGATTTATCTTTAAATAGACACTAAGATCACCTAAGTCGGAGTTAAAATGAGGTAGTTATACTCTTATTAGTGAGAGAAGATCAGGCAAGACGAAAATTTGCATCAGGAAATAACACAATATAGAGCATGACCGTGTTCCAAGGCAGGGCCAGGCCGTGTTCGGTGCTGGAAAGAGCATTTTGAAGGCTAAAGCATGACTGTTTTATAGGAAATGGTCAAGCCATGTTATAGGATATGTTTAGGCTGTGTTGGAAGCTGGTAAAACTTATTTTCAACATTTTTCTACCCTAAATGAACTTCATTAACTATAGGATAATAATAAAAATCAAATTAAAGAAAAATGCCATATTAAATTTGTAAGAACATGTGTTAGAAATGATATAAGTAGGAGGAAAGTGACTAGAGGACAAGCATAAAGAAAATGAAGAGATAAAAATAATATTTAAAAAAGAAGAAAAATCTTATAAATGAAATAATAAATGGAAATATTGACATAGAAATATTTTATAAAATGATATTTAAAAAAGAAGAATTGTCATTGCATGAACTCCTTACCATCTTAAGTGTGTAATTTTGACATGGAAATATTTTATAAAATGATATTTGAAACGATTATGTTCATGTCATGATTACCAATGATTTTTGGTAATGATTATATTTTGATGAAAAATTATGGCATGTGAGTATAATGAACATATTTGTTATTGAAATCATATTTTTGACTATTAATGTGAAAAGAAAAGAAATGAGCACGGTCACATGGCGGTCCGTTTGATGCGCCAGTAAGGGACGCCCTACCAACGACTATGATTATGTTAATGAGAAAAGAAAGTGTGTTATGTTAGACGGAGTGAGAAAATCCCGTATCAAAGAGTAGAAAGTACTCACCCTGACCGGGGGTAATTTGATATGAAAATAAGTTGATAGCCATTATATGATATTCTGAAAATAGTTACTCATGCCATATATGTCATAACTGTATGATTTTCATGTGCATGGATAAAGTGTATTCATGTGACCTAAAGATATTTGCTGTAATTTATACAGATGAATATGACATGATGAACTATATTAATGATAATTATGATTTATTATTGAACCTACTAGGATTTAATTATCACTATATTTTCAGATCATGTTCAAAAAACTAGTTGTGCAAATTTTTCTATGGCTGTGGATTTTAGTGCATGTTAGAACGAGTTACTCTATGTTAGGCAAATCTCAGAAATTATTAAGATGTTTGTAATCGAATTGACTAAGATTCCGGTGAAAATGCAAGCACCCATACCCGTATATCTGAAATTGGTCAACATGAATGAATAAGATGCAGATAATTATTGTTTGATTTTTGTACATACGTTTTAATTAATGATGTGTATGTGAACTCAGTATTGTAGACCTTAAACCTTGATTATGCTAGGTTAAATTAATTGAATGTTATTTTGAGTTAAGTAATTATAAGTAAAGAGGTAATGATTTCATTGGATTTTAAAAATTTAGATATATGTTTGTATGTAAAAAAATGGAGTTGTTATAGAAGTAGCCCATAAAAAATTTCATCCATTTAATTTTTTCAAAGTTATCATAGTAGACCTAGATATAACAGGAGAGGGAATACTCGATTTTGGAGCCATGGACATCCCAGATAAGGCTGCCATTACGTCTAGATGAAGAATTCAATTCAAAGAACGAACCAGGCCAAGCAAAATACCACCAATAGAAAGTAGAATGTCAAAGCAGTAATTGAGTATGATGAATTTATAGCCTTACGTGAATATGGATAGCAAAGAAACACCACTAACGGGAACAGAGAGTGAAAACAACAGTTGGTAGTTGCCAAAGATGACTTCTCGGCACTGTCTGGGTAGCGCAGATGAAAGTTACTAGTTAGAGAGAGAATATTAGCGCATTTTGGAAGGTTAGACACGAACAGCGTTGGCGACAATGGCTGGAGACACCCCGATAGTGATGGGTAGGAAAAATTTTGGGTTTTGAATAGAACCCACGCCCTCTCATAAGTTGAAGCAGTCTTTGCAAGGCTAGAACGATTCCCTCCCTATTGCTACATTCTGCTAAGGCTTCCTTTTTTGTTTAGAAAATAGAAAATTTAAAAAAAGAAGAAAAAAAGACAACTGATTTTGTGTTTTCTCAAGACTTTGATACCATGTTAAATTAGAGAAAAATAAGAAAAACACATAATTATAAAATTTAGTTCATATGAAAGGCCTACACCAGTCTTAGATATTTATAGACAAAATTACAGATAAGTAGATAATTACAAATATAATAATGATTCCTTACATCAAGGGATAAAGTAGTTATTATAATCGCTTAAATCAAGGGATATAACCAATATCCTCTAATCACACAGAATATATTAATTCTAACAATAAAAAATATAATAAATACTTTGAAAAGCTTTTGACAATGAATAATGGAACCCAAAGCAAGTAATACAAGGAGTTAAATATTCTGTTAATGAAAAAAAGAAATGGTGGGATACACGACAACGAGCACCCTGTGTAACTCTCGGGTTACTCATTCAGTACAAGGTCATAAGTTAGGTAAAGACAAAAGAGAATATTATAATAAATTGAAAAGTTTGTGAAGACAAAGAAGGTGAAAATTTTAAAATACAAGCAAGTTTTAACCTAAGTATTTTTTTTGGACTGGCCGAAGCCTACATAATAATAGGGTCAAAGCCCAACTCCGAGAGACAAGGTGGTTTGGGTTCACTAACCAAACCAAGCTCCCAGAAGATGAACATACTCAACTATACATAACCTATCAAAGCAACACACTTTAAATCACGCATGATTGTCTAGATCATCTTCCATATATTTTCTTCTACTTTGTTGGAGGGTCTATAGTGCCAAATCTGATCTCTTTTTCCAAAATATTCCTCAACGTTGGTGGTAACCTATACACCCAATTTGTTTTTAGCCTTCCTTTGAAGCCCAGGAGAGCCACAGAATGTGCCATCTCATTATAGCTTTATGGCATCTAGTCAAAGCAGATGAGCTCCCCCGTTAGAGGTAACCTTGGTAATAAGCTTGTTGATGTAATCTAAGCTCTAATTTGCCTTCTTTAAGTTACATGCATATATTATAGTTTTACAATCTGACTCAACCATGGTTTTGCGTATTTGTAGATTATCAATCAGGGTTAGTGCTTCCTTTATGGCTCTGCCTTCTGCCTCAACAGCTGAGTTGTTGTAGCATCTTTTGCTGGCTTTTGTTAGTAGGTTCCCACCATTATCTCTTACCACCACAACTAGGTAGGCTTCATGACTGATACTAGAGTAAGCTGCATTAGTGTTTATCTTGATCCATCCTTCTGGAAAGGGTTTCCTTATAGAGGGTCTGTCTTAATTTCTTTCGCTAAGTATTGTGGGATTCGTATTTGCTTTTAGTGCTTGTTCCAAGCTTTTCAGTAGAATATGCATGTTCAAAATAAATTTTCCTGGCTCCACTCTTTTCTATTCATGAATAAAGGTGTTTTTTTCCTTCCAAATATACCACAACATTAAAAAGATCTTATTCCTAGCTCTTGATTATACTGGTTGATTTTAAGCCAAAGCCAATCATTCAACAAGCTCCCCTATAGTTAGATGTTGAAGGATTGTACACAAGCTCCAAACTAAGTAGGCCTAGTCTAATTACATTCTAGGAAGAGGTGCTTAATTAACTCATCTGCTTCGTCACAAATTGGGCACTTAGGATCTTGCAAAATTTTCTTTCCAAAAAGGTTTTCTTTGCATGGGATGGCATTGTTTAGAATCTTCCATATAAACACTTTGATTTTATTTGGAACATTAAATGCTCTATCTCTATCTCTGTTAAGTTCCTAGTGCTTCAAGATGTCATAACTGCTACTTACCTTATATTCCCCATAACCTGAATGAGGTCAAATAAATTTTTCTTGGTAATTTTCATAAGGATAGGTATGGCTAGAATTTCCTTGATAATATGATTAGGGATAATCTCCATCATAGCCTCCACTCTCCAACTTCTTGCTGAATGATTAATGAGGGCTTCCATATGCTTTATATTGCTCCTAGTTTGGTTAGGAATCTTTCGCCGGCTTCTAAGCCATATGTCCTCCTATATTTTAATGTTTTCTCCATTACCCACTTTCCATCTCTCATGTTTTAGCAAGAAATATCTTTCTTCTAACATGCTTAACCACCCCCAATAGCAACATCTACCTCTTTTAGATTGGAGGAAATTTGGTATTTAGGTAACATTTCTCCTTGAGGACTTACACCCACAGTGCTTTAGGGGGTTGCCAATATTTCCATGCTTGTTTAGTCAAAAGAGTTATGTTCATGCTCTGAAAGTCTTTAGAACACATCCCCCCATCTTTTTTTGTTCTAGTCATTTTCTCTTAGTTAGCCCAATGTATCCCATTTTCATTACTAGACCCTTTCCACCAAAACTTGGCAACTTCAAAGTATAGTTTTGCACAAATTTTTTTTGGGAAACGGATAAGTGACATAGCATATGTACGTATAGCTTGAGTAACTGCTTTAATAAGAACTTCATTTCCACCTTATGAGAGAAATTTCATGTTCCAGCTTATGAGTTTTTGCATAACTCTCTCCATGATCCAGCTAAGTGCTTACTTTTTTTATCTTCCCTACACAGCTGGCAAACCCAAGTATTTCCTTGAGTTTTCCTATATAGGCATGTTTATCTCTCTACTTGCCTCTTCTTTCAAATTCTCAGGTATGACCTTGCTAAAGATGATACCTAACTTTTCT
Organism: Gleditsia sinensis; assembly: GCA_037074535.1. Taxonomy (NCBI): domain Eukaryota; kingdom Viridiplantae; phylum Streptophyta; class Magnoliopsida; order Fabales; family Fabaceae; genus Gleditsia; species Gleditsia sinensis. Next base: position 41,955,076 of record CM073473.1, read on the forward strand.
GCAATGATTTTTTGTTTGGAAGCTTTAGAATAGCATTCAAGAATTTCTAGAAGCTTCTTTGCTTGTTGGGTGTTAGCTCTAGTAAATAAAATAAAATTATCAACAAAAAAATAGATGTTTTACCTCTGGGGCATTTCTATCCAACTTTAGTCCACTGACGTCCTTGTTATTGTTGGCCTTAGATATTCCTCTAGAAAGAACTTTCGCTACTATAATGAAGAGATAAAGGAATAAGGGGTCTCCTTGTCTTAAACCCCTTTCAAGGAATATAGTAGGTCCTAGAGAACCATTTACCTTGACTCTATAAGAAACTATAGCAACACATGTCATAATTAAACGAATCCATCTATCATCATAACCCATGGCTTCTAGAACTCATTGCAAAAATTTCTACTCCAGCCTATCATATGCCTTGTTTATGTCTAATTTAATAGACATCCAGTGCTTCTTCCTCCTATTATGTTTTAGTGAATGAAAAGCTTCTTGAACCAAGACTATATTGTCCTGGATTAACCTTCCAATCATAAAAAGAACTTTAGTTTTGAGAGATTATACTATTTATGTGGCTTTTCATTATGTTCACCATAATTTTGACAATGATTTTGTAGCTGAAGTTGCTGCAGCTTATAGGTTTGTATTGGCTTACACTCTCAGGTTGCTAGACTTTAGGAATTAGGGTAATATGTGTTTCATTTACTTCTTTTGGCATGTGCTCCTCTTCAAAGAAATTCCTCACAACAGCACAAACATCTTGTTTCACCACTTCCCAAGATTTTTGGTAGAACACACCATTCATACCATCAAGACTGAGGGCCTTCGAAGCACCAAGGTTGAATATAGCCATTTGTATTTCTGTATCTAAGACTTTTTGAAGTAGTTTATCATTAATTTATGGGGTAATGCAGCTTGGTATAATATTATGTATTTCATCAAGACAAACAGGTTTTGTGGATTTAGATAAATTTTGATAAAAGTTTTGAAATACCTCTTGAATATTGTCATGTCCCTCTTTCAAATTCCCTTCTTCATCTTTAATTCTGATAATCTGGTTTTGTCTTCTTTTGTTCATTGTGCATTGATGAATTTTTTTTATATTTCTATCCCCACAGTTAAGCCACTTTATTTTAGCTCTTTGTGTCCAATACTTCTCACCTTGTTTCCACAAGGTGTTAATCTTCTGTTTAATCTTTCTGGCTACCTCCACATTTTCCTTACTTTGCCTCTTGTTCTGGAGCCCTTACAACTTCCTTTTTAGCTGGTTGATATGGAAATATGCCATTCTAATATTCTTCTTCTTTTTCCAGCTTATTAGTTTTTCTGCTACACCTTTTAGATTGTTATTTATGTCTTCCATATTACCAAAGCTACCAAATCTCCTCTAATTTTGCTTTACCACTGTAAGAAATTCCTCTTGGTTAGCCCAATACTCTTCAAATTTGAATATCTTATATTTCTTCCTTATGTTTGGCTTTGGCAGAAAGATAAGGGGGTTATGGTTTGACCCCACTGGTTGAAGGGCTTGTACCATAGCCTTTTTAAAGGTATTTAGCCAAGCTTGATTTACAATATGCCTATCAATCTTTTCCCTCACCCCAACCTCCCTTAATTTGCTCTGTGTATATCTACATCATTTGATAGGGGAATCACAAAGCTCGTTATCATTTAAGAATGTCCTAAACAACTCTAGCTGTACATTGTTGTGTGGTCTCCCACCTTTTTTTTCATATTGATACAATTAGGGGTGTTCACGGTTCGATTCGGTTTGGGTTTAGAGGCTAATGGAACCAAACTAACCATATAGATTTAGGCAAAAAAATAAACTTATTTGGTTCAATTTAGGTATATGAAACCGAACCAAACCGAACCATGTATAAATGGTTCAGTTTTGTTCGGTTCTTCGATTTTTTTTTGCTCAGGACATTTTTTGGGTTTGCCACATTAAGGACCTCCGCCTTTATTTTGGTTCTTTTCTTCTCCCTCGCTCAAATAGGAATTACTTGGAATTAATTATGGCAGTGGGACCTTGTTAAGTACATAAAGGAAGTCATTTGAAAAAAAACAAATATTAAAGTTGAAAATAGAAAGGAGAAAAGAGCATCGCTAATTAATTATTTTCTCTACCTCACTTTCCACCTGCTTTTGTGCCTTAACTTTTGTGTCTTGTTTTTATAATTATTATTATAAATAGGATATGGGAATATAATGATTTCTAATTGTGCATTATTCAGTGTAGCCTGCAACTGTCCCTAATTGCGAGTGAGAGAATTTTTGCTTGCTGCTGCAATTAGTGCTTACTAACCAGTGTATGACAAAAAGGCAAGAACACGGGGCCTAGCGATATTTACAAGAGGGAGACTCACTTGGCACGAAGGCAAGGGGACTGGAAGCATAAAGTCTCGTGAAAAATGAAAATGAGCAGGGTCGCACGAAATGACCAAATGCAGCAGAAGGGGACGTGTGGAGAAAGGTTGGGTCGTGATTTGGGATTTATTGGGCTGAGCCAAAAAAATTAGAAATCAAGAAATGTGACTTTTATAATATTAAAAATAATTAAATTAATATATTTTAAAAATATGGCGGTCGGTTCAGTTCGATTTGTTTGGAAATTTTTTTTAACCGACAATCGAATCGAACTGATCAATTCACCCTAAAAAAATTGAACTAGACCGCCCAAGATTTATTTTGTTCTACTTTTTTATGGTTCGGTTTGGTTCAGTCGGTTTTGTTCGATTTTGTACACCCCTAGATACAATATTTGGTTAAAGTCCCCTATACACTGCCAGGAGTATTGGTTGCCAGGATTTACATTTGCCAAGGATGACCAAAGTTGTCTTCTTGCCCTTGCTTCAAGATGACCATAAACGAAGGTAGTGAATATACTTTCCCTATTATTATCCTACTTAACACAAGTGTGTATGAAGCTCTGGTTCTTCTTTATAATCTCCACTTCATAATCTTCTTTCTACATAAGGCATAAACCTCTAGCTTTTCCTCTAGGATTCACCAATTCCATCTTATCAAACCTCAACCTTCTTTTTAAATTTTCCCTTTTTTTCTCCTTAGCTTTGGTTTCCATAAGGAAAACAAAGGAGGGTTTATTTTTGAGACATAAATCTCTAATCTCTTGAATTGTTAAGGCAACCCCACTCCTCGACAGTTCCAACTAATGGTCATCATTTTGATAGATGGGGCTTGGTAAGGCCCACCTCCACAAACATAACAACCTCCTTCAATAGGTCTCCTTCATTCTTTTTTGTTTTTTTTCATTTTCTTTACGTTTTTTCTTTTTTATTTTCCTTTTTTCCAATTCGATATCTACTGCTCTATTTACCATGCTTCCCATTGATTTAGCATTACACCCATAGGACTCTTCCTCTTAATACTTCCCTTCTGGTCTTCCACTTTTCAGGTTCAGAACATTTATGGCCTTTGCAAGCACACTTTCCATAATTTCCCAGCTTCTTCCTTCTGTACCCTCCTCTTCTTCGTCATCTTCGCTCGATAGTTCTACGTAATATTTCCCTTCTCCAACATGATAAAGGAGAATTTTGAGTGCTTATTGGTCATATTTTGTCCCATAATTCATAGTAACTTGTGATTATTTCTGTGTTTTTGGTCATACTTTATTTTGGGTACTGCTGTAGTTTATTTTATGGTTGTAGGAGAGCAAAAGAAGCAGAAAAGTAAGGAAAATCAATCATGGAAAGAGCAAAAAAGACTTGGGACATGATAAGGAAGAAGCAAGGAGGCTACACATAAAAAATCATGAAGAAAGGAGCACGGCAACATGCAGCACAGCCTGGCCGTGCTCTGAGCAAGAGATGCAGGATTTCTCCATATTCCAGCCCGAAGCATGGCCAGGCTGTGTCCTGGAACACGGCCGTGCTTCAGGTTCAGACAAAACGTTAAAATTAGGATTTTTGGCCACCAGAAAGAGGGGAAGCTGGGGGGATGCGCAGCTGAGGCAAGAAGGACCGTAGGAGACATTGGAGAAACACCTATTAGGCTCAGGAAACACATTTAGATTAGGTTTTTACATAGTTCTTTGAGGAGTTTGATGTTCTAGAGTAGATTTTACTGCTTTAAAAGTTGTAATTTATCTGAATTCATCTGCACATTAGGTTCTATCTTTCTATCTTCAGTTTTCTTTTTCTACTTCTACTTATTCACTCTCAATTGTACTGAACTATTATGAATTACTCAATAAATATGATCTTGATTCTTGTTTTGATAATGTGTGAGTAAATTCAATCTAGGGTTTCAGTAAACCCAATTGTGATACAATGATACTATGGTTATGACCTGAATTATGGAACCCTAATTGTAATTGGTTTTAGATTGATTATGATTGACTATTGTATGCATGAATGAGTTGATAGAATGCCTAATCACCAGCCTATCATGTCTTAGGTATTTAATCGATGAACTGAAAGGTGAAGATTAAAATTGGAGCCTAATAGTTAATTAGGGATATCTTAATCACGAAAGTAGTTTAAGATACTCTAGGATTGAATCAATTAATGGAAATGAGAAAATCGATTAGTTGCATTCTATGGTTGGCATGAAGCTTAATGGACCTAGGTTAAGCTAAGAACCACGAAAGTAGGTAATTTGATTAACCTAGGTACGATTGGTAATGCTTGAAAGAGATTGCTAATTAATCCAGGCTAAACCATCTCTAATGATCTAAACAATTGCAATTAGAGGTAAATATCAGTTGTTGAGTATCACAAGTGTGGTGAACCCTAACCCTAGGCTTAGCTTAATTGGTTAATTTCACTTATTTAACTGCGACATTTTTCCATCAAATTATATCGATTTAGATAGCACATTTTGTGAAATTCTGGTAATTGGCATTGTTCTCTGTGGGACACGACCCGTACTTGCCGAACTAGCTACAGTTACGCCGTGCACTTGCGGTATTTGGTAAAACACACACAAGTTTTTGATGTCGTTGCCAGGGAACAAAGTCAATATTAGATATTTTACAAGATAGCTAGACTAGATCAATTTCTGTTTATTATTCTTTTCTATTTTTCTGTATAATTTTCCTTTGCTGATTCTTGCCTATTTTCTTCCCTTATAGGAGTTTTTCTCTTTTATACGAAGAAACCGCGGGTTCATTACTGAATTTGACCCAAAAATTGAACACACACTTCGAAGGATAAGAAAAAGACAGCAGCAAGAAAATTCTGCAGCTACCATGGGGGAAAGAGATAACCGATCTCTGAAGGACTTTACTGCCCCGGACACTCATGGCCTGAACCCCAGCATAGTCAGGCCAGTGGTTGAAGCAAATAATTTTGAGCTGAAGCCATCTCTCTTGCAGATGGTTCAGCAGAACCAGTTTGGAGGGTCGCCTACTGAAGACCCTAATCTCCATCTCTCTGTGTTTTTGGAGTACTGCGACACCTTGAAGTTGAATGGGGTCTCCTCAGATGCTATCAGGTTGAGATTATTCCCTTTCTCACTGAGGGATAAGGCCCGTGTATGGTTGCACTCTCTTCCATCGGGGTCCATTACTATTTGGCAACAGCTTTCTCAAACTTTCCTGGCTAAGTATTTCCCACCGAGCAAGACGGCCCATCTGAGGAACTAGATCACCACTTTTCCTCAGAAGGATGGAGAATCTCTATATGAGGCTTGGGAGAGATTCAAGAAGCTCCTCAGGGTATGCCCACATCATGGGCTGGAAAAATGGTTGATAGTCTATACATTCTACAATGGACTAATTTATAGCACCTGGATGTTTGTGGATGCTGTAGCTGGAGGAGCACTGATGAATAAGATGGTTGACGAAGCCTATGAATTGATTGAAGACATGGCCCAAAACCACTACTCCTGGTCTAGTGAGAGATAGCCCAGAAAGCCGGCAGGTATGTATGAAGTGGATGCTTTGAATTATCTAACTTCTAAAGTTGATGCTTTATTTCAGAAGTTGGATAAGTTAAGCATCAATGCTGTTAGTTCACCTTCTCCATCTATATCTTGTGAGCTTTGCAGAGGTGTTGGCCATGCTGCCAACAAGTGTCAGCTTAGAAGTTCTACAGTTCAGGATTGTGAGCAGGTGCATTTTGTGAACAATCAAAGGAATAACCCATACAGCAATACTTACAATCCAGGCTGGAGAAACCATCCGAACCTTTCATATAAGCCGAATGTTGGTTAGCAGCCCCAGAATAACTTCAGACAACCTCCAGGCTTTCAAAATTCAAGGCCATTCAACCCTCCTCCTCCTCAACCAAAATCAAATCTGGAGGCTCTAATGGAGAATTTCATCTCCACACAGAGTAAGCAGAATGAGGAATTTAGAGCTCAGAATCACAATATGAATGAGGTCATTAAGGACTTGGCTTCAAAAGTTGATTCACTTGCTACACATAACAAGATGCTAGAGACCCAAATAGCACAGCAAGCGAGCTCGTCAACCAAAAATTTTGGTAAGTTCCCTGGTCAGCCTGAGAATCCTAGAGAACACTGTAAAGCTATCACTTTGAGAAGTGATAAGCAATTGGATGAACCAGTGAGAAAGGAGGAAGAAAAGGAAGACGAGAAAAGGGATGTGCCTGAGCTAGTAAATGAAGAAGAAGAGCCAATTAGTGGAAGGAAGGAAGTAAATAAGCCTAATTATGTGGCTCCTGAACCATACAAGCCACCAATTCCCTTCCTCAGAGACTAGCTAAGGCCAAGTTAGAGAAGCAGTATGGAAAGTTTTTGGATGTGCTGAAAAAGATGCACATCAATATTCCATTCTTGGAGGCTGTCTCTCAGATGCCTTCGTATGCCAAATTTCTGAAGGAGATCCTCTCTAATAAGAGCAAAATTGAGGAGTATGCCACTGTGGCATTAACTGAAGAATGCAGTGCCTTGATTCAGAACAAACTGCCTCCCAAACTCAAGGACCCTGGGAGCTTCTCTATACCTTGTTCTATTGGAGATGTGCAGATCACTAAAGCTTTATGTGATCTCGAAGCAAGTGTAAGTCTTATGCCATTGTCCATTTGCAAGAAGCTCTAGATGGGTGACCTGAAGCCTACCACTATTTCTCTCCAGTTAGCAGACTGATCCGTCACTCACCCGGTAGATATATTAGAGGATGTTCCTCTAAAGGTAGGTAAGTTTTTCATACCCATTGATTTTGTTGTATTGGAGATGGAGGAAGATAGCCAAATCCCCATCATTCTGGAAAGGCCTCTCCTAGCCACTGCAGGTGCTATTATAAACGTTAAAGATGGAAAGCTTTCCTTGAATGTAGGGGATGAAAAGATTGAGTTCAATCTTCATGAGGCAATGAAGTGCCCATCTTTAGGTGATACTTGTTGCATGGTCGATATTATTGAGCAAAATATTGTTGAACATGCAGTAAGCTTTTGTTCTACTGACTCACTTGAACTTTGCCTTATGGAAAGTTCTGTCTCTTGTGCTGAACAAGTAGAAGCTGATGCATATGCCCAGATGCTTGATGAACGTCCCATGCTATCCTCAAAAGTAAAAGCTGAAAAGCTGGAATCGAACAATGAAAAATCAGTAACCATTGAGGAAACCAAGGCACCTAAGGTAGAACTGAAACCTTTCCAATCCAATCTAAGGTATGAATTTCTGGACTCTAACTCTTCATATCCAGTCATAGTAAATGCTGATCTGAATGCTGAGGAAACTGGTAAGTTGTTGGATATACTTAGGAAATTTAAGAAAGTGATTGGATACAGTATTGATGATATAAAAGGAATTAGTCTATTTGTTTGTATGCATCGTATTATAGTTGACAATGATCATAAACCTTTCAGGGAACACTAGAGGAGACTCAACCCTAACATGAAAGAGGTAGTCAAGAAGGAAATACTTAAATTGCTTGATGTAGGTATTATCTATCCTATCTCAGATAGTGAATGGGTAAGTCCTGTCCATGTGGTTCCTAAAAAGGGAGGTATGACTGTTGTTAGAAATGATAATGATGAACTGTTCCCTACTAGAGCTGTTACGGGTTGGCGCATGTGTATTGACTATAGAAAATTGAATAAGGTCACCCGTAAGGATCACTTCCCTTTGCCTTTTATTGATCAGTTACTAGAAAGATTGGCTAAACATTCGCACTTCTGTTATCTGGATGGATACTCAAGATTCTTTCATATCCCTATCCATTCAGACGACCAAGAAAAGACCACGTTCACATGTCCCTATGGCACCTTTGCATATAGAAGGATGCCATTCGGATTGTGTAACGCACAAGCCACTTTCCAGAGATGTATGATGGCTATTTTCTCTGATTTTATTGAGGAAATAATGGAAGTGTTTATGGATGAATTTTCTGTATATGGTACCTCATTTGATGATTATTTGAAAAATTTGACACAGGTACTTAAGAGATGCGAGGAAGTCAATCTGGTACTGAATTGGGAGAAATACCATTTTATGGTAAGAGAGGGAATAGTTTTGGGACACTTGGTGTCCGAAAGGGGAATAGAGGTGGATAAGGCAAAGATAGAAGCAATTCAGACTATGCCACCACCATCGAACGTTAAGGAAGTGAGGAGTTTTCTTGGGCATGCGGGCTTCTACAGAAGATTCATCCAAGACTTCTCAAAAATCTCTAAACCCTTAACCAATTTACTTATTAAAGATGTCCCATTTATATTTGATAATGACTGCTTGCGTTCTTTTTGTAGGTTGAAGGAGGCACTCATATCTGCACCCATCATCCAACCTCCTGATTGGAGCCTTCCTTTCGAAATCATGTACGATGCAAGTGACTATGCCGTGGGAGCTGTACTTGGGCAAATGAGGGACAAAAAGCCTTATGTCATCTACTAAGCTAGTAAGACCCTGGATGAAGTTCAAGCCAACTATTCCACCACTGAAAAGAAGCTATTGGCAGTAGTATTCACTATCAATAAATTTTGATAGTATTTGCTGGGATCCGAAGTCATAGTGTTCACGGATCATGCTGCCATCAAGTACCTGTTAAGTAAGAAGGATGCAAAACCAAGACTGATTAGATGGATCCTCTTACTACAGGAGTTTGACCTTGTAATCAAGGATAAGAAAGGAACAGAGAATGTGGTTGCAGACCACCTTTCAAGACTTAGGCAAGATCTGATGAGAGATGACAAAGATGATTTGCCTATAAACGATTCCTTTCCCGATGATCAACTCCTGATGGTTACTTATGCTGATGCTCCTTGGTATGTAGACTTCGTGAACTATCTGGCATACAGAATACTACCTGAAGGTTTGAGCTTCTATCAGAGAAAGAAGTTTTTCTCTGATATCAAGTTTTACTATTGGGATGATCCATGCTTATACAAGTGGTGTGCAGATGGCATCTTCCGAAGGTGTATTCCGGAGGAAGAAGTATATAGTGTTATATTCCATTACCACAATTCACCTTGTGGAGGCCATACCAGTACTTCTAAAACTGCAGCTAAAATTCTTCAAGCTGGTTTTTATTAGCCTACGCTCTTCAAAGATTTGTACACTTTTGTAAAAGTATGTGACCGGTGTCAAAGAGTTGGCAACATATCCAGAAGGAATGAGATGCCCCTGAACAATATTTTAGAAGTGAAGATATTTGACGTTTGGGGTATTGACTTTATGGGTCCCTTCCCTTCTTTATGCGGGAACAAGTACATTCTAGTTGCTGTGGACTATGTTTTTAAGTGGGTTGAGGCAATAGCATCCCCCACCAATGATGCTAGAGTGGTTGCTAAGCTTTTCAAGAGGATAATTTTCTCGAGATTTGGAGTGCCCCGAGCTGTGATAAGTGATGGAGGTTCCTACTTCACCGAGCAATAGTTCCAAAATCTCTTGAAGAAATATGGAATCACCCATAAAATGGCTCTTGCCTACCATCCTCAGACAAGTGGGCAAGTGGAAATATCAAATAGGGAAATCAAGGCAATATTGGAGAAGACCGTTTCGAAGGCTAAAAAAGATTGGTCTCTCAAACTTGATGATGCACTATGGGCTTACAGGACTGCCTATAAAACACCAATAGGGACCACACCTTTTCGGTTGATATATGAGAAACCCTGTCATTTGCCAGTAGAGTTTGAGCATAAGGCGTATTGGGCAGTCAAAACAATCAATTTTGACTTGTCAACTGCTGGAAAGAGGAAATGCCTACAACTGAATGAGTTAGATGAGCTGAGGCTTGATGCTTATGACAATGCTAAGTTATACAAGGAAAGAACAAAAAGATGGCATGATAAGCACATCCTTAGGCGCCAATTTCAAGTAGGAGATTGGGTCTTGCTATTCAATTCAAGGCTGAGACTCTTTCCTGGGAAGCTCCATTCTCGTTGGTCCGGACCATTCCAAGTGACTCAAGTTTTTCCATACGAAGCAGTGGAGGTGTGGAGTGAATCCACCGGATCCTTCAAGGTCAATGCGCAACACCTTAAGCACTTTGTGACGGGACAACTGGTTGAAAAGAGAGCCACTCAAGCTCTCTTAGAGCCCCTTTCAATCCATTAATAAGCAAAGGAGTCGAGCTAATGACTTTAAACAAGCGCTTTGTGGGAGGCAACCCACATTTTGATTTTTATAAATTTCCTTTTGTTTGAATTCTTACTTTAAGTTTTGGTTTCCATTTTTAGATTCTTAGGTTGAAGTTTATTGAATAATTTCCTTTGATTTTCAGGTCCATTATTATGTTTCCAAAGAGGTCTAAAAGGGTTAGAAGCAAAGGTGCTTAAAGAGAGTCAAAAGAAGAAGTTAAATGTGAAGAATTGAAGGATTCCAGCCAGTAACACGGGCTACCCGTGTTCTCCAACACGGCCATGCTGCAAGCACGGGCCAGAATGTGAAAACTGCACCAAACCCGCTAGGAACACGGGCAGGCCGTGTCCCAGGACTCGGCCGTGCCCCAGGTAAGTCTAGTTTTAAAAAAATGGTGCACAACCCGCAAGGAACACGGGCGTGGCTGTGTCCTTGATAAAAAAAGATGGGGGCTGCAGCGGAAACCCGCCCGAAGCACAGCCGTGCTTTGGGCGTGGGGGCTTAAATCCCCCAAATTTCTCCCCACTCTTTCAGCTGTGTCTCCCCCCAACCTAGCCCGTGCTTCTCCCATCCTCTTCTTCGGCAAAACCCTAGCAAAACCCCACTCACCCACGCCTTCATTCCCCCTATTCCACCTTCTTCTCCCATCTTCCCTCCCTATCCATGCCCTAAACCCCATTCTTCCCCCATTCTTCTCTTATCACGCCACCCCCCTGTTTTGAGTTTTCCTTCTCCCATTCCATCAACACCCACTACCCATCCACTTTCCTCCTTTGTTTTTTCCCTTCTAATCACCTGGAGTTGCTGCCCAGGATCCCTTCCCAGTGCTGCGCTTAACTTTCCCTGTTGGTGCATTGGCTTCAGGTATCTTTCTCTCTATCTCTTCCTCTGTTTTAATTTTCTGCATAAGTAGACTAATACTTGCTGATTAGCTCTTGTTTCTGGCTATGATTGGGATTCCATTTGGTTTATTTGATTGCTATTAGCCCTAATTTGTGACACTGGTTAAGAATGCCTTAAGTTATTGATTGTATTTTGGACTGGTTTTTCACTTTGCATTGAACTGAATTGCATTTTTTTTATTGTGTTAATCAGCAATTTTAGAATCCTTAACACATGCTTTAGTTTCCTGATTACAATGGTTCAAGTTTTCTGGTTTTGCTTCCATTGATTATTCCCTTCTAGTTCTATTTTCAAATTATTGGTTAATGCTCTGAATATCTTCATGCTCTGACTTTGGCTGATAATTGAACCTTATACTTTGGCTGGCCTAGACTCCCTGGTTTAATGCTACTCTGCTGCACTCTGAACCTTATTAAATATTGGCTACATTGTTTTGTTCTGCTATATACCTCTTTTGTGCCACATATTGCTCTATTTTGCACTGAACTGTTAGCCTTTATTGTTTTAAGCACATTAGACTTTCTTGTTGATTTACTTATCTGTTTATTTGGTTGGGTTTTCTGATTTTACTACTTTGGTACCCTCTGTTATTCATTGCAATTTTATTATCAATAGGTCCCAAAAGAGCCCGAACCGGCCAACCATCCACCCAATCCTCCCAAACACGTAGAGGATGTAATCAACCACCGCCCTAGTTAGACGAGGAATGCTGAGTACCTGATATATAGATGGGGAATGTCTGGAACGCTTAGGCCTTTTACCTGACGTCCAATACCTAGTTGACCGGATTGGGTGGAACACCTTTCTCACCCACCGATACCCAGCCTACCCTAGACCCACATTAGAGTTTCTCAGTTCTATTCATATAGTACTATTTAGGGGTCCAAATGTCCATGAGGGCCAGGTCAACTTTAGACTGTTTAACCGTAGTTTTAACTTAAATTTAGCGGAATTTAATGCACTGTTTGGCCTAACTCCAGAGGGAACTAGATCAGTACCCTCAGATTTCCTTGCTAACATTTTTTATAACTCCATTGCAATTGAGGGGCAATACAGTGCATCAACTTCCAAAGCATCTTTTATTTGCAACCCTACTTGCAGATATTTACAACGTCTTATGGCCCATACTATTTTCAGTAGGGCTGAAAGTGATGGGGTTGTAAATCTTAGAGAGCTTTATTTTTTATATGCTATGGTTAACGGTACCAAAGTGGATACCGGAGCCTTCATGGCTCATCAGATGGCCAGGGTAGGTGGGGCAATGAATGGGAAGGTAGTCATAGAAAGCCTGACTACTGCCATTGCTAGAGGGTTAGGCTTTGAGGCCAATCTCTAGGGCATGCAACCAGTAGGGGGTAGCAACAGGATTGACTTAGAATCCTGTTTTCATATGAAACTTGTTAAGCAAAATACTCAATACTTGTTGTACCTCCAAGGCCAAAAATTATTCAGCCTCCCTAACCCTTCTAGGACAATAGTCAAAAATAGGGCAAATTGGATCTACCTTTTAGAGGAGGATAGGGATGATGAGGACATACCCCCTGAAGGGGATGACTTTCCCCTTGAGCCACTTTTGGCTCTTCCACCCCCACCCCCTCCCATTATATTGATTGTGCAGACCATCATCTGCTCTACCAGAGGATCAGGCCTCCCTCTCTTCCAGGCTCACACGCATTGAAGCCGAGCAACTTTCACAGAGAGCCGTCCTGCATGCCATGCAGGCAGAGCAACATTCTCAAAGATCAACCCTACATGCAATGCAAGACTCCATCCAAAGCATGCAGGGTATGATGCAGGCCTGGTATACTTGGCACCTGGGTCAACATCCCCCTTCACCACCACCGGATGACCAGTGAATACGTAAGTTCTCTCCTCCCTTTTGCCGATCTTTTTTGATATTTTCGACATTGAGGACACTGTCTGATTTAAGCATGGGGGAGTGTACTTTCGTATTTGTTTTCATCTTTATTTGTTGATTTAGCTTCTCTTTGCATGTATATATTGTACATAATGCATTCCTTTTGACTTGCTGCATCACCACATAGTTGCTAATTCCAAGATAGACTGGTATAGTACAGGCTGATTTTAGCTCATGAACATGTGATGCACAATAGGATATGAAATAGGTAGTTATAATTCTAGTCTCTCTCTTCTAGCATTAAACCTTTAATTTTTTGAAAAATATCTCTCTATTCTACTGTGAACTGTATGCTATGGCTGATTTTAACACTATGAGAGTGTGAAGGTAGGGAGAGGTGAAAAATGAGGGTATGTGAAACCCAAAAAGTTTTCACTATGAGTACCTCATTCAAGGCACCAAAAAGACCTTAGTATGAGTACCTAGATGTTTTTACCCTAGTGAGATGGAGCATAAAATGCACTCACAGCATATTTCTAAAATAAAAATAGAAAGAAAAGAGACTATAGAAAAAGAAAAGAGAAGATGAGAAATAAAAGAAATGGGTTAAGAAAAATAGAAATAAGGGTAAGGCAACATAGGGAGATCTAAAGGATGAGGTGGCCTACTTGAGTGTCTGAAAATTAGTCTGGTGTATACAACCAATGGTAACAGTAGAAGTAGATATATAATAGAAGAATTTTTGGTTTGATTTTAGAATAATAGAGACTATTTGATAACTGTTTATTCATATATCTATTGTGTGCACACTGATTGAGTGAAACGTCACCTGTATTGCATCCTTCTATATTTTGGAATTTTGATTGCATCTTACTCCCTTCCTTCTGATATGACATGTTATTTGCTTGGGGACAAGCAAAAGTTTAAGCATGGGAGAGTTGATAAAGGAGAATTTTGAGTGCTTATTGGTCATATTTTGTCCCCTAATTCATAGTAACTTGTGATTATTTCTGTGCTTTTGGTCATACTTTGTTCTGAGTACTGCTGTAGTTTGTTTTATGGTTGCAGGAGAGCAAAAGAAGCCGAGAAGCAAGGAAAAACAATATGGAAAGAGCCAAAAAGACTTGGGACATGCTAAGGAAGAAGCAAGGAGGCTACACATCAAAAATATGAAGAAAGGAGCATGGCAGCATGCAGCACGACCTGGCTGTGCTTGGTGGCCTACAACACGGCCTGACCGTGCTCTGAGCAAGAGATGCAGGATTTCTCCAGATTCTAGCCCGAAGCACGGCCAGGCCGTGTCCTAGAACATGGTCGTGCTTCGGGTCCAGACAAAACGTTAAAATTAGGGTTTTTGGCCGCCAGAAAGAGGGGAAGCTGGGGGGATGTGCAGCTGAGGCAAGAAGGACCGTAGGAGACATTGGAGAAACACCTATTAGGCTTAGGAAACACATTTAGATTAGGTTTTTACATAGTTCTTTGAGGAGTTTGATGTTCTAGAGTAGATTTTACTGCTTTGAAGGTTGTAATTTATCTGAATTCATCTGCACATCAGGTTCTATTTTTCTATCTTCAGTTTTCTTCTTTTACTTTTACTTATTCACTCTCAATTGTACTGAACTATTATGAATTACTCAATGAATATGATTTTGATTCTTGTTTTGATAATGTGTGAGTAAATTCAATCTAAGGTTTCGGTAAACCCAATTGTGATACAATGATACTGTGATTATGACCTGAATTATGGAACCCTAATTGTAATTGGTTTTAGATTGATTATGATTGACTATTGTATGCATGAATGAGTTGATAGAATGCCTGATCACCAGCCTATCACGTCTTAGGTATTTAATCGATGAACTGAAAGGTGAAGATTAAAACTGGAGCCCAATAGTTAATTAGGGATATCTTAATCACGAAAGTAGTTTAAGATACTCAAGAATTGAATCAATTAATGGGAATGAGAAAATCGATTAGTTGCATTCTATGGTTGGCATGAAGCTTAATGGACCTAGGTTAAGCTAAGAACTACGAAAGTAGGTAATTTGATTAACCTAGGTACGATTGGTAATGCTTGAAAGAGATTGCTAATTAATCCAGGTTAAACCATCCCCAATGATCTAGACAATTGCAATTAGAGGTAAATATCAGTTGTTGAGTATTGTAACATCCTTAATTTCGTTTCTTTTATTGATAAAGGTACATAAAAAATTTAATTAAGGAAATAAAATTTATTAGACAATATTTTAGATATCTAAGGAAATATAATCCTTAGAAATTCTTCACCTTATGTATATGCATAGAAAATGTTTCTAACATTAAGAGAACAAATAAGGAAGGAAAATCTAATAGGAAAGAAATTAGAAATAACATACTAAAGAGATGCAAAATTCTTGGATAAGGAAGATAAATTTTTAGAAACAAGTAAAGGTCTTAAAATTTCAAAGAACATTGAATTAGGGTAATTTTTCCTAATTCAAGAACTATAGTTACTAAGTTTAAAATCTTTACCCATACATTGGGCTTTTACCTATGGACACTTCATATAGAGTTTTTCCACTTCACATAAGTTTCTAGCAAGCCCATTGGATAACCTAAACAAGAAATTAAACATAGACTTGGACTAGGATATAGTAATTTCACCAATAGCCCAAAAATTATGAAAATGTGACCAAGCCCACCAAGAAAGGAAGAATTTTATCCAAAGCAAAGAAAATGGGTAGGACAAGCCCATAATGGGTAGGAATAAGCCCAAATCCAAGAGGAAAAATAAAATAAAATAAATTAGATGATGATATAATAATAAGAATAAAGATTAGGTTACATGGCATTAAGACAAAAAAATTTAGCAAGTGGTGTGATTCTACATTCATCATTTAAGCAAGTGGCATGATAATACAAGGCTTTAGGACAAAAACATCTATATCCTACACTCATAATTTTAGCAAGTGGTATGATAATACATGGTATTAGGACAAAACATTCATAGCCCACACAAATAATATCAATCAAATAATGGAGATTCAAGGGCTAGAAATTTGCAACTTAAAAAGGCAAACCTATCATATTTGTTTAAGACAAAAGAAAATGGAAATGAATCCCTAAATCAAAGGGACCTTGTCCCATATCTTAAGAACATATTATCATAATTTTCAAAATACAAATCTCCTTTTCCTATGCATATCTTGACTAAGGAAGAGGAAGACAAGAACATAAGTTGTTTGTTTTCCAAAAATTCAACAAAGTGTATCCTAATTGTGATAAAGTAGACCCATGATCATGAAAGGTGAATTATTTGGTGGTCTATATAAGAAAACCCACTCTTACAACATTAGAATTTCGTCCAAGTGAGTGAGAGAAAAAAATAGAAGCAAGGTAGAGTGAGGAAAGGAGAGGAAGAAAGAGGAAGGAGAAGTCGAGAAGACTTAGTGCTCCAAGTAAGTTTAACAATATTTCTTTTTGAAGAAAACTTTTAAAACTTATAATATTTATATGAGATTTTGATTTTAGAACTTTTATGATTGGTCATGATGTTGCTATATCATGTTACATATTGATCTTGCATGTGATGTATGTTTGAATACTTAGGTTGGTGTAGATAGTTCTGCATGGTTATGGCTATGGGTGGCAGAATTTTAAGCTTCAGTATTTTAATTTCTGGGAACAATCTATAAGGAATTAAAATACATGGTTAACATAAGAATTAAAGATATATGTGTCCCGGATTTTTAGCCACTGGAATCATTCCATTTGGAGTCCATATGAGGTAGATATGGTCTGATTAGTAGTCAAAGGTCAGAAAATGAATCATCAGGGAAGAATATGTTAGGATAGCTTCGGTAATTTAATTTCTGGGAATTATTGGTAGGGAATTAAAATAAATGGTTAACATAAGAATTAAAGATATGTATGTCATGGATTTTTAGCCACTGGAATCATTCAATTTGGAGTCCATATGAGGTAGCTATGGTCTGATTAGTAGTCAAAGGTCAAAAAATGAATCATCAGGGAAGAATATGTTAGGATAGCTTCGATAATTTAATTTCTGGGAATTATTGGTAGGGAATTAAAATAAATAGTTAACATAAGAATTAAATATATGTATGTCATGGATTTTTAGCCACTGGAATCATTCAATTTGGAGTCCACATGTGGTAGATATGGTCCGATTAGTAAGCCAAGGTCAGAAAATGGTTCATCAGGGAAGATTATGTTAGGACAGCTTTTGTATTTTAATTTCTGGGAATTATTTGTATGGAATTAAAATAAATGGTTAACATGAACCTTATATATCTATGTATCATGGAAATATTCCCACTGGAATTATGTAATTTGGAGTTCATATGAGGTAGATATGATCCGATTAGTAAGCAGAGGTCAGAAAAATGTTTATTCAGGGAAGAGTATGTTATTAATGTTTTAGTTTTTGAATTTCTGGGAATATTCTGTAGAGAATTAAAATAGCGCGCCAACCTAACAATTATAGATATATGGCTCATGGAATTTTACCAACTGGAATAACTCAATTTGGAGTTCAAATTTGAGAGATATTGTCTAATTAGTTAGTAAATGTCAGAACCTAAACGAGAAGAAATAATACTAAATTTAAAGGAGTAATAACACCACAATATCATACTATTTTGTTGATATGATTAACATAATAGTTTTAGATAATTGTCTTAGCTTTTCATAGACACTAATATCATCTTAATCGAAGTTAAAATGAGAGAGTTATGCTCTGATTTGTAAGCAAAGGCTGTGTTAAAAGTTAGTAAACCTATTTTCAATATTTTTCTACCCTAGATGAATTTTTAAGGTAATAATAGAAATCAATTTGAGGAAAAATGCTCTATAAAATTTGTAAGAACATGTGTTGGAAATGATATAAGTAGAAATAAAATGACTAAATGCCTAGACATAAAGAAAATGAAAAGAATTATTCTAGTTACTGGAAAAAAATTGTGATTTGTGAAAAGTGCATGTCTAAGGAAAGCTCTGGCAAGGAAAGACTTGGTACTTAAGCGTGTCCATTAGTGACCCACCTCTCTTTTCTGGGAACTTTCCTGGTGCGATGTTTACAGACTACAATTACTATTTAGTTATCGAGGTATTAGTGTGAAATTTTGACATGGAAATATTTTATAAAGTGAAAATTAGAAAATGATTATATTCATGGCATAATTTCAGTTTACCAATGAATTTTGAGAATGATTATGTTTTGATACATTATGGCATGAGAATATAATGAACATACTCGTTATTGGAATCATATTTTCGGCTATTAATATGAAAAGAAAAGAAATGAGCACGGTCACATGGCAATCCGTGTGGTGCACCAGTAGGGGACGCCCTACCAACGGTTATGATTATATTCATGAGAAAAGAAAGAGAAAGTGTGCCATGTCGGACGGAGCGAGATAAGCCCGTACCGAAAAGTAGAGAATACTTACCCTGACCAGGGTATCTTGAAGTAAGAATAAGTTGATAGCCATCATATGAAATTCGAAAAAAATAGTTATTCATGCCATACATGTCATAACTGTATAATTTTCATGTGCATGATAAAGTGCATTCATGTGACTTAAAGATATTTTCTGTAGTTTATACAGCTGAACATGACATGATGAACTATAATGGTAAATTATGATTTATTGTTGAACTTACTGGGATTTAATTCTCACTATATTTCCATATCATGTTCAGAAGAATAAATATGCAGATATTCTCTATGACACTTATTATCTCTGTACGTTGGATCGAGGTGCCCTACCTTGGGCAACTTCCAGTTATTTCAGATATAACTGTCGTAGATGTAACTGAGATTCCGGTGGACGTGCCACCCGAACCAGTGTCTCCGGAAATAGTCGATATAGATGATTAGAACTAATATGTATCTTTGTACAAATGTTTGTAAAATAATGGTGTGTAGTTTGTAAAATAATAGTGTGTATGGAAACTCAGTATTGTATAAATTAAATAAATGTTATATTGAGTTAAGTTGTAACGAGGTAATAACTTCATGGTATTTTAAAAAAAAAAATTTCATAAATGGAGCTGTTACATAATTGGTATCAGAGAAGGTCGATCCTAGATGGCCAGTGGTTTGATGGTTATCTGAATCGATCTTATAGTGTCTTGAGTATGTTGTGGTTGTGCTGTGTAGGGGATCAATGATTCATATAGGTAAGAAATTACTAGTGTTTCCTATCTATATGCCGAGGTGGTGTTATGACTGCTATTAAATATTTTTGAACTAACTATTGGGCTTGATCACCTCAATAGCAGCATAACTTTGTTTTGTACCATAGTAGGAAATGGCACCACCAAGGAGGAATCCAGCAACCAATGTAGAAGAAACCCTGCACAACCTGGCCACGGCAATTCGAGACCAAGTTATGACCACCAACCAAATTTTACAACATCTCCAGAATGCTAATAACACAAATGTTGAGATTGGTCCTAACAACCGGACGGCTGGAAAAGATAATGGTATATCTGAGTTCCTGAGGACTAGACCACCTTGTTTCCAAGGTGGTTATGACCCAACGGTAGCCGAAAGGTGGATTAGGGAATTAGAGAAAATCTTTGAAGTGATGGGCTGTACTGAAGAGCAGCAAATCATTTTTTCTGCATATATGTTAAAGGATGAAGCAGAATACTGGTGGCGTGGAGCTAGAGAACTTTTAGCTCATTAGGGAAGACAGATCACCTGGCAAGTGTTCAAGGACATTTTTTTTGAAAAGTACTTTCCAAGTACTGTACGGGCAGAGAAAGAGATCGAATTTCTCCAACTCAGGCAAGGAAGCATGACCGTGGACCAGTATATCGCAAGGTTTGAGGAGCTGTCTAAGTTCTCCTCTTATCTGCGATATAACCCAGATGAAGCATGGAAGGCGGTTAAGTTTGAAGCGGGACTAAACCCAGAGTTAAAGAATGCTGTTATAGCTATGGAGATCAGGGAGTTTGTACCTCTGATAAATAAATGCAGACTCCTGGAAAAGAGTTTAAGGGCAGTGGAGGACGAGAAGCAAAGGCGAAACCTATGGAAAAGGAAGAAAAATTTTTCCAACCCTAGAAAGAACGTGAGAAGAAGTGGATATGGAGCTGGTAAGAGGCCATTGATTGCGGGTCCTAGGCCTTTTCAACAAGACCTCGTCTCAGTCAAGTGCGCTAAATGCGGACGCATGCATGGTAACCGGCCATGCTACATGGGACAAGATGTCTGCTTCAATTGCGGACAGAAGGGACATTTTGCGAAAAACTGCCCACAGAATGTAGGAAAGCAGCTAGAACAGAGGCCTCAGGTGAAAGGAAGGGTTTTCACCCTGAGCGGCCAAGAGGCAGCTCAATCTTCTGAAATGATTCAAGGTACATGCTATATTTATGGATTTGCTCTTATGGTGTTATTTGACTCTAGTGCTAGTCATTCATTTATATCAGAAGAATGTATTAGGAAGTTTCAGTTCCCTATTTCTGAAACTCCCTATGAGCTATCTGTAGTAACCCCTACAGGGGAACGGGTATTAACTTCCTCTGTATGTAAGGACTGTCAAGTCACCATCCAGGAGAAAACTTTTTCTGTAGACCTCGTCAGTTTACCTTTAAGAGGTATTGAGGTCATTCTAGGGTTAGACTGAATGTCTAGAAATCGAGTCTTGTTGAATTGTTGTAACAAGACCGTTGAATTTCTACCTTCCACTCCGAAAGAGGAGGTCCAGTTATTGATGCTAAATGCCAATCAAGTTAATAGGGAGTTGAAGAATGGAGTACTTGGATACATTCTCTTGTATTTATCAAACCTAGAAGTCGAACCGAAGCTTGATGAAATTCCAATAGCCAACGAGTTTCCTGAAGTGTTTCCATCAGATATTCCAGGCTTACCTCCCAAGAGAGAGATAGAGTTCTCTATTGATCTCCTACCTGGGACAGGGCCTATCTCTATTGCACCATATCGAATGGCCTCGAAGGAACTACAGGAACTTAAGAAACAGTTGGAGGAACTGTTAGACAAGCAATTCATTAGACCAAGTGTATCACCTTGGGGAGCTCCTGTATTGTTTGTTAAGAAGAAAGATGGAAGCTTGAGACTATGCATAGATTACAGACAGCTGAATAAGGTGACTATTAAAAACAAGTACCCTCTCCCTAGGATAGATGACTTATTGGATCAACTGAAGGGAGCCTCTATTTTTTCTAAAATTGACTTGAGATCAGGATATCATCAGATTAGGATCAAGGATGAGGATGTATCAAAAACTGCCTTCAGGACTAGGTATGGGCACTATGAGTTTCTCGTAATGCCCTTCGGGTTGACTAATGCACCTGCAATTTTCATGGATTACATGAATCGCATTTTTCGACCCTACCTAGATCAATTTGTTGTAGTGTTCATTGATGACATCTTGATATATTCTAAGAGTGAGAAAGTACATGAACAACATCTCCGAATCGTGCTGCAAGTGCTGAAAGAGAAAAAGTTATATGCTAAATTGGAGAAGTGTGAATTTTGGCTGTCAGAGGTGAAGTTTCTCGGACATGTCATCTCTAATAGAGGGGTAGCCGTAGATCCTAGTAAGACGGAAGCAGTGATTAAGTGGGAGACAGCAAAGACGGTTACGGAAATCAGAAGTTTCCTTGGTTTGGCAGGATACTACAGGAGATTTATACAAAACTTCTCTCGTATAGCCTTGCCATTGACTAAATTGACCAGGAAGGGAAGTCCTTTCAAATGGACTGATCAATGTGATGCTAGTTTTCAGGAGCTGAAGACAAGACTGACCACTCCTCCTGTTTTAATTATTCCAGACCCCACAGGATATTTTGAAGTGTATAGTGACGCTTCAAAGAAAGGGCTAGGATGTGTGCTGATGCAAGATAAGAGAGTAGTTGCTTACGCCTCTAGGCAACTGAGACCTCACGAAGGAAACTATCCAACCCATGATCTTGAATTAGCGACAGTAGTGTTTGCCTTAAAGATTTGGCGACACTATTTGTATGGGGCAACCTTTGAAGTATATTGTGATCATAAGAGTCTTAAATACCTCTTTGATCAGAAGGAGTTAAATATGAGGCAACGAAGATGGGTAGAATTCCTCAATGACTATAAGTTTGAGATAAAGTATCATCCCGGAAAGGCGAATGTTGTAACAGATGCCTTGAGTCGAAAATCTCTGCACATGGGTCAGATGATGGTGTATGAGATGAAGATGCTAGAGGAGTTTCAAAATTTAAAGCTAGCCACTACTCTTACTCCAAAGAATCTAGTCATTAATGGTTTAAGTATAGGGTCTGACCTTAGAGCCCAAATCAAAGAGGCTCAAGCTCACGATCAATACTTACAGGATCATAAAGACCAAGGTAATTTTTCTGTCATAGAAGATGGAGCAATCATGTATCAGGGAAGGATTTGTGTCCCTCAAGAACAAGAGTTGAGGACTAAGATACTGCAGGAAGCGCATCAAAGTAAATACACAATCCATCCTGGATGCACTAAAATGTACCAGGATTTAAAAAGGATGTATTGGTGGCCAGGGATGAAAAATGACATTGCTGAATTTGTGGCGAAATGTCTCATTTGTCAAAAGGTGAAGGTGGAGCATCAAAAGCCAGCGGGATTTCTACAACCTCTTGAGATCCCTAAATGGAAATGGGATAGTATCTCGATGGACTTTGTTGTAGGTTTACCTAAGACTTCAGTGGGACATGACTCTATCTGGGTAATAGTTGACAGATTAACCAAATCTGCTCACTTTTTGCCCATAAAAATTAACTTTTCACTAGATAAATTGGCCCAATTGTACGTTCAGGAAATAGTTAGACTTCATGGGATTCCCTTAAATATTGTTTCTGATAGAGATCCGAGGTTCACATCGAGGTTTTGGAAGGCATTGCAAGAAGCTTTTGGTACTCAGTTGCGGTTCAGTACTGCCTACCATCCTCAGACTGACGGGCAGACAGAACGAACCATTCAAACCCTAGAAGATATGTTAAGGGCCTGTGTGATAGAGCAAGGTAAAGGATGTGATAAGTACCTACCTTTAGTAGAGTTTGCTTATAATAATAGCTATCACTCTAGTATTAAGATGGCCCCCTATGAAGCTTTATATGATAGAAAGTGCCGATCTCCACTATGTTGGTTCGAGGTAGGAGAAAAGAACTTGTTGGGTCCTGATCTAGTTCAACAAACCACTGAACAAATCGGGATGATATGAAACAAAATACTTACAGCGCAGAGTCGGCAAAAGAGTTACTACGATAAGAGACATAGACCTCTAGAGTTTGAGGAAGGAGACCATGTATTTTTGAAACTTTCCCCGACTACTGGAGTTGGTAGGTCTCTCAAAACAAGAAAGCTAAGTCCGCGATTTTTAAGACCCTACCAAATTCTAAAGAAAGTTGGGACATCAGCATATCAAGTTGCTCTCCCACCTAATTTGTCCAACCTGCATAATGTTTTTCACGTATCACAGTTGCGGAAGTATCTTTCAGATTCATCACATATAATACTGGATGAACCAATCCAAATAAAGGAGAACATGACATACCAGCTACTACCTGCATCCATATTGGACACTGACGTGAAGCAACTGAGAAATAAAACCATTCCCCTAGTTAAGGTGTTATGGGAAGGTTTGACTCCGGAAGAAGCAACATGGGAGTTGGAAGAAGTCATGAGGAAGAAATATCCGCAATTGTTCTTATAAGGTAATTTCTGAAATTTTGAGGACAAAATTACTTTTAGGGGGAGAGAAATGTAACATCCTTAATTTCGTTTCTTTTATTGATAAAGGTACATAAAAAATTTAATTAAGGAAATAAAATTTATTAGACAATATTTTAGATATCTAAGGAAATATAATCCTTAGAAATTCTTCACCTTATGTATATGCATAGAAAATGTTTCTAACATTAAGAGAACAAATAAGGAAGGAAAATCTAATAGGAAAGAAATTAGAAATAACATACTAAAGAGATGCAAAATTCTTGGATAAGGAAGATAAATTTTTAGAAACAAGTAAAGGTCTTAAAATTTCAAAGAACATTGAATTAGGGTAATTTTTCCTAATTCAAGAACTATAGTTACTAAGTTTAAAATCTTTACCCATACATTGGGCTTTTACCTATGGACACTTCATATAGAGTTTTTCCACTTCACATAAGTTTCTAGCAAGCCCATTGGATAACCTAAACAAGAAATTAAACATAGACTTGGACTAGGATATAGTAATTTCACCAATAGCCCAAAAATTATGAAAATGTGACCAAGCCCACCAAGAAAGGAAGAATTTTATCCAAAGCAAAGAAAATGGGTAGGACAAGCCCATAATGGGTAGGAATAAGCCCAAATCCAAGAGGAAAAATAAAATAAAATAAATTAGATGATGATATAATAATAAGAATAAAGATTAGGTTACATGGCATTAAGACAAAAAAATTTAGCAAGTGGTGTGATTCTACATTCATCATTTAAGCAAGTGGCATGATAATACAAGGCTTTAGGACAAAAACATCTATATCCTACACTCATAATTTTAGCAAGTGGTATGATAATACATGGTATTAGGACAAAACATTCATAGCCCACACAAATAATATCAATCAAATAATGGAGATTCAAGGGCTAGAAATTTGCAACTTAAAAAGGCAAACCTATCATATTTGTTTAAGACAAAAGAAAATGGAAATGAATCCCTAAATCAAAGGGACCTTGTCCCATATCTTAAGAACATATTATCATAATTTTCAAAATACAAATCTCCTTTTCCTATGCATATCTTGACTAAGGAAGAGGAAGACAAGAACATAAGTTGTTTGTTTTCCAAAAATTCAACAAAGTGTATCCTAATTGTGATAAAGTAGACCCATGATCATGAAAGGTGAATTATTTGGTGGTCTATATAAGAAAACCCACTCTTACAACATTAGAATTTCGTCCAAGTGAGTGAGAGAAAAAAATAGAAGCAAGGTAGAGTGAGGAAAGGAGAGGAAGAAAGAGGAAGGAGAAGTCGAGAAGACTTAGTGCTCCAAGTAAGTTTAACAATATTTCTTTTTGAAGAAAACTTTTAAAACTTATAATATTTATATGAGATTTTGATTTTAGAACTTTTATGATTGGTCATGATGTTGCTATATCATGTTACATATTGATCTTGCATGTGATGTATGTTTGAATACTTAGGTTGGTGTAGATAGTTCTGCATGGTTATGGCTATGGGTGGCAGAATTTTAAGCTTCAGTATTTTAATTTCTGGGAACAATCTATAAGGAATTAAAATACATGGTTAACATAAGAATTAAAGATATATGTGTCCCGGATTTTTAGCCACTGGAATCATTCCATTTGGAGTCCATATGAGGTAGATATGGTCTGATTAGTAGTCAAAGGTCAGAAAATGAATCATCAGGGAAGAATATGTTAGGATAGCTTCGGTAATTTAATTTCTGGGAATTATTGGTAGGGAATTAAAATAAATGGTTAACATAAGAATTAAAGATATGTATGTCATGGATTTTTAGCCACTGGAATCATTCAATTTGGAGTCCATATGAGGTAGCTATGGTCTGATTAGTAGTCAAAGGTCAAAAAATGAATCATCAGGGAAGAATATGTTAGGATAGCTTCGATAATTTAATTTCTGGGAATTATTGGTAGGGAATTAAAATAAATAGTTAACATAAGAATTAAATATATGTATGTCATGGATTTTTAGCCACTGGAATCATTCAATTTGGAGTCCACATGTGGTAGATATGGTCCGATTAGTAAGCCAAGGTCAGAAAATGGTTCATCAGGGAAGATTATGTTAGGACAGCTTTTGTATTTTAATTTCTGGGAATTATTTGTATGGAATTAAAATAAATGGTTAACATGAACCTTATATATCTATGTATCATGGAAATATTCCCACTGGAATTATGTAATTTGGAGTTCATATGAGGTAGATATGATCCGATTAGTAAGCAGAGGTCAGAAAAATGTTTATTCAGGGAAGAGTATGTTATTAATGTTTTAGTTTTTGAATTTCTGGGAATATTCTGTAGAGAATTAAAATAGCGCGCCAACCTAACAATTATAGATATATGGCTCATGGAATTTTACCAACTGGAATAACTCAATTTGGAGTTCAAATTTGAGAGATATTGTCTAATTAGTTAGTAAATGTCAGAACCTAAACGAGAAGAAATAATACTAAATTTAAAGGAGTAATAACACCACAATATCATACTATTTTGTTGATATGATTAACATAATAGTTTTAGATAATTGTCTTAGCTTTTCATAGACACTAATATCATCTTAATCGAAGTTAAAATGAGAGAGTTATGCTCTGATTTGTAAGCAAAGGCTGTGTTAAAAGTTAGTAAACCTATTTTCAATATTTTTCTACCCTAGATGAATTTTTAAGGTAATAATAGAAATCAATTTGAGGAAAAATGCTCTATAAAATTTGTAAGAACATGTGTTGGAAATGATATAAGTAGAAATAAAATGACTAAATGCCTAGACATAAAGAAAATGAAAAGAATTATTCTAGTTACTGGAAAAAAATTGTGATTTGTGAAAAGTGCATGTCTAAGGAAAGCTCTGGCAAGGAAAGACTTGGTACTTAAGCGTGTCCATTAGTGACCCACCTCTCTTTTCTGGGAACTTTCCTGGTGCGATGTTTACAGACTACAATTACTATTTAGTTATCGAGGTATTAGTGTGAAATTTTGACATGGAAATATTTTATAAAGTGAAAATTAGAAAATGATTATATTCATGGCATAATTTCAGTTTACCAATGAATTTTGAGAATGATTATGTTTTGATACATTATGGCATGAGAATATAATGAACATACTCGTTATTGGAATCATATTTTCGGCTATTAATATGAAAAGAAAAGAAATGAGCACGGTCACATGGCAATCCGTGTGGTGCACCAGTAGGGGACGCCCTACCAACGGTTATGATTATATTCATGAGAAAAGAAAGAGAAAGTGTGCCATGTCGGACGGAGCGAGATAAGCCCGTACCGAAAAGTAGAGAATACTTACCCTGACCAGGGTATCTTGAAGTAAGAATAAGTTGATAGCCATCATATGAAATTCGAAAAAAATAGTTATTCATGCCATACATGTCATAACTGTATAATTTTCATGTGCATGATAAAGTGCATTCATGTGACTTAAAGATATTTTCTGTAGTTTATACAGCTGAACATGACATGATGAACTATAATGGTAAATTATGATTTATTGTTGAACTTACTGGGATTTAATTCTCACTATATTTCCATATCATGTTCAGAAGAATAAATATGCAGATATTCTCTATGACACTTATTATCTCTGTACGTTGGATCGAGGTGCCCTACCTTGGGCAACTTCCAGTTATTTCAGATATAACTGTCGTAGATGTAACTGAGATTCCGGTGGACGTGCCACCCGAACCAGTGTCTCCGGAAATAGTCGATATAGATGATTAGAACTAATATGTATCTTTGTACAAATGTTTGTAAAATAATGGTGTGTAGTTTGTAAAATAATAGTGTGTATGGAAACTCAGTATTGTATAAATTAAATAAATGTTATATTGAGTTAAGTTGTAACGAGGTAATAACTTCATAGTATTTTAAAAAAAAAAATTTCATAAATGGAGCTGTTACAAGTATCACAAGTGTGGTGAACCCTAACCCTAGACTTAGCTTAATTGGTTAATTTCACTTATTTAACTGCGACATTTTTCCATCAAATTATATCGATTTAGATAACACATTTTGTGAAATTCTGGTAATTGGCATTGTTCTCTGTGGGACACGACCCGTACTTGCCGAACTAGCTATAGTTATGCCGTGCACTTGCGTTATTTGGTAAAACACACACAACACAACACCATCTCTTTCTTCCTCCTTTTCCAACATTTTAATCTTAGCTTATGTCCTGTACCACTCTTTTCCCCTTTAGATGTTTTCTGGTCTTGGTCATTTAAGTTGGCATATAAGCCTTTAAATTTTTTTATTGGATTAACATTTTTTCCTAACCTAATATTCCTTCCTTGCATTGATTAGGCTCTTTTACATTTATTTTGTAAGATTGGGCTAAAGTTACCCATACTTGTTCCGAAGTCCAAGGGCCCAACTTTTTTTTTCTTTTGTCTCTTCTCTAATGCAATGTTTTAGGTCCTTCTTTATCTCCCACCTCACCCCATCAAAGTCAACTCTGGTTATTGTGTACTTCTTGTAAGTATCTTTTGCAGTCTCCCCTCTCTAGAAATTTCTATTCTGGTTATTCCTTTCTGCTTTCTCTTTGCTCTTTGTTCTATGATCTTTACCTTTTCAAAATCCCCAATTCTCCCTTTCTGCTATCTGTCCTAATGTGCTGTTACTGACTTTTTTGCTGTATGTAGCTTGAGCCCAACTCTTATGCTCCTAATTCCTACTTTTTCTCCATACATTGAGCTATTATCCTTGTCTTTTCTTGATTTGTTTGTATTATCGCCAGAGCTCTACCATGTTTCACCCTCATCTTTTCTTCCATAGCTTTATGCTGCTATGAGTGAGAGTGGTTTGGCTGGATGAACTCCTAAACTTGGGCCAAATCTTGCTCTTTTTCTGTCATAACTTGTCATTACTTTTTCCTGCGTGCATTGCTTATGGCCCAATATTCCACAGTTGAAACAAAAATCTTGTAACTTTTCCTACCTGAGCTTACCTAAGGTTTAGGGAGATTTGTCCTCGGGGTCTAGAATCCAATGATGAAAGGTTCAAAGATGGTGATGACAGCTTTAATTATAAGGAAATGCCTCATGATTTTCTTGTCCCTCACTCAATTTTCTATTTCTAACACTTCTCCCAATCTTCTACCAATTAAGGCCCATTTTTTACATTTAAGCTCTCAAGTGGTAGACCGTGAACCTGAACCCAATATGGAGCAAACTTAAAGTCCATCTCTTGGATTGCTATATTTGGGACCCATATGTATAAGTTTAGCAAGTGATGTTCCAAGGAGCTTCATCCAATATCTTCTGAACTGTTTTCTCTTCTTTGAAGTTGAACGAAAAGGTATTCCCTCCTATTTCAACTAGTGTTAATCCTTTTGGTTTACCCCAACCTTTCCTGATCATTGATTTGACTGTTCTTTTGTTTAGTGGCTTGTCTACTATCACTTTTCCAACTAGGCTCTTCTCGTCCAAGACACTTGATTGCTGCTCACCTATTTTTAGTAGAATTGTATCTCTTTATAGTACACTATCTACCTCTTCTGTGCTACTTTCCTTTTTCCATTTTGCAATGATTCCAAGTTTCTCCTATGCCTTGACATTATTCTTTATCAACCTATAGTTTATTTCTTTGTAGAGATCAATTAGTGTTACTGTGGCCAGCTCTACCTGATCCAGATACTCTGCTCAAATAGCCAAAGAAGATAGAGTGCCTCTTTTTCAAAATAACAAGATCCTCTGCTCCTGAAGAGGAGTAGACACCCCTTCTATTGAAGGGCAAGAACCTCTCCTATTGAGAGAAAGAACCTCTTGATAATTTTAACCTAAGTAAAGAATACTTGAAATCAGTCAGAGATTGAAGAAGAAAGGAAAAGTTGAAAGTTATTTGTAGAATCTTTATGCTATGCCTTTTCGAGGCCCAACAAGACGATAGTCAAGAAGCTAAATATGCAAGAGATATAACTGGACAAGTTCTATCCTTTGTGGTTGGACATTAGGTTGTTATATTTTAATTTTGAGTTTTACAAAACCCTACTTCAGAGGATCTGGTTAGACTTTAGGAGAAATATCTTTGGGTGGTACTTTTCTTAACAGACCAACTTCACTGGATTCCACGAGACCTCCCCAACGCCGCTCTTCTTCTGAAACCCTAGCCATAGCAGAGTTTGGGGGTGGCTGCTAATGGCAGCCATCCCCTCCCCTTCTCTTTTTCCTTCTACTCTCTATCTAATTTTGAGTTCTTTGAATATTTTATTCCTTTATGCCTCCCGCCCCAAAAGCAAATAGCCAATAGTCTCCGTTGCCTCGAGTTTCCTTCTCTTTAGTAACAATCACATGTGACAATCATAGATCTATGTGCAACCCATGGATTCTCCATTGACCATGTCAATCTCCAACCCATATTCTAACAACGTCGCTGTTGGTTCTCAATCTCAGCCACCATTTGCTATGCCTGCCTTTCAAGCTTTCATCTTACGCCTTTCCTCCATCGTTCACCAGGGCTTCTCCCAGCACCTAGTTTTTCTGTTTCTCTTTTTCTTTCCCTAGCACTGCTCCTCTTCTGAAACCCTAGCCACAGCAAAGTTTGGGGGTGGCTACCAATGACAGCCATCCCCTCCCCTCCCCTTATTTTTTTCCTTCTTCTTTCTGTGTAAAAATGAGTTCTTCGAATAATTTCTTCCTTTGTTGGAAGTTTGTTCTCTTTCTTTAGGGAAACTTTTTCCTTCCATTAAGAAAGTCTCTTTCTTTCTTTGAGAAAAGTTTTTTGGTAATTTTTTTTCTTTCTTTTTTTTAGGAGATCCACTTCTAATCAAGTTTTTGAGAAAAATTACAGATTATTCTCTACATCTACAATTTATCAAGATTGGAAGAATGACTAAATGTATAAGTTTTAATCTTCAAAGAATATTAATGGATGTGTTGTCTCTCCTTGAAGGGCTTCTCAGTCTTTTTATGGATTATTTAGTAGATTGTAGTTTGATAAAAATTGTTGTAATTTTTTTTATAATATTTGGTTAATAATAATTATGAGGTGTGTTGCCACTTTATTTAAGATTTTTGTACTCTTTAGAAGTGTAAACTTAATTTGTATTTTATTTTCTTATTGTACCTTGTCAAAACTTCTATAAGGTTCAGATTTTTATTCCTATTATTGAATGTAATGATACGTTGATTTGTAAAAAAAAACTAATTTTCTTAAACTTTTGTACTATTACTTTTATGCATATTAAAAAAAAAAGAATTTTAATTTATATATTTATGCAGCAAAGTAAATAAAATTAGTATATTTTATCCAGCATAACTCATGGTAAACGGCTGGCAATATGATGGCCGAGCGCAATGTTTTAGAACACGTTAATTGGCAAAATAATTTTCTCTTTCCAAAATTTATATTCTAGATATTAAAAGTTTATTGTAAAAAAGTTGAAATACCATTTTATAAAACAGTGATGAAAACATTATATAATTTACATTTTAATAAAGAGAATTATTAAGTCACCATGAGTATTAAGAATTTTTGAATTAGATATTATATTAATTAAATGATAATTTTAACTTTTAAAAGATTAATAATTACATTTTAAGAGATGTTAAGATTTTTTTTAAAGATTTAAAATTTTGACATTTATATTATTTTAAAAATATTTGTAATTTTTTGAAACCAGAATAAAATTATAACTCTTAAAAAATAGAGTCAACTAATTGTTTTTGAAATACAATGTATACCTAAATAAAATTAATATTAAACAATAATGAAAATTACTCTTAAAAATATTCATAAAAAATTATTTTCAACGTAAAAAGTAAAAAAGAAAAATAGTCCAATCATTAAATCTCGTGTTTATAATATTTTAGGTGTCATTGAGCCTTCGCGTAGCAGATACCCCTCGCCTCACGAAGTCCCAGGCTCTTAACCGTTAGAATCCAATGTGAAAATTCGTTGGCTGATTCCGAATTGCCCTTCAAATGGGCGGTTCACATCCTCTTCCGAAACCTCCTAAATTTATATTCCTAAACTTCTCTATGAATCAGGTTTTTCCTCTCTCACTGCACCAGTTGCAGAGAGAAAGGCAAAAAAAAAAAAAAAAAAAAAAAAGGCTGCAGGCACGGTGGTGTGGGTGTTCTACGGAGACATATCATCTACAAGAGAAACCCATTGATTTGGATCTCACCGCAGTGCCTTCTCCTCGGTTAGTTTATTAGTTGAACTCACATTTTTGTTTGTGCTTCAATTGCAATTTTTAGATCTGGGGTTGGCTTTGTTTGATAATTTGTCCCGAGAAGCAATTGGCCTTCTTTGGGGGTGTGCTGAGGAAATCTGAGAAAAAGGAGCAAAGAAATCTATATGTAATGTGCATTGGAAATTTTCTAGTACTGGTTTCGTTTGTTACGAACAGTTTATGGGATAGGGTGAGGAAAGTAAAATGTGGTTTATTAATAACAGTCTTGTGACATTTCATTCTGTTGCTCAATGATACAACTACAACCAAATCTTTTTTTTCTTTAGGTGAGGTTGACCGTAGTCTATTATAAATAAATAATTCAACAGATATGTAATTAAATATTTAATGGGAGCCTGGAGGTAATTCTGACTTTTATTATTTTAGGGACAATTTTTATCCGGTTGTGAAGTTGACTATATATTTATGTTTCGTGTTTACACAAACATAAATATTTAAGGATTTATTTCCTTGCAGTAATTTCTTCAACAACAAATTATCCTTTGTGAATAGCAAGGTTACGCATTACGGGCGAAAAAGAAATTCTTTGCAGTTATAAGCTGATATAGTTTTTGTCTACAGTATTTTAGATCAGCGATTTTGATTGCATGAAAATGACTCTGAGTGTGAAGTGATTATTGGGGTATCATGGGAGGGACTGTTTTCTTTATTAATGAGATTGCACATTATCATTGGTCTATGAAGCTGTAGCGTGCAACAATGATTAGAGAAAAAAAGTATAATCCTTGCCAGCAGAGCAATCACCTCACTTTGAAGACAAATAGGCTAAAAACTGATATATTGTCCAATGATTGATTTACTACCCTATTATTTTTCAGTCAGAAATCAGAGATCCTCATTGAAAAAAGTACAGGCCAGCGTACAGCGTTTTACAATATGTACAGAAAAATATAAAAAAGGAAAGAAAGTAATAACAGATTTACTATACAACAGGCTCCTAATCTGTGATGTTGACTAAACCTATAATTAATATTGACATAATCTCTAGAAATTAGCCCTTACACTGCTCCATAGAATCTCAGCCAGATATTGACAGAATCATGACCAGAAATCCTCTTTTTCAGCACTCCCCCTCAAGCTGGTTGGAAGATGTCTCCCATTGCCAGCTTGCTTGTTAGTTTATCAAACTGTTTCTTGGGCAGGCCCTTTGTAAGAACATCTGCAATCTGCTCATCAGTTGATATGTGGGTCATACAAATCTATTCATTGTCTATTTTCTCCTTAATGAAGTGCTTGTCAACCTCAACATGTTTAGTTCTGTTATGTAAGACAGGATTATGTGCTATTAAGATTGCTGCTTTGTTATCACAATATGCCTTTATTGGAGAGGAACTAGGCACCTTCAGTTCATCTAGGATTCTCTTAATCCATATGCTACTAATCTAAATTCAACTTCAGCACTACTTCTTGCCACTACATTTTTTTACTCTGCTAAGTAACTAGGTTCCCTCCAACAAATGTATAATACCCAGAGGTTGACCTTTTATCTGTTATACTTCTGACCCAGTTAGCATCTGTATACATTTCAATTTGTAAATGACAATGTTTTTCAAACAGCAAACCACTTCCTAGAGATCCCTTTAAATATTTTAGGGTTATGTTAGCCACCTCAAAGTGTACTGGACCAGGAGAGTGCATAAAGTAGCGTACCATGCTAACTGCAAATGCTATTTTTGGGCGGGTACGTGACAAATAAATCAGGTTGCCAACCAACCTCCCTCTGAAATTGCTCTTTATTCTTCACATCTTCTGGTCTTTCAGGTTGAAGTTTTAGATAAGGTTCAATTGGAGTCTCTATTGCCTTACACCTGAGATGACTCATTTCCTTGAGAAGGTCTAGCACATATTTTCGTTAAGAAAAAAAAAATGCTTCTCTTGGACCTAGTGCATTTCATCTCAAGAAAGTATTTAGTGGCTCCTATGTCCTTAATCTCAAAGTTGGAACCAAGGGATTTCTTGAGTTTTGATCATCACCTATCAATATTATGTCATCAATATATACTATCAAAGTAACAATTTTTCCTTCCCTGGAGTGCTTATAAAACATAGTATGATCTTCTTGACTTTGAGTATAACCAATGCATTTTATAGTCTTTACAAATCACTCAAAACAAGCTCCAGGGGATTGTTTAAGGTCATATAGAGATTTCTTTAATCTACAAACTTTTCCTTCACCAAGGTTCTTCTCAAGGCCTAAAGGTAGGCTCATGAAAACTTTCTCTTCTAAATTTCCATTCAAGAAAGCATTTTTCACATCTAACTGGTGTAAAGGCCAGTCAAAATTTATAGCCAAGGAAAGTAAAACATGTATTGAGTTAGTCCTTGCAACTTGAGCAAAAGTGTCCTAATAATCAATATCATGTGTTTGAGTAAATCCTTTCGCTACTAGTCAAACCTCGTATCATTATATACTTCCATCAGCTCTACACTTGATTATAAATACCCATTTACAACCTACCATTTTCTTTTCTCTTGGAAAATTGATTATCTTCTATGTCCCATTCTTTTTTAGAGCATTCATCTCATAAAAAATTGCTAATTTCGACTTCGGGTCTGTTTCTTGAATGTTCTTTGGAATAAACAAATTAGAGATGTTTGAAGTAAAAGTTCTATGAGACTCAGAAAGCCTATGATAGGACATGTTTGGCAATTGGATGTTTTGTACAAGTTCAGACACCCTTTCTAAGAGCAACGTGTATATTGAGATTAGAAGTAACAGAAGGGATGTTTGACAAAGGAGGATTAGAGTTACTTGGAATAGTGCTTGTAGACACTAATTGGTCTTGTGCTAGAATTGTAGATTCATCTATGTTTTTTGAATGAATGCCTCTCTTAGAATAAACAAGTAGTTCTCGAGTAGGTTCTCCCCTTGTTTGTGAGTCATTTAAGGTTGACAATGGTAGACTAGTAGTTCCCTGTTTTTTACTATTAGTCAAAACATTAAGAATAGGTACAGATAGGAGGCATCTTAAGAAAGGGCAGCTCATTGTACGAGGCTCCCACTTAGTGGGTAGGGGGCATCTTAGTTTCACAAAAACAATATTCACTATTGTCTATCTCCCTTTGGAGACAATTTTTGTTAAAATAAGGTTGTCATTCTCATTTACAATAAAATACTTTAGCATTGTTTGATACGCGTAATTGACCTCACTTAATGAGAAAAGATTTGATTTGTTGTTGTTGTTGATGGTTGTCATTCCAAAAAGGAAACGTGCATGCTTGAGGAAGAAAACATTCACACATTTTCTACTTGAGGCTCAAGTTTGGATCTAAGCCTACTGGGCATGTGAACAAAAACAGTGTAATCAAAGATTTTTAATGGTAAATCAGAGAAAAGACGACATGCTGGAAATGCTTTTTTGATGGACTCAAAAGGAGTGTTATAGTTTAAAACGAAAGAGGGCATTTAATTAATTAACTATGATGCTGTCAAAATTGCCTCTCTCTGAAGATATTTAGGAACATGCATGGATAACATAATAGCTCAGGTAACTTCAAGCAAATATCTATTCTTTCTTTCTGCAATATCATTTTGAGGGACAATATGGTTTTTGTCGACAATTAGCACAATGACTCTTTGATAAATGAAAACTTTCACATTGAAAATAAGAACAATCCACACCTTTAAACAAAATAGAGAATAGATGTTTTAAATAAGGAAAATTAGGATGTCCATGTCAAATTCTTATTTGCTCATGAGCAGGGAGAGAACTAATACTATTACTAGGTCCTTGTTTATTGCAAGGAAACTTGTCATCAAAATAATAGAGTCCATCTGCCATTCTAGCACTGCCAATTGTCATACTTGTGCTCAAATTCTGAAAATCACAATGAGATTCAAAGACAATTAAATGACAGTTAGATTCTTTAGAAAGCTGACTAATAGACAAAAGATTCCATGCAAGATTAGGGACATGATGGGCAATGTTTAAGGTGAGATTTTCAGAGGTTTTATCAGAACCTTTCCCTGCAATAGATGTAAAATTTATATTTGCAACCCTAACCTTTTTATCACTAGTAAGAGGTACATAGGAATGAAGAACATGAGAGAGATTTGTCATATGGTCAAAAGCACCTGAATCAATGATCCAAGCTGTATAACTGGTGTTACAAGAGAGAGCAATAGGGTTGCTACCTGTTTGGGCCAAAGAAGCGTGCGACAACCAACGTAAAACTTTGTCGTAACCGCATGAACATGGACAAACGAAGCAATAGTGTTAAAGCTAGGTCGTTGCCCGGAAGCAACGCGCTGTATAGCTCGCGTGCAGTGTCAAAAGAGCAAGGGCCGCTGCATCGGCGCCCGGATGCAATGAAAAATAAGCAAGGTTCCCACACTTTAATGAACGGGTGTGGGCAAAGAAGTTAGTTCATGAGGGTAGGATCCGTTTTGGAACTTGGAATGTAGGCACACTCACAGAAAAATCAATAGAAATAGTTGATACCATGATTAGGAGAATGATCAATATCATGTGTCTGCAAGAAACTAAATGGGTAGGAGAAAAGGCAAAAAAATTAGATTCTTCAGATTTTAAGTTTTGGTACACTGGCAAGACAAGAATTAGTAATGGTGTAGGTATAATAGTTGATAAGGAGTGGAGAAACAATGTCGTAGATGTGAAAAGATTAGGAGATAGGATTATAGCTTTAAAGATTGTGGTTGAGCGAGACACTTTTAATGTGTTTAGTGTATATGCACCCCAAGTTGGAGTAGAGGAGCATCATAAGAGAACTTTTTGAGAGGATCTAAAAAGTTTGATTCAAGAAATACCTCTGGGAGAGAAGATTTTCCTAGGAGGGGATTTGAATGGTCATGTAGGGAGGGAATCGAAAGGATACGAGGGTATACATGGAGGTTTTGGATTAGGAGATGCGAACGAAGAGGGTAAAACTATCTTGGATTTTTCTTTAGCCTATAATTTTACCATAGCAAATACTTGATTTAGAAAGCGAATTGAACATCTTATTACATACAAGAGTGGAGGAGCAAGTACTCAAATAGATTTTTTCTTGGTAAGGAAATCAGATAGAAAGTTCTGCACAAATTGTAAAGTCATACCCGGTGAGAGCTTGGCTACTCAACACAGAGTTTTAGTTTTGGACGTACGAGTTATGAGAAGAGTAAAAAGAAAGAGTAAGAAAACAATTTCTAAAATTAGGTGGTGGTCTTTGAAGAATGAGCAACAAAGAAATTTTCAAAGAAGAGTAGAGGAAGAAAGGCTTTGAGAGGTCCAAGGAAATGCTAATGATATATGGGACGAGATGGCCAAAGGGATTAGGAATAAAGCAAGAGAGACACTTGGAGAATCAAGAGGCGTTGGACCTAAGGGTAAAGAATCTTGGTGGTGGGATGCGGAGGTGCAAGATAGGATTAAGTTTAAAAGAGAGTGTTATAAGGAGTGGCACTTATGTAAAGATAAGGCAATTTGGGATAAATATAAAGCGGCTAAGAAAGACGTTAAGAAGGCTGTGAGTGAAGCAAGAACTAGAGTTTTTGAGGGATTATATCAATTTTTAGGAATAAAGGAGGGAGAAAGAAAAATTTACAAGCTTGCGAAGGGTAGGGAAAGAAAGACAAGGGACCTAGATCAAGTGAAATGTATTAAAGATGAAAAGGGTAATGTTTTGGTAAGGGAGCATGATATCCAAGCACGATGAAGGAGTTACTTTCAAGGACTTTTTAACGAAGGGCATGAGTTGACCTACAACTCTGACAGACTTAATACTGCAGAAGAAGATCGTAATTATACTTTTTATCGTAGAATCCAAGAGTTTGAAGTAGAGAAAGCTCTGAAGAGAATGGAAAGTGGCAAAGCAGTAGGACCTGATAATATACCTATTGAGGTGTGGAAAAGTTTAGGAAGGAAGGGTATAAGTTGGCTCACTAAGTTGTTTAATGTGATAATGAAATCTAAGAAAATGTCGGATGAATGGAGGAGAAGTACTTTAATTCCTATATATAAAAATAAAGGAGACATACAGAATTGTTCCAACTATCGGGGGATTAAACTCATGAGCCACACTATGAAGTTATGGGAGAAGATCATTGAGCAAAGATTAAGACAAGAGACTCAAGTCACAGAGAATCAGTTTGGATTTATGCCAGGAAGGTCAACTATGGAAGCAATTTATTTACTACGGAGATTGATGGAAATGTATCAAAGCAGACGGAAAGATTTGCACATGGTTTTTATTGATCTGGAAAAGGCATATGACAGAGTGTTAAGAGAGATCCTATGGAAGGCTTTAGAAAAGAAAGGAGTACGTATTGCGTACATTCGAGCAATCAAAGATATGTACGACGGGATAACGACTTGCGTGAGAACACAAAATAGGGATACAAAGGATTTTCTCACAACTATTGTACTACATCAAGGGTCTTCTCTGAGTCCGTATCTTTTTAATTTGATTTTGGACGCAGTTACTGAACATATACAAGAGTTGGGGCCTCAATGCATGATTTTTGCAGATGATATAGTTTTAGTTGGTGAATCGAA
The DNA here is from genome assembly GCA_037074535.1 of Gleditsia sinensis. Classification (NCBI taxonomy): domain Eukaryota; kingdom Viridiplantae; phylum Streptophyta; class Magnoliopsida; order Fabales; family Fabaceae; genus Gleditsia; species Gleditsia sinensis. Next base: position 41,993,773 of record CM073473.1, read on the forward strand.
AAAGGAAATAAATATGAAGTTAGAATCATAGAGACAAGTTTTAGAAACACACGGTTTCCGGATAAGTAAAAATAAAACAGAATATATGAAATGTATTTTTAGTAAGAGACGAACAAATACGAATGTAGACGTGAAACTTGGAGACTATATATTAAAACAAGTTACAAGTTTTAAATATCTTGGATCCATTATACAAAATGACGGTAAAGTAAAGGAGGACGTAAACCACAGGATTCAAGCTGGATGGATGAAATGGAGGAAAGTTTCGAGTGTCATTTGTGATAAAAAAGTGCCGCTCAAACTTAAAGGAAAATTCTACCGTACGGCTATAAGACTTGCTATATTGTATGGTACGGAATGTTGGGCGGTTAAAAGACAACATGAAGATAAACTCAACGTTGCAGAGATGAGAATGTTGCGTTGGATGTGTGGACACACCAAAAGAGATATGATTAGAAATGAGTGCATTAGAGAGAAAGTTGGGATAGCACCTATTGTGGAGAAGATGGTTGAAACTCGCTTAAGGTGGTTTGGCCATGTGTGGAGAAGACCTGCAGAAGCCCTAGTGAGAAGAGTTGATCGGATGGAGAATAGTCCAATAATTAGAGGTAGAGGGAGGCCAAAGAAAATAATAAGTGAAACTATTAAAAATGATTTAATAGTTAATAACTTATCTATTGATCTCATCTATGATAGGCCACTATGGCGCCGTTTGATCCATGTAGCCGACCCCCACCTAGAGGAAAAAGGTTTAGTTGTTGTTGTTGTATAAAGCGGCTAAGAAAGACGCTAAGAAGGCTGTGAGTGAAACAAGAACTAGAGCTTTTGAGGGATTATATCAATCCTTAGGAACTAAGGAGGGAGAAAGAAAAATTTACAAGCTTGCGAAGGGTAGGGAAAGAAAGACAAGGGACCTAGATCAAGTGAAATGTATTAAAGATGAAGAGGGTAATGTTTTGGTAAGGGAGCATGATATCCAAGCACGATGGAGGAGTTACTTTCAAGGACTTTTTAACGAAGGGCATGAGTTGACCTACAACTCTGACAGACTTAATACTGCAGAAGAAGATCGTAATTATACTTTTTATCGTAGAATCCAAGAGTTTGAAGTAGAGAAAGCTCTGAAGAGAATAGAAAGTGGCAAAACAGTAGGACCTGATAATATACCTATTGAGGTGTGGAAAAATTTAGGAAGGAAGGGTATAAGTTGGCTCACTAAGTTGTTTAATGTGATAATGAAATCTAAGAAAATGCCGGATGAATGGAGGAGAAGTACTTTAATTCCTATATATAAAAATAAAGGAGACATACATAATTGTTCCAACTATCGGGGGATTAAACTCATGAGCCACACTATGAAGTTATGGGAGAAGATCATTGAGCAAAGATTAAGACAAGAGACTCAAGTTACAGAGAATCAGTTTGGATTTATGCCAGGAAGGTCAACTATGGAAGTAATTTATTTACTACGGAGATTGATGGAAAGGTATCAAAGCAGACGGAAAGATTTGTACATGGTTTTTATTGATCTGGAAGAGGCATATGACAGAGTGTTAAGAGAGATCCTATGGAAGGCTTTAGAAAAGAAAGGAGTACGTATTGCGTACATTCGAGCAATCAAAGACATGTACGACGGGATAACGACTTGCGTGAGAACACAAAATGGGGATACAAAGGATTTTCCCACAACTATTGGACTACATCAAGGGTCTTCTCTGAGTCCGTATCTTTTTAACTTGATTTTGGACGCAGTTACTGAACATATACAAGAGTTGGGGCCTCAATGCATGATTTTTGCAGATGATATAGTCTTAGTTGGTGAATCGAAAGAGGAAATAAATATGAAGTTAGAGTCATGGAGACAAGTTTTAGAAACACACGGTTTCTGAATAAGTAGAAACAAAATAGAATATATAGAATGTAATTTTAGTAAGAGACGAACAAATACGAATGTAGACGTGAAACTTGGAGACTATATATTAAAACAAGTTACAAATTTTAAATATCTTGGGTCCATTATACAAAATGACGGTGAAGTAAAGGAGGACGTAAACCACAGGATTCAAGCTGGATGGATGAAATGGAGGAAGGTTTCGAGTGTCATTTGTGATAAAAAAGTGCCGCTCAAATTTAAAGGAAAATTCTACCGTACGGCTATAAGACCTGCTATATTGTATGGTACGGAATGTTGGGCGGTTAAAAGACAACACGAAGATAAACTCAATGTTGCAGAGATAAGAATGTTGCGTTGGATGTGTGGACACACCAAAAGAGATATGATTAGAAATGAGTGCATTAGAGAGAAAGTTGGGATAGCACCTATTGTGGAGAAGATGGTTGAAACTCGCTTAAGGTGGTTTGGCCATGTGTGGAGAAGACCTGCAGAAGCTCTAGTGAGAAGAGTTGATCGGATGGAGAATAGTCCAATAATTAGAGGTAGAGGGAGGCCAAAGAAAACAATAAGTGAAATTATTAAAAATGAATTAATAGTTAATAACTTATCTATTGATCTCATCTATGATAGGCCACTATTGCGCCGTTTGATCCATGTAGCCGACCCCACCTAGTGGGAAAATGCTTAGTTGTTGTTTGTTGTTTTTTGCTTCTTACTAGAAGGACCTGTATCCACCTCATGTGCACGAGTAGGTTGTTCTTTCTGTTTGCTGCTCTTCCAATCGGATAGTATCCCATGTATTTTCCAATCAGTTTCATGTGTATGACGTGGTTTGTTGCAAAAATCACACAATACCCGTGGCTTATCCTGTCCCTTCCAGTGCATTCTGGTGGTGTTTGCTTCAACAGTAACAAGGGCTGAATTTTCAATGGATACTTTTGCAACCTTTTTTCCAAGCATTATTCCTTGGCAACTTTACTCCCTTCGAATGTCAGCAAAAACTTCAGCAAGGGATGGAAGAGGATTATGGCCAATAATTCTCCACCTTACTTCATCAAACTCCAGCAGCGAATTTGCAAATTTGATCATTCTCGGACCATCTTTTTGTAGTGTTTGCAAGCCTCTTGACATTTCCATTTATAATCACTGGAAATATCAAGGTCCTGCCACAACCTTTTCAAGAGGTTGAATTATTTTGTAACATTATTTCCTCTTTGCCATATTTTACCAAGCTTAACCTGCAATTCATACACTTGGGATTGATTGCCAAGGTCAGAATACATCTGGTTAACAGTGTCCCAGAGTTCCTTGGCAGTAGGATAACACATTGTTAGAAGCAATATCTTCATCTATAGAATTAACCAACCAAGACATTACCATAGAATTTTCAGCATCCCCAGTAGCATAAGCTACATCCTCCACCTTAGGGGCCTTAGTTGTTGTTGTTGTTGTTGAGACGGATAGTGGTTATTTGGATGAAGTGTGAGTGAGAATCAGAGTGGGTAATACAGTGGTCTGTAGGCTGAGGTTATTTCTGAGGTAATTTCAGACATGGTGTGGCAGCTGGGTTAGTGCGGCAAGGAGAAGGATAACAAGGAATAAGTCCTTGTGGAAAAGATGGACAGAGAAAACAAGAAGGGCCTGCGTTGGAGGCACCCAAGCAAAAAGAAAACAACGATGGGTTACAGTGAAGGCACCCAAACAGCTATGGGCTGCAATAAAGGCACCCATATAAAAAACAAGGAACAACAATGAGCAACTAGGCTCTTATACCAAGTTGAAAATCAGAGGAAAGTGTTTTCCTCATTCATGATACAGGGCAGCATACATAATTCATAATTTGTACAGAAAAATATAAAAAAAGTAAAGAAAGTAATTACAGATTTACTATACAACTGGCTCCTAATCTGTGAAATTGACTAAATCTATTAATATTGACATAATCTCTAGAAATTAGCCCCTACACTACTCCATAGAATCTGGTTCAGATATCCTGAGAATCATGGCCAGAAATCCTCTTTTTCAATACTTTTACAATGAAGGAGTCATCAAAATGAATAGCTAATCTCACTGCACAATTCTGAAATTTTTGTAGAAGTAACCTTCTGAAGAATAAGTTAGGAAACTTCTGTATGAAGAAGTTGAATTAATAAGTTAATAAGATGATACTGATTTTTTTTATTGTCCAGTCCTTGCTCTTTTGATTTTCTCATTTTTTTCTTTACCTTTTTATAACTTCGTTTTTGGAGTTGACAATGCCCGACACTCTAACATATCATCTTTTATTGCAACCCTGTCTCCCATGGTACAATGCATCTATGATCTATTTTGATTGATTATGTTCCTTTTACTTGTAAAGTGTTTATTTTCCTTTACTAGACTATTGTTTCTATTATTAGGAATGCTTGCTTGCTTAATGCTTTTTATTTTCCCTCCTTATCTCCAGTCCCAAGATGGTTGCACAGAACTTTGTTGTTGATCTTCACAAGCCCCTTGTCTTTCAGGTACACAGCAGATACAATCGTTCTAGCTCTTCCCCTTAGCTTGTTCTTCATTTGCTGTCTTGCAGTAGTTTTCAATTGTCTGATAGTTTTTTTATGTGTATGTAAGATCCTATGTTGAGAATAATGGTTGATAATTTGCTTTACTAACTATGCTTGAATCTAAATTTATTTTAAAATTGTTTCACAGGTAGGGCATCTTGGAGAAGCTTATGAAGAGTGGGTTCACCAGCCTATTGTCAGCAAGGAAGGCCCTCGATTTTTTAAAAGCGATTTTTGGGAGGTATAACCTTTAACTATACATGGAAAATAACCTTCAGGTCACAGGTTCACACTTGCATATGTAGATTATTCTATTCTATGTGTTTATAATGCTTTGGAAGATTACAGCTGTTTGTTTTGACTTGTTACTGCTTTGAACAGTTCTTGACACGCACAGTCTGGTGGGCAGTTCCAGTCATATGGTTGCCAGTTGTGTGTTGGTCAATCTCAATTTCCGTACAAATGGGCCTTACATGTCCTCATGTAACTCTATGGTGGGCCTTGGTATTTTCATTTGGTCATTACTTGAATACACATTACATCGTTTCCTTTTCCACATTAAAACTAAGAGCTACTAGTTAGATCTCTCTCTCTTAACCCATCCCTTTTTGCTAGTGTGTTCTTCTCTCTCTCTCTCTGTTTTTTTTTATTTGCGTGCCTACATAGATGAACTACTTGTGGGCTTGAAAAACACTGAAACTGTTTTGTTTTCTTGGTTGAATGTTTGGTTTAGGGGAAATACCATGCACTATCTTCTTCATGGTTGTCACCATAAGCACCCCATGGATTGCTTGAGACTTGTTTTCCCCCCAGCTGCAACAGCTATCTATGCATACCGGTATTTCTTTTCTGCCATATTGTATATTGCATTTCCATACATAATGCCTAAGAATTTGTCAGGATTGATTTTTTTTTCTTTAAAAGCATTTGGGTTGAGTCCTTCCCCCCCTTTTTTGAAATTTTTTTTGGCCAAACTTCGAAGCCCGATTCCTTCCAGGTAATTGGATACAATAATTTGTCTTGCTGCACTGATGCAATCGAATTAGGATGTACTTAATTTGAGTGAACCTCTGATTGAATTTCTTGCCCCTTTGATGGATTCTCTCTTTCTACCTATTTTCTTCTTTCAAATGACTAAGTGGGGTGGCCTTTTTGAAGTCTACTGAGCTCTGTCTTTGACACGAGGTTCCAATTTATGATAATTTTTTTTTTTTTTTTATATTTTTGTTTTGTGTTGTTATTGATCTTGCTGGAAAAAATTAATTTCCTATGTAGAATGATATGAAAAACAGCCTTAATGTATTCTCTATGTGGGATTTGTGATTTACTTGATCTTAAACTGGTTGGTAATGTTCTGGTTTTTGAGAGCTCTTCTAGGATGTACTGCCATGGAAAAGCAATTGCTGAGTTTTATCATAGATTCAATGCAATAGATCCCTAAATATTAGCAGCGTATTAAGTATTCAGTTAATATTGTTATAGAAATGCTGTGACTTCATCATGACCCAAATGGGTGAATAACTTTATAGTTGTCTCTTAATTTTGATGTTTACATGAAATAATTAACATGCTTCTGAATAGCCCAAAATTTTTTATTGTAACTTAACATACATAACTTTCTATATTTCATTTTTTGTTTGCACTTTGCAGGCATAACTTTTGTGGTTTTGTTGATGATAGTCAAAGGTCATGTTTATCCCCACATCCTGTGATAGGACCGAAGTTATGGTCTTAGTGAAAAGAGTCAAACACCCGCCCCACGGCAACAGTTTATAAAACGATTAGCATGCAATACTTAAATGTCAATGTTGAAATTTGCAGATAACTTCTACACTAGTTTTCATGTGTAGTTTAGTTAGAGGTTCTGTCAATTGATTCTAATATTTTTGTTTACTATGTCCAGTTCTGGAGCTTTATCAGGCTTATATCCACTCCTTCAATTACTCCTGCTTTGTTTGGAGGTGGTTTATTGGGTTATGTGATACATGATTGCACCCATTATTACCTGCATCATGGTCAGCCAAAGAGTGAAGTGCCCAAAAATCTAAAGGTATTGAATTAAATTACCATACATACATTCACTATGTTGCTGAGTAAATTGGCCTTAAAGCATAAATATTTGATTAGAAACTGACAAATTAAGTCCAGATTTCGGACCCAGTGGATGTAGAGGCACTCTTTTCAAATCATTATTTATATATATGGGCTCCTTAAATATGGTTACAGACTATGATAGCTTTATTCTCTCAACTACAGTAAAAGGAAGAGATTTAATAGCGAGTCTCAGCTTCGGCATATATTCGTTATTTCTCATTTTTTTTTTCTAGTATAACCATTCCATAGCATACATTAGCAATCACTTCAATCTGGTAAGCCAGACAGAAAAATCATCTTTCCCTGTTTATTCTGCAGAAGTACCACTTAAATCATCACTTTCGGATCCAGAATAAAGGCTTTGGGATCACTTTGTCACTTTGGGACAAGGTCTTTGGGACGCTGCCTCCATCACAAGCATGTGCAAAATGTAGATAAATTACTGTCAAGGGTAGCATTTGGTCATTCATAGCATTAGTGCAATTTTAACTTTGTTAATTTTATAACATACTAATTATATTATTTTTGCGATAATTTTAAATTGTCATATCAAATATACAAATATTAAATAATATAATATTTTATATTATAATATTTCATGTCATAATATCTAAAATACTAGGAGATCAAAATTCAAAGTACTAAAAACCTCTAAGTGTACTGTGAGGGGTGCGGGTAATTAGTAAAAAAAAATTAAATTCAAACTTTTGGTTTGACATATAAAAAATGAAAAAGAAAAGAATTAATGAATATTATGTCGGCAACTTAATTCATTTTATGAATCAAACTCTTCAAAATATCCGGTTAATCCCTCTTGCTTGTATTCTCGCATGCTCTTGGAAAAACAACCAATATAAGATTGAAACATAAAAGAGTAACAAAATTATGAGAACCCTGTGTGGGTGCTTATCATTTTTTTTAAACAATAAAAGATAAAGAGGAAATTGTAGGAGCCCCACATGTATATAGGGGTTTGAAGGTAAATTATTTATTAAAACATCAAAGTAAGAGTCATCCAATAACCGTCTTCCCAAAGGGACACCATTAACCCTCTTTTAACTCCATTAGTGGATGGCACATGACAATTATGACTTTGGCGCATAAAGTCCCAATTAATGACCCACAAAGGAGCACTCACCAGTATAATCGATAATGAAAGCTTACCAAATTTGTCCAATCAACTTTTGTCCAGAACAAAATCACCATGTGAAGAGTTTATGACATTAATGCTAACAATTTTTTAAATTTTAAATGGAACTATTTTGTACTAAAAAAAATGATACTCTATAAGTTTTGAAGTTGCAAATTTGAACATCTATTTTTAATCGCGTTATTGAAAATTAGATGAAACCCTTATTTAAAATTTATTACTTGCGTTTTTATATTGCACAATCCCATCACATGAAGAAAAATAAGGAGAATTTAAAAGCAAGGAAACTAAAGGTGAAAAGCTTCAAATTATTTCAAAAGTAGTTAGATAGTACAGAATAAGATTCCTTTTTATCTTCAGTGGATCAGTCAAACTGACAAACAGTATTATCCATTGATTGTTGCCGTATTGATCTTGCATTCAAGCCATAATTCAGTATTCTAGCCCTTTGATTTTCTGCTCTTCTTGCCATCTACCATTTCTTTTTAATCGGGAACAGAGGGATGCTCTGCTCATGCCTAAAGAAATTACTTGGATCAACTTTAGCCTTCACCTTTACCAACCTATTGAAGTTATTCTTGAAATACCTAAAACCCCAAGTGCTTGCCCTTGAGAAGCTCGTTCGATTCATCTGGTTCATCCCCAAATCAAGATCTCTATAATTAACATAGGCTTCCCTGGGAAACTTTGAAGCATAGGGAGCCATGTAATAGTAGAATCTCTTGATCCACTGCATGTGCTTTGCCATATTCTTTTCTCCATCTAGCCACCCAGTTACGTACTGTACTTTGTAGAGTGTACCTTTTCTGTGAGGAAAAGGGATTGCAGATTCTGAAATTCTGCTCATCATTCCTCCATAGGGATTCCAAATCATCAAGGGCCCATCTTCCTGTAGAAATATTTTCCAAATCCCATCAAGTGCAGTTTCTGAGATTACTTGCCTCACAAAATCTGATTTGCTCTTGAAGTAAACCTTGGATGTGGATTTCCCTTGAAGCAGAACTTCTGGGGGTGTTCCATTTGGATAGCCAGCAATATAAAGAACAGATTTGATCCAGCTAGTTTCCAAACAGTCCTTTCTTGTTAAACCCAGTTCAGGAAAGCTCTTCATTACTTGGAGAAGCCTATTAGCCCTACCAAGAAAGAGAGCATTGTAGGAAGTTGCTATAGTTCTCTTACCTGGAACACTAGAATTTGCCACCTGAATGAGGACTCTAATAAACAGATCCTCATCAATAGTTGGTGCTACCTGCTGCCATCTATGAAGAAGCTTGGTTCCACCTTGCTCTAAGGTCTTAGTAACAGTGAAAACTGTCACAGTAGTTGGAACACGAACCAGCTTGATCTTCCACCAGAGAATAATCCCAAAGCTTCCTCCTCCACCTCCTCTAATTGCCCAAAATAGGTCTTCCCCCATGGCTGCTCTGTCAAGAATCTTACCATTAGCATTAACAATTCGTGCATCGATGGCATTGTCAGCTCCAAGGCCATACTTTCTCATCATGGAACCATATGCACCTCCTGTAATGTGACCACCAATACCTAAACTTGTGCAAAGGCCTGCAGGGAAGCCATGGACTGCACTTTTCTCAGAAATTCTGTAATAAACTTCACCAATAGTGGCACCAGTTTGAATCCAAGCTGTGTTGTGCTTTATATCAACCTTGATGGCACGAAGCTTGACCAAATCTAAGACCATGAATGGATTCTCAATCAGGGAAACATAAGAGAGCCCTTCATAGTCATGCCCTCCACTGCGTAACCTCATGTGGATTCCGAGCTGTTTTGCACAGATCACAGCAGCTTGAACATGAGAATCCTCAAGTGGGGTGAATATGAATTCAGGTTTTGGCACTGAAGGCAGCAAGAGCCTTAGATTTTGAGCTGTGGACTCAAGGATAGAGGTGTATGAAGCATTGTTGGGAGTGTAAAATGAGGTGGGAAATGGAATTGGATTTGGAGAATTAGCTTGAAGACAACGTGTGAAACATTGTTGAATGGGTATCGAACTGGTCAAGGAAACTGTTAACAGAAGCACAAAATTCACCAAGAACAACCTTGGAGACAGCATGATTTTAGTTTCTCCCTCTCCTGCTTCAGTTAAAATGCATTTTCTGACCCTTATATAGACTGCTTGTTATGATAGTTTATAGTGGCAATATACGTTTACTTGAGCTAATACACGCGTCACGTTAAGGATATTTAATATTAATAGATTCAGTGGTGGAGTTGAAATTGTGACATCGGCAATATTAATACAAGTCATAAGCCACAATTCAAATCCAAGAAATTCTATTCTTACTAACTTGAGTACCAAATAGTTGTGTATTATACGTATATTTAATCCTCAAATCCAAGAAATTCTCTTCCCACATCCAAGAAAAATGCTTTTCAGGAATTTTCTATTAGCTTTTCCCTATCTCATCTTTAAAAAATCGTGATGTAACATGTAAAGTAATTTAATCTCTCTATAACTGTAAGCTACTTCTCATGAATCAAACAATATTATAAATGTAAGAATATATATATATATATATATATATATATATATATATATATATATATATATATATATATCACATTCCAACCAAAAAATCTTCAAATATTTAATAGAAATATTCGCTGTGCAAAGTCATACGAAAGTAAAAGAATTTAGGGACAAAATATTGAATACATTAAATCAATTGACAATTTTTATTAATATTAATTGTAGTACGTATACAAATCAAATTTCACATGATGTCTACCAATTTTTTTTTTCTAATTTTTTTCGTTCTTGCACTTCCATCAACAGAAATAATTGACGAGTTCTTTTTTTTTTTTTCTTTTCTGACGCTTGAGTAAGAGGTAAGCCTAAGAACTTGTTTCTATGTTGACACGTTATATATTGGATCGAATTCCAAACTTTTATATAATTTTTTTTTTCAAATTTTAAACTTGATTTCTTTTTTTACAAAAGAGTTAATAAAACCCAAATCCGCAGTTTGGTATACTTTACTCTCACATATCTCTATGTTGTAAACGCTTGTAGGTCAAATTACTAATATATTTCTTTGGTTTTTTGGACTGGTAGCAACCACTAATACGGAGTGGAGAAGGGCCAGAATGGGTCAGATTTTGGTGGCCGTAGTATTGAAAATTGATTAACATCTTGATTTTGACCAAAGCAACATATCTTCAGCGAGGCATGGCTGACGTCAAAAGAATTAGGCCCAAATTCCTAATGTTGTCATTTGCAAAGCCCTAACATATGGCAAAAACCCCATTTTCATCCTTGATATTTGACCAAAGTTTCAATTTAGTACCCTATTTAAATTTTGTTCCTTAATTTAAGAAAACATTCAAATCCTTTCCTAAATGCTAACATCATTAGGAGAATGGACGAAAACGTCCTAGGTTACTCAAACGATGGTTACCTGGTAAGCCTAGTTTGGAACCTCTATTGTATATGGATTAATAGGCTAGGATGAATCAACACAACACATGGTAATACACCACTAGAAATATCAAATCAAAACTCGTCTTCAAAAAAAGAAGTTAGGACATTGGAAACAGTGGAAATTAGGGTTGAGAGTGTGATCATGGGTTCTTCAATTGCAAAGGAGATTGCGTCATTGGCTTCGGCAATGACAGCATTTCGATCCCAAAAGGTGTTTCATTTTATCCACCTATAATTCTGCTCTCATCCCATCATATTTTCAATGTATTATTTTAGGGCTTTGGTTTATTGTTGATTAGTGTTAACTAAAGATTGACTTAGGAGTTACTATTGAAACTACAAGAAATAATGATTTTAAGAAATAAATATTTTAGTGGAAACTTTTGTTTTCACTTAAAGTCAAAAAGTCATCACTACAAAAAGTTGTCTCCAAATTGTCACCAAATATCTTGTCAGTGAAGCCTACGCTGAGGACATTTAAGGTTGTAACCAAATGTATATATAGTGACCACTTTTGTTGTCATCAAAAGTCTTCATCTTTGTCCTAATAATCATCATCATCGTAAATCACTTTCAGTGACTATATTTGTTGTCATCGAAAGTGGTTTTGGTGGCCACAATTCCATGTGATTACCTAATGTGGCTTTAGTGATGACTTTTTACATGTCATCTTTGAATGACCCTTTCAAAAGTTGCAAGTAAAAAGTTGAAATAGATTTTTCTTTTTAAATTTCATTGCTATTCAAATTGTTTTGCCTGCTACAGCTACTTAATAAACAATGAAAGTAACAATAAAAAATTTGTCATTCAATAAAATCCAAATGTAGTAATACAAAATCTTCAATTCATACAAGATTCAGTGTATAAATGCTATTTAAAATTACACAAGTCAAATTAATATAAACACAAAATTATGTCCTTAAGTTCCTCCGACCAACATAAGCAACAAAACCAACCTTGATTAGAGCAATTGACTTTACTGATCAACACTGCAACAAATCAACTAGTATTATAATGGGACTCACAATTTGAACAAACTAATTTCAAAACACCATCTAGTATATTTCACCAAGGAGCATCAAACAAAATGCAATCACAACCTTTAGATTTCTTTTAACCTTTTTGTTTTTATTATAAATTTGCTACTTATATATATGGAGAGAACCCTAGAGGGATCAAGGGAGAATAGCAAGAAAGAAGTAAGGATTGTAGGTGGACCATAGAATTATAATGCAGGTATGTAAATGTAGTAATGTACAAAAATATGAATTTGAATTGAAGTAGATTTGTATTACATAGAAAGAAAGAAACAAATAAAGAAAACTTATAATGCTAGGACTCCTCTCTCTAGTTCTATCTTTAAAATTTTTGTGCCTATCACTTTACAAATTAGACTATTTATAAAATATTTTAGTTGCTACAGTAATTGCTTTGAGACACAATGATTGCTTTACATATGCTACAATGAAATACCACTATAGTGGCTGCTTTGAGATGTATTTGCATCGATTTTAGTCACCCAAAAGCTTATTTTCCTTAAAGGCTAGCAAATTCTTGGTGATGGTATCGGAGAAGGATTCTTGAAATTTTAGTTTTTTTCAAGGACATATTTGTGCTGATTGATTTGTTCTAAATTTTTTTTACCAATCTCTCCAGATTGATCTTCTTCTAGGTTTATTCCATAGTAATTATCTTCATTTAATTGGGCATAATTTAAGGAAGAACTAGATTGATCTTCTGCTTTTGATTCTTCAGCAATGAGTTGCTAAAGGATTTCTTACAACCTATTGATAAACTCTAATTTGCTAGAGATTACTACTAGGGTAGCTAAAATCTGAGATTTATTTTGGAGAAATTAGCTTTGATCAGCTTTTCCATTCTTGTGGAAGTGTATATTTTCTTCAAACTACTTCATTACTTTGTGCTTGTAAGCTTTGTCAGAATTGAAAATTGCCCACCATTTGACTTAGGCCTGCCTTTGTAAAATTGGATACCTGGTATAAGGGTTTTTCTTGGAATACTGATACTCTTAGGAATAAATCCATGGTAAACATATTTTTGAGAAAAACTGAAGAAACTGAAGAAAATTCCCATAACTCTAATTATCAAAACAAGATTGAAATACATCCCATCCTTCTTTAACTTTTCCTAGTAAGATTATTGGAATTGCGCCATGAACTTCCCATCATTTAGAAAGTCAATGAGAAAATTTGTACCTAGCCTTTTTTTTTTATAAAAAAGATCAGCCAAGAATATGTTTGATTTTTATTTTGAAAAAAAAGGACAGTATACTAAGATTTTTGGTAATCTGATTAAGAATATCTCATTGGGTGATGTGGTTTTGAAATTTTTTTAACTTAACAAGGGCTTTGACCCCATGTTAAAACTATGAAAACATGTAAGATTTTGAAAGTTGGATGAGTAATTGTGCTTGAATCTTCTTTACTCTTGTAGTTTTGTATTTTTATGGACCAAGAATCAATCAAAATTAGCTCATAAAACTTTTAATCTTTTTCAAATGAGGTTGGCAAGTAGTGCCTTCCTTTTGGGAAAATTCTAAATGATACAACTTTTGGATATTTATTCCAAAATTTTGGTTCTATTTGGACAATGTTTTGGGGATTGGGCTTCTTGTGGTATTTAGTTATTACTTTGATGGCTTTGGTATTAGTCAAAGTAATTGCTTGTGATTCATGGTGGCCTAATGCCTTTGCCAAGGATTTTGTGTGGCCTAATACCTTTGAAGAGGATCCTAACCTAGGTTATTTACTATTTTTGTTCTTCAATTACTTGAATAATTTTGGACTGGCTGAGGATGAGAGCAAAAGTCTTTTCTTCATCTTCTGTAATATTTGCCCAAGAGTTTTTTAGTTAGTTGGAGTGACTTTTGATTTGCCAAAGCTTGGAGGACTTCAATTAGGAATGGATAGTCATCTACTATTTGGGGGTTTTTCAGTGAAAATGCTACAACCTGCTTCCCTTTGTCTTTAGAATTTGATTTGGTTAGATCACTCACAGAACTAGTGTCTAGAGGTTTACTTTATTATTTTTTTCTTTGGTATTTTTCTGTAAAAAGTTTTTAATAAGAAAATTAGTAATGTAATTTAAAGAACCTTTGATATGCATGATTTCAAAATCAAATGCACTCAAAATTGCTTGCAATGTGGCAAAAATTTGTTTCGATGCAAGGTTTTGAACATCCTTTTTTAAAACATATTTTGCTGATTTGTGATCGACTCTAACACAAAAATTTTGATTGGGAAGATCCCTTTGAAATTTATTAATGCATAAAAAAATTGCTAAAATTTTCTTTTTAATTGTAAAATAATTTTGTTGAGTATCATTCCAATGTTTTGATGTAAATGTAATTATATGCGCAAAATTGTTTTTTGACTACTTAAGGATAACGCCATATCCTAAACTAGAGGCATATATTTCAACCGTCTTAAAAGCATATGGATCAAGCTAACATAAGCAAGGAAGATTTTTTATTTGAGATTTAATTTTTCTAACAACTAACAACATTTGTGTGGACATTAGTCCATGAAGGAGAATTTTTCTTAGCACAGTCATGAACAGGTTTAAGAATATATGATAAATTTGGAATAAAAAAAAAACATAATTAAGACATCTTAAGAATCTTTGTAACTGTTTTATCGTTAATTTAGTATGGAAATTTATTAGAAAATTGGATTGCTCTTTCAATTAGGGTAATTGTTCCTTAGTGGATGTAATGACTAAGAAACCTAACCTTCATTTGACAGAGAGTCATTTTGTATTTAGAAACAACAAGACCATTTCTTTTGTGACATCAAGTAAGATGTTAAGGTATTTGAAATGCTGATCGATGCTATTTGAGAAAATTAACACATTGTCAATGTAAACAAGTATGAATTTGATAAAATGATTGTAAATATCATTCATAATTTTTTGAAATTATGAGGGAGCATTTTTTAGGTTAAAAGGCTTACATTTCATTTATATTGTCTAATTGGTACTATAAATGCCGTTAGTACCTATCTTTAGGTTTTAATTGAATTTGATTGAAACCAAATTTCATGTCAAAATTTGAAAAGGTATTTGTTGAATACAATCATATTTAGAACAATCCTTTTTATTTCTAATAGGATATCTAATCCATTGAAGAGCTTTATTAAGGAGCTTGTAATTTATTACAAGTCTTGGTGTTCCTCGTTCAATTTTTGCATTCTTATTAACATAGAAGAGTATTACAAAGGAGATTTACTTTATCTTGTGATTCCTTTTTCAAGGAGATCATTGATTTCTTTCTACCAATATTCCATAATTTCTTGATTCATTTGTATAGGCCTGACCTTAGTGGGTATTTATTGTTGGTTTTTTTTTTTTGAAAAATCTTTTTCATATAGTAAGTCTACCATATGTTGTTTTCTATTATAGAAAGCATTTATAAATTTAGCACAAATTTGGTTTGTATTATTTCTTGTAAGGACTTGATTCTTTTTTGTACCATTTGAGTGGCCAATTTTTGTTCTATCCTTTTGAAGTTTATCTCTTCCGAAAGATATTTAACTTGTTTTTTTTGTACTTTACCATGTTTAAATCTTTGAAAGTTGGCTTTTTGGCAAATTGAAAGATTATTTTTTGTTATAGTCTTTTGTTACTATTCCTCTATTATCCACTAAGAATGGAAAGAGTTCTTGGATAAAAAGGGATCATAGGATTATTTTGCTAGTCATATATTTAACTATTAAAAATAAAGTTTTGATTTTAAGATTTTGGTTTTCAATTACTACATCAATAAGCCTATAATTTATTTTAAGTTTAGAACCATTAGAAAATCTTAAGTCTTCTTTTATTTTTTCAAAATATTTGGTTGTGATTAACTATTTTTGTATATAATTGAGAACTCCTATATCAAACAAGGCTATATCTTCAATTGCATATTTTTGGTTTATTATTTTAATTGAAATGTAGGACTTTTGAATAGATAATTGTGAGATTATTGGTCAAAAGTTTCCACTTTCTTCTTTTATTTGTTCTTTTTAAGTTTCTATTTTAGCATCTTCTTAATGATTTGAAAGGATAATCTTATTGTTTTTGTTCTTCTTTCAATTGCCTTATTCTTATTTTCAGAAGATTAACTTCAGATTGTAAATCCTGTAAAGTGTTTTTTTTAAAATTAAATCTTGCCAAAATATCTTTAAGATTATAATTGTTTATTGTTGGTTGATTATAGCATATTTGAGGTTTTTCAAATGTTCTTTTAAGTTTTGTGAGGGAGATTTCCTTTTGTTTATTGTTCGGAACAGAATTAATAAGTTCCAAAAGGAGATATTGTTCTTTGATAAGAACATTTACATCATTATCTAATGAACTTTCTTATGTAGAAATGTCATCACCTTGTATTTAATTGTTTTCATGGTCTAAGCTTGTTGAGAATTCTGCTATTTCAAAAGAGTCCTCACTTACCAGTAAGTTCGTAATTTTGTTTAAAATGTCTTCATCTAGGTTGATATTTTTTAATTTTTTATTCAACCTACAATATTAGGCTATGTAACCTACAATATTCGAATATGTGACCTAGATTATTACATTCAAAACATGCTAGTCTTATATATTGATTTGGAGAAGGAATATACCTAGGTTTTCTCCTATGGTATTTCTTCTTATTTGGTTAATGACTTTTGTGAACTTGTTTGTTAAACTCAACTTGTTTGGCTCTTCATCTATGTTTTAGTTTGTAAGTTTTTGGACACTTGAAATTAAATTGTTCACAAAAGGAGTCTAGTTCTCTCCTATTTGTGATTTGTTCTTTGGATAGTTGTCTTTAGATCTTTTTATCTTGACATATTTTAAGGGTTGCCTTACTGATATAACTTACTAATTTTTCATAAATAAGTTGATCATAAGAGATTTTTCCATTACATTTGCTCTTAATTTTTTCTCTAACTTTGTCTCCAAATGACCTTCGAAGTCTTGCAAGGAAATTTTTCTTCCAAAAATATTGGTTGTTGTTTGACCTAGACTATATTCTACTAAAGAAAGTATCTTTATACCATCTAAAGTCAGATAATATCTTACACTTAAGGTTGGATAATAATTCTATAGATTTTCCTATCGATAGGTTGGGATCTCTTATAAAGTGTTCGGTGATTGTGTATATCAGGGTGTTGACTGAATATAGAATGGCTTCTTTGTTTTCATCAACAATTTCTAATTTGAATTTTTTTCTCTTTTAGTGAGATGCTCATCCCTCTAGCCTTTAAATTTGCCTGTGAAGTTGATAAAATGATATGAACTATTGTTGAGTCATCATATTCATGAGTTGTTTAATAGGTTGTACTAAACATTGCCATTTGTTAAAAGGTGTTAAGGATTTGGTATTCTATTTGGCCATCTATGTTCCATTCATAAATGTTAGTCTCGTTTAGGAATTTTGGATTGTTTGGGGCTTTTCTTCCTGGCACTAGTTTAGAAAACTAGCTCTAGGGTAATGGAATTTTGTTGGAGTTTTCTAATTTGTTTGTTTATTATTCCTAACTTAAGTTCTTTTTTTTCTTCTGAGGTTATTGCTGAAGATTTATCTAAAGCTTGGAGTTTATTATTGCTAGAGATATCATTTTCCAGATCTCTTGGAGGCATTTTCGAGACTACTACAAAAAGTGCCTTTCTTTTACTAATTCTGGCTATTTTTTGTCAATTTGTTTGACCATTTCTAATTTTTTTAGGAATGAATAATTCTTTCTATTTTTTTTGAAGGAATTATACAGTTTGAACTAGAATTTGTGGAATAGAGGTTTTTACTAGAATTTGTGGAATAGAGGTTTTTACTAGAATTTGTTATCTTAAAGTTTGGAGATATTTGTTGATGTAATTGTTTTGTTCCATTAAGGATTTTATATCATCAGGTGAAACCATTTTAACATCATCTTTGTCTTTTAAAGGTATAGCTATAATTGGTTTTTGAGGATTTATGGTTTCAAAACTGTTAGAATAAGAAAAAGTTTATAATTTTAATTAAATCTCTCTTGGAAAAATTATTAATTGCCTTGATGATAGCAACTCATATGTTATGATTTAATGGAACTTGTAATTAATGAATAAAACCAACACTTAAGTAATAAATATAGAATTATGAATCACATATTACTCCATCATGTTTTAAGATGAAATGATAACTACAATATATGTCTAAAACATGAAGCACACTGTATTTGGGGCCATTATGTAAAAGAAAATATTGTTAGGCCATGTTTATATTCTGGTGATTATTAATTGTGCTTTTTATGTGGCAACCTATTTATAAGTCGAATCCTAATAGAAAAACATGTTGAAGAAATCTTAAAAAGGTAGCTTATGTGACATCTATAAGCCTAAAAAGTAGCCTTTAAAAAATTTGGCCCAACTCAGCTTAAATCCTAAGTAGGTTGCTTCTAAAAGGAATGCTAGCTAGCCAAGCAAACTATCCAAGCTTATCATTTACACTACATATTTTCTTGCTTAAGTACAATGCAAATCTCGAAGGAAAACATAAAGTTGGAAGCTTTCAATGTGGAGCGAAAATATAAATTTCACAAAACTGTAAAGTTGAACATTGGGGACTACGTAAAGCTTAAGTTGGACATTTAAATGACCATATTCAAGATGAATATAAACGCTTAAGTTTTATTAACTTGCTATATGTTGATTGCATTAGTTTTTAAACCATTTTGAAAAAGAATTTGATTCGTAAAAACAATTTTATAACATCTTAGTTTGAAGAGAAATATTTCAAAATGAATATTTCTCATCTTGCATTTTATTCAAAGTAAAACAAGGAAAATTTTGGTTTTCTATCTTCACTTAAAAGGTTTCTTGACAAGTTTAATATTTGTCAAAAAAATTCTCAAACTCAAAATCGCAAACCCAAAATACTAAAATCCAAACATCAAATCCTAATCTCTAAACTACAAACTCCAAACTCTAAATTTTAAACCTTTAATACCTAAAACCCTTAAACTTAAATTCTAAACCCTAAACGTCAAAACGTCAAAACGTCAAAACCCCAAACCTTAATCTATAGACCTAACCCCATAATCCAAAGTATTAAACTTTAACCCTTAAAGCTCTAAACCTCAAACTCTGAACTCCAAACCTCAAAGACTAAACCCCAAACCATAAAGCACTAAACTCGAAATCTTTAATCCTAAATGGTAAAATCCTAAATCCTAAAATGTATAGAGTTGAAATTTTAGGATTTGAGGTTTGAGATTTAGGATATAAAGTTCGGGGGTTAAGGTTTGAGATTTTTAGCCTAGGAGTTTTGGGGTTTATGGTTGGACTTCTGAGCTTAGGAGTTTGGAGTTTAGGGTTTAAATTTTTTGAATTTTTGGGGTTTGAAGTTTCGAGTTTGGAGGTTTGGAATTTGGAGTTTTTAGAGTTTTGAGATTTAGGGATAGGGGTTTAGAGTTTGATGTTTAGGGTTTAGCATTTGGTTTTTAGGCTTTCCAAATTTTAGGTTTAGATTTTAGAGATTTGGGGTTGAGAGATTGAAATTTTTTTAGTTTGGAATATGGTGTTTAGAGTTTTATGGTTATGGCTTTTGGAGTTTAGGGTTTAGGGATTTGGATAATGGGGTTATAGTTTAGAGTTTTGAAGTTGTGGTATTTAGGGTTTGGAATTTATTGTTTAAGGTTTGGTTTTTGAGGTTTAATGGTTTAGGGTTTAGATTTTTAGGGTTTGGAGTTTGGAGTTTTGTTATTCGAGGTTTGATGTTTTTGGGATTTGGCATTTAAGGTTATAGAGTTTGAAATTTTGAGGTTTGCAATTTGGGTTTTAGAATATGGAGTTTGATGGTTTTAGTGTTAGGGTTAGGGTTTAGAGTTTGGATTTTTGTGGTTTGGAATTTGTTGTTTGCTTTTTCTTTCTTTTTATTTTTATTTTTAGAGTTTAAAGTTTGAGGTTAGGGTTTGGAGTTTGAAGGTTTTAGGTTCCAAGTTAGGGTATGAGATTTTGGGCTTTAGGGATTTTAGTTTAGAGTTTGTAGTTTTGAAATTTTGATCTTTGTGTTTTTGGTGTTTAGGGATTTAGTGTTTGAGGTTTGGGGTTTAGAGTTTAGGGGTTTAGAATTTAAGGTTTGGGGTTTTGTGGTTTTGGGCTTTTAGGTTTGAGGTTTGGTGTTTGATGTTTTGGAATTTTGTTGTTTGAGTTTTGGGATTTAGGGTTGTGGACTGATGAGTTTTATAACCATAAAGTAGACACTTTTATCTTATCTTTTTGTCATATTTAAGCATTTATTTTTTGTACTTATCTTTAATTTTGTGCATCTTTTATAGATAAAGAGAAGAATAAAAAATGGACTCAATTGGATGAATCAAAGCTAAATTGTGGTTCTTTAAGAATGATGTCTATATATCAAGCAGATAAAATAAATTCATTGAGGATGGCTGAGTAAATAGCATTATCTTTTTGATTCCTGACGCATTCTAATGGATATATGCATCAATTCAATCTTGATTTATGACCACATTTTTAAAAGAATTGAAACATAAAGATTCAAGGCAGAACACCCAATGTTAAAATTATATTTGCTGCTTGCTTTTCAACTTGATCTTACTGTAATATTTTGGTCATATCTTAGAAAATACATATAAAATACATACAAAATTTGGTGGAAGAATATTTGACACAATTTCATACAACTTTCATATTTATGTGGTCAGCAAATTCGAACATCCAAAATGGTCAAAATTGGGCTAGAAAATAATATGTTTATTGTTGCAGTCTATCCCAACCTTAATGTAGTATTTGAGATGCATACAAAATTTGGTGGGTGAATAGTTGACACAATTTTCTACAATTTTCATGTTCAAGTGGTCAGCAAATTCAGACATTAAAAGGATCAAAATTGGGATAGAAGAGACAATGTTTGATGTTGCAGTCCAGCCTATCCTTGCTCCAATATTTTGGCCATAATTTACAAATTACGTATCCAATTTGTCCAAATTTTATATGAATGGAAAGATAATGAAAATATATACAAATTTTATGTTCATGGATTTAGCAGATTCAGAGGATATCAAGGAGTAATTTCACAATTACTTTCGGTGGACATAATGCAACACAATTTGTCCACTTTAGTGCAATTTGCTACCCACTATCTTTGGCACCTACCCCCTTGTTGTGTCTATAAATAGAGACATCTTGTGTGTAACATCCTTAAAATTTAGTAATTCTTATTTATGTATGAATTATTAAAAGAAATAAAGGAGTAGAGATGTAATTGAAAGGTTTTAAGGATGAAAATGAAACTTGTTAATATTTTTGGGGTTAAATTGTAATTTTCTAAATGTTTAGGGGTCAAAATATAAATAATAAAATTTGCAAGGATTTTCTCTAACAATTAGCAAATTGCTAATTGGTCCTCCATCATTTATTAAAAAAAAAGACAGAAAGATTTTCGGGACGAATGAATAGTGAATAGTAACTTTCTCTTTCCATACTTTCTCTCTCTAGTTTTGGAGTACTTTTGAGCCTCCGATTTCAAAATTAAGGGTGCCATTGGATTCAAGACGAAGAGTACTACGATATTGGCCAAATGATTTTTCAAATCAACTGCAGAATCGCGGTAGATTAGAAGTAGAAAATCTTAGAAAAAGATAAACTCTGAAACTCCTATTTAGTGTCCTCAAATTGAAAATCTGACGCTGTAGATGAATTCAGGAGATAGATAAACCTCAAGATATGAAATTTTTCAGCTATCTGACAACTTTTTGTCCGTCGTAAATAGTAAATCCGGCCGGTATAAATAGTGATTTCGGCGATGAATAGTAATTTTGACCATGAATAGTACTCCCATCAATTGACCAGTGTTGACCAAGCTCCTAGAGGACAAATTTTGCGATTTTGGAGTCATTTCCTAGGTTTTTGGACCCTGTGGACTAGTTTTTGAGGTCTATTTGATCAGATTTGACTTGAAAAAATACATTTGGGGCTGAACAACCTAAAGTCATAACCTGTGAGTAGATAATTCTTTCTATGACTTACTCTATGCTCTTCTTGAACTTAAAATGTATAATTGATTTTGTTTACAAATTATTTATGCTATTATAAGTTTATGAAATGTGTTAAAATATATGTTTTACTTACGAACTAGCACATAGTTCAAGAAGAGTATGATTTTGCAAATAAATTTTGAAACTCATTGAATATGTGGTTCTAAATATATTTATCATTATTTGGTAAAGTTATAAAATTGTTGATTATGATTGAATGACAAGCGTAAAGCTCATGGCGAGTTGCTTGATAATTATACATTATATTTGATGAATATGCATATATATATATATATATATATATATATATATGTATATGTATGGATAAATATTGATGGGTTGTATGGTTTGAGACGGTACCGAGTAGGGGACACCCTATTAGCCTAAGTGAATTAAGGGAGGGCTGCTCCAACCAGGTGACAGTGATAATGTGAGAAGGCAGATGGGTGATGAACTCACATTCCCTGATCACTTATTGTAATTGTAGTCAATCAATCACTATGCGTATAGCAAATGAGCGAATTGAGTGTATCGAGAGCTGTAACATACTTAAGCATTATGGAAAAAGAGTGAATTTTTAGTGCATATATAGTATGTTAATTATGCATCAACAAAAGTTATGACTTTATCTCAAAAGTTTAATATTTTACTATAACTTATACAGCTGAACATAACATCATCCCTTGCTATGTGCTTGTGAATATTTTATGGTTCTGATATGGATTCCTCTTAATGTTTTCTTGAAAAATATTTTGATGCGTAACAATATTTGAATAATGATCATACTATATTGCATATGATTTTAGATATCTGAATGTGATTTGAACTGAAAAATATGAAATACGGGTTCCATATGAATGTATTTCTGAACTGTAATTTTCTATATGATAAATTTTAATATATGAGTACATCCATATGTTGACCTAAAAGGTCATAGGAGATATTATCTATTCACTGAGTTGTCAAACTCACGACACAATACTTATATTTTTTTTGAGATAAGGATACAGAGTTTGGTCCTGTAGCTATGTGATTAACTAGGTGTCATATTCTCTGGGTGAGCCTGCATTGCTTCCAAAGCTCACAATGTTTAAATTATTTTGTACTTGTATTCTAGAGTATGTTCTGAACGCCACAGGCAATATCCCTACTTCTGCTGTACTTTGATGTTTATAGACTTGGTCTGCATATTGTGTATACATGGGAATACCTATCTATAAAGGAGTCTATTATACATGTTATGAAAAATATATGTTCGTAAAGTATGTGTTTCACATTCTCTAAAATTAAGGGCATGACAAGTTGGTATCAGAGCATTAGGTTTTCCTATGGCTGTTGGAGTAAAAGATTCTTTAGTAGGACCTTTAGTATGGATATGAGCTGGATATATTTATACTTCAGTTGCTGTTGAGGGATTTTTTAGGGTTTCAATTTCTTTTCTATTCCAATATTGGTAAATTTCCTAGTATAAGATTGATTGAATATTGTGGTATTTTAAAAAGTATCTATGGGTCAATTTCTGCCTGAAAGTGGTAGGGTTAGACGTGCCAGAGAATTTAAAAAATTGAAACATATGTCTAATATGACCATTTCTTAATGTGATATCCATTGTACCCAGTTGCCTAGATAGGGTAGACTTTGATGTGATATTGCGAATAGATTAGTTGGCATCATGTTATGCCATTTTGGAATGTCATCTTAAGGCGATTAAATTCATTATTCTTGAAGAATCTCATTTCTTGATACAAGGAGACCGTAGTGAGGTACCCAGTAATTTAATTTCAGTTTTGGCAGCCTATAAGTTATTACAAAAATGTGCCAAGGATATTTGGTAGTAATGAGAGATGTTGATATAAAGTATACCAATGTAAATCAAGTTTCAGTGGGTAGGAAATTTCCTGATGTGTTCCCAGAAGAATTGCCAAGATTACCCCTAAAGCATAAATAAAATTTGGTATCAATTAACTTCTTAAAACCCAACTAGTATTTATATCTTCATATAGAATGGTACTCACTAAATTTAAGGAACTGAAAATTAGTTATAAAACTTGTTAGAGAAGGGATTTGTATGCTCTAGTACTCTCCTTGAGGTGCTTCAGTTTTATTTGTGAAAAAGAAAGATAGATCGCTGCGATTGTTCATAGATTATATATAGTTGAATAAGATGGCAATGCGTAATAAATACCCATTACCTCATATAGATTATCTATTTAACCAGTTACAGGGTACTTAATATTTAAAAACAATTGGAAAAAAATAATTGAGATATGAGAATAATCGATTAAGGATAAAGGAAGAGGATATTCTGAAAACTGCTTTCAAGACTCAGTATGAGCACTATAAGTTCTTAGTGATGTCATTTAGTTTGACAAATGCCTCAACTGCATTTATGGACTTTATAAATATAGTACTTAAGCCATTCTTGGATCAAATTGTAAATATATTTATTGACGATATATTAATATGTTTCAAGAGTTCAGAGGATCATAAGCAACATTTGAGAATAATTTTACAAACTAAGGGAGTATGTTTGGCAAGGATGGTATCCAAATAGATCCTAAGAAAGTAAAAGTGATACAACAATGGCTATGTTCTACTATAGTTAAAGATGAAGATTCAAGTACAATTTACGCTTTCTGTGATTGTCTGTTGTCCAATCTATTTGAGCTGTAATTGGATCAGGTACATGAATATATGCTTGTAAGGCATCAATCAACTCCTCAGCATTTGAAACTCATATGAGAATTTGTCGTGCTGAGTGTGAGATGAACCTTTGTTCCATAGCTTGATCAAGAAAAAATAACAGACCATCAAAGAAATGGTTAACATTTAACAAACCTATCAGTTTGTGATGCATATTCAATTGTGCCCAAGAGACTATTTGAAAAATCTCTTCTAAAGTACCAAAACCACCTGGTAAGGAAATGAAGACATCAGCATTGCTCATCATTCTAGCCATACGCTCATGCATGGAAACTACCCTAAATTCTTCTCCAATTGTCTTCCCTATGATGTTGGATGCTACTAAAATTGAAAGAAAAATACCTAGAACTTGACACCCTCCTATATGTGTAGTTGTAGACACACACCCTATTAAACCACAGTTACCTCCACCATAGACTAAATGAATTTTTCTCCTGGCCAGTACTATACCCAGATTTTGTGCAGCTTTCACATACTCTCCATCCTTTTTAGGATTGGAACCACCAAAAGACACAAATATTTTGAAATTGACAGAATGCGGTTCCCTTTATAACTGCACTCACCATAACTTTGAGTATGAAGGTAAAGATACTAACTGTGCATTTATAGAACTCAGAGAAGGGCATACTTATGATAGCTATGCGAATAGGCCGGGTATAATTAGAACAGCTATGTGAGTGATTGATGGATATGAGTTAAATTGAAGTTGAAAATTTCAATAAAATGACGGCACACATGTATATGTATAGCAGTTGTGATTGTTGTTCATATTAAACGCATAAAGAGAATAAGGTTAAGATATCACTAGAAATTTTCCTTTTCCTTGTTATCCTTGATGGAGCATTGATCTCTTGATTCTTGTAGGGAAGTTGTAAGTGATAGGTTATTGTAAAAATAAAAAAGAGTGAAAATAAAAATAAGTTAATTGTTGAAAAAGGATAATCAAATGATTTATCTTGTTTTTCCAATGTTCTTATCAGTCGACTATCGATATTATTAAGTCGACTAGCTACTTTGAGAATTTTTAATTTGGATTGGTTTATTTTACAGTCAATTGATTACTTCTATTTTGAAGCAACCAACTGTATCCTACTAGTTAACTATGTGCTCTTTGTTTTTCACAAACTTTTATAAGATTAGAAATACTTCTTTTCCATGTGATATTCTTCAACCGAATAACAGTAGCTTCGAATTAAATTTTGGCATATATATTCAAAACTTATGGCCACTGATTCTTGTCGAATATAGCAGCTAGATTTTGTTTATTGTTTTTCAACAATTACAACCACTGAGTTTAATTTTCTTTCAATGCTTTGTCCAAACTTCTGACTTTCGATTTTGGTACCATGCTCTCTTAAGTATTCCTCCTTTCTACTACGTCATCCTTGATTAATGTTTGACATTAAATGAAAGGTTCTTTTCCTTATTACAAGGAGGGTTAATTTTTTTTTTTGAAACTCAGTTATTATGGTGTCCAAGTGGTTAGTAGGTTAAAGCAATAAAAAATTTAAAAGAAATAGATGGATGATGGCCTTATGGTACTTTGACTAATGTAATCAAGAGAATTAGTGATGTTAAATTCTTGAGGAATAAAATATGGGAATTAGGATTTAAATTAATCTTTGAACTCTTAATTTGGAAATATGGAGAATATTTTGAGAACCATGTCCAAAAATAATGTAAGTGATTAAGATGTTTGTGTTAAGGGTTTATACTATGCTAAATTGAGTCTAGTATCTATGATGTATCTAGGATGTGAATTATGTTAAGAAATGAGATTTTAGAATAAGCCATAGATTTTGAATATTGATGGGATATACTAAGATTTAAAATAATTGTACTAGTATAATGGTAAAAAGAAGATACAAATGATATATTTTTCGTTGTTTGGTGAGTCAGCAAGTAAGAATTGAATATATTGCTTTAGAAGAGCTATTCAAGAAGTTTTATTATCTTAGTTAAATTATAGTATAGCTAATAGTAAATTTAAATGTTGTGTTTATGCATTAGAAGTTATGCATCAGGTATCTGTATATAAGTTTGTTGAAAGTTAGGAGAAATTATTTGTCCTTAGTTGGACTTGGTCATATTAGTAGTTATCAGGCCAATCTACAAATGGCACCTATTTAAGGTTTTACATGAAACATCGTAGGTCTCCTAATAGGTGGATGAGTTGAGTAAAGTTAATCTTTTAGAATCTAACTTGGAATAACATGCAATAAATATAATATGACTAACCTAAATTGATTATGCTAATTTGGAGAGCATATTTCAAGCATATGTCTTCGAGTTTGGTGAGAGATCTCTTAGAAGAATTTGCTTATAATAAAGTGATATTGGATGACTTAAAGCCTTATGTAAGAGGTGTTACAAACTTTTTATTAGATGACTCAGTGGAGTTAGATTTACTGTAAGATACCGTTGATAAAGTGAAATTGATTAAGAAAAGAATACAAGCAACTCAATACAGGCCAAAAGTCTATAAGGACTATGAAAGTTAAGCTCTAGTATATAGACTCTTTTGGAATCTTGAACAAATTGGACATAGTAGTATATCGCTTAGCCTTGCCATTAGGATTAAGTGACGGTTGATACAGTGTTTCTTGTATCAATGTTAAGGAAGTACCTATCAAATTCTTCTCATGATATTTAATTTCAAGAAATTCAATTAGACAAAAATTTGACTTAATTATGAGGAAAAACCAATATCTATTGTTGAGCAACAAGTGAAGAACTTATAGTTGAAGGAAATCTTTATGGTTAAGGTTATATGGCAAAATCACTCAAGTGAAGAGAATTTTTAGAAAGAAAAGATGATATACAAAAGAGATATCCTAAGTAGCTTGAGTAGAGAGGATAATAACTGTAATTTATGTTTTGGTTTTATTTCCTACTTGTGATAGGATGGTTTGAAATTCGGGAACATAATTTCCTAAGGGGGAAAAATGTAACATCCCTAAAATTTAGTAATTCTTATTTATGTATGAATTATTAAAAGAAATAAAGAAGTAGGGATGTAATTGAAAGGTTTTAAGGATGAAAATGACACTTTTTAGTATTTCTGGGGTTAAATTGTAATTTTCTAAAAGTTTAAGGGTCAAAATGTAAATAATATAATTTTCAAGGACTTTCTTTAACAATTAGCAAATTGCTAATTGGTCCTCCATCATTTATTAACAAAAAAAGAGAGACGGAAAGATTTTCGGGACGAATGAATAGTGAATAGTAACTTTCTCTCTCTAGTTCTGGAGTACTTTTGAGCCTCTGATTTCAAAATTAAGAGTACCACTGGATTCAAGACGAAGAGTACTACAATATTGGCTGAATGATTTTTCAAATCAGCGGCAGAATCGTTGTAGATCGAAAGTAGAAAATCTTACAAAAAGGAACTCTGAAACTTCTATTTAGAATCTTCAAATTGAAAATCTAACACCGTAGATGGATTCAGGAGATAGATAAATCTCAAGATATGAAAATTTTCAGCCATTTGACAACTTTTTGTCCGGCGCAAATAGTAAATCTAGCTGGCATGAATAGTGATTATGGTGGTGAATAGTACCCTATCAGTTGACCAGTGTTGACTAAGCTCTTGGAGGCTAAATTTTGAGATTTTAGAGTCATTTCCTAAATTTTTGGATCATATAGACTTGTTTTTTAGGTCCATTTGATTAAATTTGACTTGAAAAAAAATACATTTGGGGCTGTCCAACCTGGAGTCCTAACCTATGCTCTTCTTGAATTTAAAATATATAATTGGTTCTATTTACAAATTATTTATGTTATCATAAGTTTCTGAAATGTGTTAAAATATCTGTTTTACTTATGAACTGACACATAGTTCAAGAAGAGTATGGTTTTGCAAATAGATTTTGAAATTCATTGAATATGTGGTTCTAAATGTATTTATCATTATTTGGTAATGCTATAAAATTGTTGATTATGATTGAATGGCAAGCGTAAAGCTCATAGCGAGTTGTGTCATGCCCCTACTTTAGGAACGTGAATACCTCTATTATCCGTTAAAATTTATTATCATGCAATTGTAAATCGTTTCGTAATACCACATATATGAATAATATCACACGTTTTCAAGTTAACAATACTAATAGTTATAAATGCCAAGTCTTTATATATCAAGTTTACAGCGGAAACAAGGATCCTGCCTGTGACGTTCAGAGCAACTCTAGAGTACAAATATATTACAATATAAAACACTAAGAGCCTAGAAACAATTTAGGCTCACCACCGAAGTACGACCCCTTGTCGATCACGTGGCTGCTGGACCAAACTCTGTGTCTTTATCTAAAAAATAGATCTACATCGTGTAGTGAGTTTTACAACTCAGTGAACAGATAATACCTCCTATAACCTCTAAGGTCAACATATGGATGTACTTTTCATTTCAAAGTTTCTCACAAAGAAAATTTACATTCAGAAGTACATTCATATGGGACCCGCATTTCAAAACATCTCTGTTAACAATTCATATTCATATTCATATTCAAAATCATATACAAAACTGTAAAATCATTTATCAAATAATGTTATGCATCAAATATTTCTCATATAATTTATTCGGAGGATCCCATATTAGAACCACCATACTAGAGTTTGACCCCTTCTGTACTTTGGTGGTATAGGATTTGCCTAAACTCAGCATCCCGCTGAGGTTTGCCTTACTACCATTCAAGAGGACACGCGAAGGGACTCTGTATGGGTCTTTCCCAAGGACACAGCAAGGGAAGGCAAATAACATCTCATATAACTGGCATCTCACCATCAAATAACTGGCATCTCGCCCATATATAGGAGGCATTCTGCTCTCCTTCACATATAATCTCTCGTGTGTTGGCCCTCACACGAGGCTAGCACCACCTCCCCTGCTAGCTGAGGCAATCAAGGTGCACACCAGGATTAACATCACCTGCTGTTAGCAGACAGTGTTTCCAATAGGATTCCTCCACAAAAAATACCATATGCACATATGCCATATAATCCAGTATAAAATTCTCAATATAAAACAGACTTTTCAGTCTTAGTATATTCATCTGTCAAAACTTCCCAATCAGGGAAAACATATAATCATGCCCATATCCAAGGCAAACATATCACTTTATAAATCAACGTCACATGCATAACATAATTTCTTTGTCGTGTAATGCGAAATACATTTAAATATCATATGTTCAATGTGTATCAAAATTCATTTCAAAATTCATACTCTTCTTGAACTAAATATCATATTTCCACCATTTCAGATATTTCAAACCATTTCAGAAACATATAAAAGTATAAATAACATGTAATCATACTCATTTATCAATGTAAAGTTCAAGAAGAGTAAAAACAAGTCATAGGAAGAATTATCTACTCACAAATTTGAGGTATAAAGTTGGACACCCTTAAAATCCTCGTTTCTGGTCCGAATTCGGTAAAATAAACCCCAAAATCGAGTTCGAAAGGTTTAAAAACCTTGAAAATGACTCCAGATTTGTAAAATTTGTCCTCTAGGAGCTTGGTCAACACAGGCCAACGCTATGGGTACTATTCACCGTCGGAAAATACTATTCACCTCCACTATTCACTGCTAAAAATCACTATTCACTGTCACACAAAAATTACCAAATCACCGAAACGAATTCATATTCTAATGTTTATCTAACTTCTGAATCCATTTACGGAGTTAGATTTCTAATTTGAGATCTCTAAGTAAAAGTTTCAGAATTTACCTTTTTTCGAGATTTTCTACTTCAGATCTACGGTGATTTAACAGCTGATTTGAAAAATTGATCGGTGAAAACCATAGTATTTTTCATCCTGAATCCAATAACACCTTCAGTTTTGAGATCGAAAATCCATAGGCACTCTAGATCGAGAGAAAAAAATTGAAGGTACTATTCACTCTCCTATTCCTTCTTCTTCGTTTTTTTTTCTTCGAAAGATCTGGTACTCCGTAGTCTCTCGACTTCCTCTTTTAATTTTAATTTTTATTTATTTATTATTTTTTTAATAATTATTTAATAATTAAATAATTGGATTTTCTTTTATATAAATTCATATAAATTCCGTTTTTCATCCTAAAATATCCTAAAAATTTCTAAAAATTTACATTCTCATAAAACTTTAGTTAAACTCTTAAATCATGATTTTTCTTGATAAAAATCGTAATAAAACAAATTTCAAAATAAATATCTTTATTCATATTAAAAGAAAGAATATTTCTAAAAATACAACAAATATTCTTTAGAGGCCGGTATAATTATTTTAAGCAGCACAATACTTATTTTAATTAAAAGTATACTTACTTTTAGCAAAACATAATCATTTATAAACAAATAAAAATATATTTGCTTATAGCAAAATACTATCATTTAAAAATAAAATTTACGCGCCAAAACATAAATTCTCATATTCTTTTTGTAATTCTTTAATCCATGTAATAAATAAATTTATTTCCATCGGTTCTTATCTCTATTTTCAAAATTCTCTCTATTATTCAAAATTTTCTTTACTATAGACTTTATTAAATTTACAGCTATTACATTCTCCCCCCTTTAAAGAAATTCGGTCCCCGAATTTCATCACCGTAATTATAGATAAACACTAACCTCATTGTTCAAACAAATGCGGATATCTGGCACGGATGTCATCTTCTCTTTCCCAAGTAGCTTCCTCAGAAGAGTGATTTTGCCATATTACTTTAACCATAGGGATTTCTTTTGATCGCAACTTTTTCACTTGCCGATCAGCAATGCACGTAGGTCTTTCCTCATAGGTTAAATTTTTATCCAACTGAATCTCTTGGGGTTGAATGACATGAGTAGAATTCGATAAGTATTTCCATAGCATAGACACATGAAAAACTGGATGAACATCACTCAGTTCTGGTGGTAGAGCTATGCGATATACCACTGCACCTATTCTATCTAATATTTCAAAAGGACCAATATACCGAGGGCTTAACTTCCCTTTCTTTTCAAATCTCATCACTCCTTTCATGGATGATACTTTCAGGAACACTTGTTCACCCTCTAAAAATTCTAACTCCCTTCGCCTATTATCAGCATACATTATTTATCTACTTTGAGCTGCCTGTAGCCTTTCTCTAATCAGCTTTACCTTGTTCAAAGCTTCTTGTACAAGATCTGACCCTATAAATTTAGCCTCACCCACTTCGAACCATCCAATGGGGGATCTGCACCGTCTACCATACAAAGCTTCAAATGGAGCCATCTGTATACTAGTCTGGTAACTATTATTATACGCAAATTCAGCCAAAGACAAGTACATATCCCAACTTCCACCAAAATAAAAAAATGCAGGCTTGGAGCATGTCTTTAAAATCTGAATCGTACGCTGAGACTGACCATCGGTTTGGGGATGAAAAGCTGTGCTCAAATCCAACTTCGTTCCTAATGCCTCTTGAAAAGCTTTCCAAAATCATGCCGTGAACTGTGGCCCTCGATCAGATATAATAG
The DNA here is from genome assembly GCA_037074535.1 of Gleditsia sinensis. NCBI lineage: Eukaryota > Viridiplantae > Streptophyta > Magnoliopsida > Fabales > Fabaceae > Gleditsia > Gleditsia sinensis. The sequence goes on from CM073473.1 coordinate 42,026,089, forward strand.
ATATAGGAACTCCATGTAGTCTAACTATTTCATTTTTAAGTAGAGCCTTGCATACTGAGCTATGTTATAGGTAGTTTTCACAGGTAGAAAGTGTGCTAACTTCGTCATGCAGTCTATAATGACCCAGATAGAATCATATCCTTTGGGAGTCCTTGGTAATCCCATAATGAAATCCATAGTAATTCTCTCCCACTTCTATTCTGGTATTTCTATTCGCTAATGTAACCCTGCAGGTCGTTGATGTTCAGCTTTCACCTGTTGGCATGTCAGACAATGGGAAACAAACTCCGCGATATCCCTCTTCATACCATCCCACCAATACAATTCCTTCATATCTTGATACATTTTTGTCGTTCCTGGGTGTATGGTATATGTAGATCGATGTGCTTCTTCCAATAATTGTTTTCTCAAATCATTGACATTTGGGACACACAATCGTCTACCGTATCTTAATACCCCTTCAGTGTCCACTGAGAATTCAGAATCTTGGGTATCCTTTAATTCATTTTTAATCTTGAGCAAATTGGCATCCTTATCTTGATTATCTTTGATTTGTTCAACTAAAGAAGATTGAAGCTGCACATGAGCCAAAAATATCCCTAGTTCCTTTAATTCAAATTTTATCCCCTTACTTTCTAACTTATGGATTTCTTCCAACAAGGGTCGTCGAACCTCTGCTATATGGGCCAAGCTTCCCATAGATTTTCTGCTCAGAGCATCAGCTACTACATTTGCTTTGCCTGGATAATACAAAATCGTATAGTCATAATCCTTTAGTAGTTCCATCCACCTCCTTTGCCTCAAATTAAGATCCTTCTGTTGAAAAATATACTTGAGGCTCTTGTGATCTGTATAAATCTCACAAGTTCTTCCATACAGGTAATGTCTCCAAATCTTTAAAGCAAATACTACAGCTGCCATCTCTAAATCATGGGTGGGATAATTCTGTTCATGTTTCTTCAACTGTCTGGATGCATAAGCAACTACTCTTCTATTTTGCATTAACACACAGCCTAAGCCCACTCTAGATGCATCACAGTATACTACATAATCTCCAGTATCTGTAGGAATGGTAAGGACTGGGGCTGTGGTCAAGCACTCCTTTCGTTTCTAAAAACTCTCTTCACAAGCATCAGACCACTCAAATTTTATTCTTTTCCTAGTCAACCTGGTCAAAGGAGCAGCTATTTTTGAAAAATCTTTAACAGATCTATGGTAATAGCCTGCTAACCCAAGAAAACTACGAATCTCAGTTACTGTTGTAGGGCGTGGCCATTGCTGCACCGCTTCTATCTTTTTGGAATCAACTTGAATACCATCTTCAGTAATCACATGTCCTAAGAACGTAACACTACTAAGCCAAAATTCACACTTTGAGAACTTAGCATGTAACTGGTGTTCTCTTAGGGTTTGTAAAGCTATCCTTAAATGTCGTTCATGCTCCTCTAAACTCTTTGAATAAACCAGAATATCATCGATAAATACAATAATAAACTGGTCCAGGAAAGGTTTAAATACCCTATTCATTAAGTCCATAAATGCAGTTGGGGCATTTGTTAAACCAAATGGCATTACTAAGAACTCGTAGTGTCCATACCGAGTCCTAAAAGTAGTTTTCGAAATATCTTCCTTCTTTATCTTCACTGCATATATATTGAAAGATGAAGGAGAATACTGATGGCGTGGAACTAGAGAACTTTTAGCTCACTAGGGAATGTGTTGTGTGTGTTTTACCAAATACCGCAAGTGCATGGCATAGCTGTAGCTAGTTCGGCAAGTACGGGTCGTGTCCCACAGAGAACAATGTCAACTACTAGAATTTCACAAAATATGCTATCTAAATCAATGTAATTCGATCAGAGAGTGTCACAATTAAATAGATGCAAATAACCAATTAAACAAAGCCTAGGGTTACGGTTCACCACACTTATTATATTCAACATCCAAATTATACCTCTAATTGTAATTATCTAGGTTATTGGGGATGGTTTAGCCTTAATTAACTAGCAACATCTTTCAAGCATTACTAATTGTACCTAGGTTAAACCAATTACCTACTTTCGTGGTTCTTAGTTCAACCTAGGTCCATTACATTCTATGCCAACCATGGAATACAATAAATCGATTTTCTCGTGCCCATTAATTGATTCATTCCTAGAGAGTCTTAAACTACTTTCATGATTAAGATATCCCTAATTAACTATTAGGTTCCGGTATTAATCTTCACATTTCAGTCCATCAATTAATATCTTAAGATGTGATAAATATTGGCCAGACATTCATCAACGCCTATAACCAATGCATAATAGTTAATCCTAATTAACCATAGATAACACAATTAGGGTTCCATTAACTTAATCAGCACAATTTATAATCACACCATAAGTGGGTTTACCAAAAGCCTAGATCAAATCTACTTAAACATGATAGAAAGATAAATTAAAAGCATAATCCAATTCATTAAGTAAATATATTCCATACAAAATAAGAGAAAGAGTAGAAATCGAGATGAGTGCAGAGATAGAAAGATAGAACCTGGATGAAGAATGAAATACAAACTGAAATTGCTATCAAATCTACACTAAGAACATGAATTAAAAATTAATCCTACTCTAAACTTAATCTAACGGTGTTTCCCAAGCCTAAAACTGAGTAGAAAGAGGTCTGAATGCGTTCCTCCCCCGGTTTGGCTGTGTTTCCCCTTCAATATATAACAATTTTGGCGGCCAAAACCCTAAAAAACATGTTCAGTACAGACCCGAAGCACGACCGTGTTCCAAGACACGACCTGGCCATGCTTCAGGCTGGTTTCTAGGAGAATGCTGCACTCCTTGCACAGAACACGGCCTGGCCATGTTGCATGCCACCAAGCACGGCCTGGCCGTGTTGGGGGCTGCCATGCTCCTTTCTTGCTGATTTTTGGTGGGCTTCCTCCTTGGTTCCTCCTCAACATATTCCATATCCATTTGGAACTTCTCATGAGTGTTTTCCTTTGCTTCTTGACCTCTTTTGCTCTCCTACAAACATAAAAACAACCAAAACAGTACCCATAACAAAGTATAACCGAAAGAAAAGAAATATTCATAAGTTTACTATGAATTAGGGGATAAAATATGGCCATTAAGCACTCAAAATTCCCCTTTATCAACTCCCTCATGCTTAAACCTTTGCTTGTCCTCAAGCAAATGGCATGTTATATCTGGAAGGGGGAAAGATACAATCAAATTCTAGAGGATAGAAAAATGCAATATAGATAATTTATCACTCAATTAGTGTGCATCAAATTGATTTTTGTACCAGATAGTCTCTTTTCTTCTAAAACTAAACCAATAATCCTTCTATTATATATCTACTTCTATTGTTACCATTGGTTGTATGCATCAAATTGATTTTTGTACACTCAAGTAGGCCACCTCATCCTTTAGATCTCCCTATGTTGCCTTACCCTTATTTCTATTTTATCACACTTTTTTTTCATTCAAACTCTTTTACTTTCCATCATTTTTTTTCTCTTTTTCAAAATTTTTATTTTTAGAAACATGCAGTGAGTGCATTTTATGCTCCATCTCACTATGGTAAAGGCATCTAGGTACTCATACTAAGGCCTTTTTGGTGCCTTGAAGGGGTACTCAGAGTTAAAACTTTTTGGGGTGCACATTCCCTCATTTTTCACCTCTCCCTACCTTCACACTCTCATAGTGTTAAAATAAAAAATAGCATACAATTCATAGCACAATAGAGAGATATTTTTTTTTTTTTAAATAGAGGTTTAATCCTAGAAGAGAGAGACTAAAATAATAACTACCTATTTCATATCCTATTGTGCATCACATGTTCATCAGTTAAAAATCAATCTATATTATGCCAATCTATCTCTAAAATAGCAAACTTTATGATTATACAATGAAACATGAGATAAAATATTCAACCAGTAAAAATCACAATCCTAAAGCCACTCCCCCATGCTTAAACTTGACATTGTCCTCAATGTCAATATCAATGAAAGTACAGGCAAAGGGAAAAGGAACTTACGTGCTTTTTGATCTTCTAAAGGAGGTGGTGGAGGGCTCTGACTCAGGTGCCAAGTGTATAGCATTAGTAATAGGTAAGCCAGATATAAGCAATGCAGCATTTTGAATTAGAACTAGGTTAAAAACATGGCCCACTTATGCTTTGGCTGGATGGCCCCCTTTTTTTTTGAAAATACCCGGGGCACGGCCGTGTCCTGGGACACGGCCTGCCCGTGTTCCTGGCGAGTTTGCACAAATTTTCCACAATTTGGCCCATGCTTGCAGCACGGGTGTGCTGGGTGACACATGCTGCTCGTGTTGCTGGCTGGATTCTCCAATTCTTCGAATTTAGCTGCAGTTTTCAACCTTGCTCAATTTCCCTTAATTTTTACTCATTAATTCAACCTTGGGCACATGGGAATAGACCTAAAAATCAAATGGAAACACTCATTAAACTGTAACCTAAGAAATTAACTAAAATTAAAGATAAAAACTAGAACAAAAGGCAAGAAAACAAAACAAAAAGAAACTTAAAAATTAAAAGGTGGGTTGCCTCCCACAAAGTGCTTGTTTATAGTCATTAGCTCGACTCCCTTTTCATGCTTTCTACTCAAGGAGGCTTGAAGAGAGTTTGGATAACCCTCTTTTTGATCCATTTCCTCTTAGGGTGGTGTACGAGGCTTTTCCTAATGGTCTTCAAAAATCTTTTTGGCTCATTCAATTCTTCCCTTGCTCCATTCAAGCTTTGAGGAGGTAGTTTGGGTTATAACTTTGTATCTTTCACTTCCTCCTCAATGTATTGGTTTTCCTCCCCCTGTTTGATGTAAACCAAAGAACTTTCCATAGAGCATAACTCAAGTGGGTCAGAAGGAGAAAAATTCATGGCATTATCATTCACATGAGGTTCATTTAAGCCAATTATACAGCATGATCCACTTAGAGATGGGGGGTTCATAGCATCATTCAAATTAAACTCTACTTGTTCATCCCCTACATTCAAAGAAAGTTTTCCATCTTTTACATTTATATTTGCTCCAACTGTAGCTAAGAAAGGCCTTCCAAGAATGATGGGGATTTTATCATCTTCCTCTATCTTTAAAATAACAAAATCAACCAGTATATAAAATTTACCTACCTTTAGAGGAACATCCTCTAATATACCTACCGGGTGCTTGATAGATCGATCAGCCAAATGAAGAGAAATGGTGGTAGGCTTTAAGTCACCCATCTGAAGCTTTTTGCAAACCGAAAGAGGCATGAGGCTGACACTTGCTCCAAGGTCACATAGGGCTCGATCAATCTTCATATCTCCTATGGAGCAAGGAATGGAGAAGCTTCCAGGATCCTTAAGCTTTTGAGGAAGCTTATTCTGAATTAAAGCACTAGATCCCTCTATCGGTGCCACCACAGCATGCTCATCAATCTTCCTCTTGTTTGAGAGGATTTCTTTTAGGAACTTTGCATAGGATGGAATTTGGAAGATGGCTTCTAGAAATGGGATATTGATATTCAGCTTCTTCAACACATCCAGAAATCTCTTAAACTGTTTCTTTAACTTGGCCTTAACCAACATTTGAGAAAAAAGAATTGGTGGCTTGTATGGTTCAGGAGCCACATATTTTGGCTTTTCTTCCTTCTTTTCCTCTTCTTCTGGTTCCTCTTCTCTTTTCTTCTCAGATGCAGCCTGAGGTTCATTTGTCTTTACCTCCCCACTTTTCTCAATTTCAGTCAATTGCTTACCACTTCTCAAAGTAACGGAATTACAATGCTCTTTGGGGTTCTCAGTTTGGCCTAGAAGTCTGCCAAAGTTCCTGTTAGATAGACTAGCCTGCTGTGCTATATGAGTTTCCAACATCTTGCTATGAGTAGCAAGCGAGTCTACCTTGGAGGCTAAATCTTTAATAGCCTCATTCATGGAATGGTTTTGGGCTCTGAATTCATCATTTTGCTTACTTTGTGTGGAGATGAAGTTCTCCATCAGAGCCTCCAAATTTGACTTTGGCTGAGGAGGAGGAGGATTAAATGGCCTCTGATTTTGAAATCCAGGAGGCTGCCTGAAGTTATTCTGAGGAGGCTGACTTGCATTCTGCTTGTAAGGGGGATTTGGGTTATTTTTCTAGCCTGGGTTGTATGTAATGCAGTGAGGATTTCCAAACTGGCATTCATTGGTCATTTGACCAACACCTCTACAAATCTCACAAGAAGATGATGGAGAAGAGCCAACAGCGTTGATGCTCAACTTATCTAGCTTCTGAAACAACGCATCAACTTTAGAAGTAAGATGATCAAACGCATCTACTTCATACATACCTATTGGTTTTTTGGGCTTCCTCTCACTAGACCAAGAGTAATGGTTTTGAGCCATGTCTTCAATTAATTCATAAGCCTCATCAACTGTCTTGTTCATCAGTGCTCCTCTAGCTGCAGAATCCACAAATATCCGAGTGCTGTAAATTAGTCTATTGTAGAATGTATGGACTATCAACCATTTTTCCAGCCCATGATGTGGGCATACCCTGAGGAGTTCTTTGAATCTCTCCCAAGCCTCGTATAAAGATTCTCCATCCTTTTGAGCAAAAGTAGTAATCTGGTTCCGCAGATGGGCTGTCTTGCTCGGTGGGAAGTAATTGACCAGGAAAGATTGAGAAAGCTGTTGCCAAGTAGTAATAGACACTGATGGAAGAGAGTGCAACCATGCACAGGCCTTGTCCCTCAATGAGAAAGGGAACAATCTCAACCTAATAGCATATGAGGAGACCCCATTCAATTTCAAGGTGTCACAGTATTCCAAAAACACTGAGAGGTGTAAATTAGGGTCTTCAGTAGGCGACCCTCCAAACTGATTCTGCTGAACCATCTGCAAGAGAGATGGCTTCAGCTCAAAATTATTAGCTTCAACCACTAGCCTGACTATGCTGGGATTCAGGCCATGAGTGTCTGAGGCAGTAAAGTCCTTCAGAGATCAGTTATCTCTTTCCCCCATAGTAGCTGCAGAATTTCCTTGCTGCTGTCTTCTTCTTATCGTTTGAAGTGTGTGTTAAATTTTCGGATCAAATTCAGCAACAATCTCATGTTCTCTTCGCATAAAAGAGAAACACACCTATAAAGGAAGAAAAGAAACAAAAATTAGCAAAGGAAAATTATGCAGAAAAATAGAAAAGAAAAGAAAAGAAAAAAATGATTTAGTCTAGCTATTTCGTAAAATATCTAATATTGACTTTGTTCCTCGGTAACGGCGCCAAAAATTTGTTGTGTGTGTTTTACCAAATACTGCAAGTGCACGGCGTAGCTGTAGCTAGTCCGGCAAGTATGGGTCGTGTCCCACAGAGAACAATGTCAACTACTAGAATTTCACAAAATATGCTATCTAAATCGATGTAATTCGATCAGAGAGTGTCACAATTAAATATATGCAAATAACCAATTAAACAAAGCCTAGGATTATGGTTCACCACACTTACTATATTTAACATCCAAATTATACCTCTAATTGCAATTATCTAGGTTATTAGGGATGGTTTTGCCTTAATTAACTAGCAACCTCTTTCAAGCATTACTAATCGTACCTAGGTTAAACCAATTACCTACTTTCGTGGTTCTTCGTTCAACCTAGGTCCATTAAATTCTATGCCAACCATGGAATACAATTAATCGATTTTCTCGTGCCCATTAATTGATTCATTCCTAGAGAGCCTTAAACTACTTTCGTGATTAAGATATCTCTAATTAACTATTAGGTTCTGATGTTAATCTTCACCTTTCAGTCCATCAATTAAGATCCTAAGATGTGATAAATATTGGCCAGATATTCATCAACTCCTATAACCAATGCATAATAGTTAATCCTAATTAACCATAGATAACACAATTAGGGTTCCATTAACTCAATCAGCACAATGTATCATCACACCAGAAGTGGGTTTACCAAAACCCTAGATCAAATCTACTCAAACCTGATAGAAAGATAAATCAAAAGCATAATCCAATTCATTAAGTAAATATATTCCATACAAAACAAGAGAAAGAGTAGAAATAGAGATGAGTGCAGAGATAGAAAGATAGAACCTAGATGAAGAATGAAATATAAACTGAAATTACTGTTAAATCTACTCTAAGAACATGAATTAAACATTAATCCTACTCTAAACCTAATCTAACGATGTTTCCCAAGCCTAAAACTGAGTAAAAAGAGGTCTAAATGCGTTCCTCCCCCGGTTTGGCTGTGTATCCCCTTCAATATATAACAATTTTGGCGGCCAAAACCCTAAAAAACATGTTCAGTATGGACTCGAAGCACGACCGTGTTCTAAGACACAGCCTGGCCGTGCTTCGGCCTGGTTTCTAGGAGAATGCTGCACTCCTTGCACAGAGCACGGCCTGGCCGTGTTGCATGTAACATCCCATAATTTTTTAGATATTTTCCTTAGAAATTCTTCACCTTACATATATGCATAGAAATGTTCTAATATTAATGGAATAGGTAAAGAAAGAAAACCTAAGAGGAAATATTAGAAATAAACATGTTAAAGAAAGTTGGAATTCTTAGGTAAAGAAAGATAAATTTTTGTGAAGTAAGTAAAGGTTTTAAAATTTCAAGAAGATCGGATTATGGTAATTTTTCTTAATTTAAGAGCAAAAGTTACTAAGTTTAGTATCTCCACCCGTAATTGGGCTTTAACCTATAGACACTTCATATAGAGTTTTTCTACTTCACATGAATTTTTAGCAAACCAATAGGATAGCCCAAGGAAGAAATAAAACATAAACTTGGACTAGGATATAGAAATTGGACCGGTAGCCCAGAAATCATGAAAATGTGACCAAGCCCATTATGAAAGGTAGAATTTTAACCAAAGTAAGGAAAATGGGCAAGAATGAGTCCAAACCCAAGAGGAAAAATAAAAATAAAAATAAAATTAAAGTGATGAAATATTGGTGTAATCAAGATTAAGTGACATGGCATTAAGACAAAAATTTAGCAAGTGGTGTGATTCTACATTCATCATTTTGGCAAGTGGCATAATAATACAAGGCTTTAGGACAAAAACATCTATATCCTACATTCATAACTTTAGCAAGTGGGTAATAATACATAGCATTATGACAAAACATCATTATCCTACACAAATAATTTTAGTTAAGTAAGGAAAATTCAAGGGCTAAAAATTTGCCACTTAAAAAGGCAAATCTATCTTACTTGATTAAGACAAAAGAAAAAGGAAATGAATCCCTAAATCAAAGGGATCTTGCCCCATATCTTAAGAACATATCATCATAATTTTCAAAATACAAATCTCCTTTTTCTATGCATATCTTGACTAAGGAAGAGGAAGATAAAAACATAAGTTGTTTGTTTTCCAAAAATTCAACAAAGTGTATCCTAATTGTGATAAGGTAGACCCATGATCATGAAAGGTGAATTATTTGGTGGTCTATATAAGAAAACCCACCCTTACAACATTAGAATTTCGTCCAAGTGAGGGAGAGCAAAAATAGAAGCAAGGTAGTGTGAGGAAAGGAGAGGAAGAAAGGAAGAAAGAGGAAGGAGAAGTCTAGGGGACTAAGTGCTCCAGGTAAGTTTAACAATATTTCTTTTTGAAGAAAACCTTTGAAACTCATAATATTTATATGAGATTTTGATCTTAAAACTTTGATGATTGGTCATGGATGTTGCTATATCATGTTACATATTGATCTTGCATGTAATGTATGTTTGAATACTTAAGTTGGTGTAGATAGTTCTGCATGGGTAAGGCTACGGTTGATAGAATTTTAAGCTTCGGTATTTTAATTTCTGGGAACAATCTATAAGGAATTAAAATAAATGGTTAACATAAGAATTAAAGATATATGTGTCACGGATTGTTACCCACTGGAATCATTCCATTTGGAGTCCATATGAGGTAGTTATGGTCTGATTAGTAGTCAAAGGTCAGAAAATGAATCATCAGGGAAGAATATGTTAGGATAATTTCGGTAATTTAATTTCTGGGAATTATTGGTAGGGAATTAAAATAAATGGTTAACATAAGAATTAAAGATATGTGTGTCATGGATTTTTAGCCACTTGAATCATTCAATTTGGAGTCCACATGTGGTAGATATGGTCCGATTAGTAAGCCAAGGTCAAAAAATGGTTCATCAGGGAAGATTATGTTAGGACAGCTTTTGTATTTTAATTTCTGAAACTTATCTGTATGGAATTAAAATAAATGGTTAACATTAAAGTTATATATATATGTCTCATGGAAATATACCCACTGGAATTATGCAATTTGGAGTTCATATGAGGTAGATATGATCCGATTAGTAAGCAGAGGTCAGAAAATGTTTATTCAGGGAAGAGTATGTTATTAATGCTTTAGTTTTTGAATTTCTGAGAATATTATGTAGGGAATTAAAATAGCGCGCCAACATAACAATTATAGATATATGGCTCATGGATTTTTATCAACTGGAATAACTCAATTTGGAGTTCCAATTTGGGAGATATGGTCTAATTAGTCAGTAAAGGTCAGAACCTATCCGAGAGGAACTATCCTGTACTTTGAGGGAGTAATATCACCTTCGTTTCTTAATTTTTCGTTACAATGTTCAACATAATAGTTTTAGATAATGGTTTTATCTTGAAATGGACACCAAGATCACCTACATCAGAGTTAAATTGAGGGAGTTATGCTCTGATTAGTAAGAGAATGTTAGATAGGATGAAAACCTGCATCAAGAAAATAAAGAAATAAAATTAGTATTTAAAAAAGAAGATGAATCTTAATAAAGGACTAGTATAGCCATAGTCATTGCCATTGTATGAACTTCTTACCATCTTAAGTGTGAAATTTTGACATGGAAATATTTTATAAATTGATATTTGAAATGGTTATGTTCATGGCATGATTACCAATGATTTATGGTAATAGTTATATTTTGATGAACATACTTGTTATTGAAAGCATATTTTTGGCTAACATTGTGAAAAGAAAAGAAATGAGCACGGTCACATGGCAATCCGTGTGGTGCACCAGTAGGGGACGCCCTACCAACGGTTATGATCATGATAATGAGAAAAGAAAGAGAAAGTGGGCCATGTCGGACAGAGCGAGAAAAGCCCGTACCGGAGAGTAGAGGATACTCACCCTGACCGGGGTAGCTTGAAATGAGAATAAGTTGATGGCCATCATATGATATTTTGAAAATAGTTAATCATATCATACATATCATTACAGTATGATTCTTATGTGCATAGATATAATGCATTCATGTGACCAAAGATATTTTCTGTAGTTTATACAGCTGAACATGATGTGATGAGCTTTACTGATGATAATTTATTGTTGAACTTACTGGGATTTAATTCTCACTATATTTCCATATCATGTTCAGAAAATTATTTATACAGCTTTTGTTTCTAAGGCTCTAGCTTTTAGTGCACATTTGATCGAGTTACTTTATGTTGGGCAGATTTCAGAATCAAATAAGATGTTTGTGGTCGAGTTGGCTCAGATCCCGGTGAAGGTGCAACCACCCGCACCTGTATCTCCGGAATTGGTCAACCAAAATAAACAAGATGTAAATATCTATGTGTTTGATATGTTATACGTCTGTTTTGATTAATGACATGTATGTGAACTCAATATTGTATAATAATAAAGTAAAAAAAGAGAGGTTGTTACATTGCATGCCACCAAGCACGGCATGGCCGTGTTAGAGGCTGCCATGCTCCTTTCTTACTGATTTTTGGTAGGCTTCCTCCTTGCTTCCTCCTTAACATATTCCATATCCATTTGGAACTTCTCATGAGTGTTTTCCTTTGCTTCTTGGCCTCTTTTGCTCTCCTACAAATATAAAAATAACCAAAACAATACCCAGAACAAAGTATAACCGAAAGCAAAGAAATAATCACAAGTTTACTATGAATTAGAGGATAAAATATGGTCATTAAGCAATCAAAATTCCCCTTTATCAGAAGGCAGATCACCTGGCAGGTATTCAAAGAAACCTTTTGGAAAAGTACTTTCTAAGTACTGTACGAGCGAAGAAGGAGATTGAATTTCTCCAACTTAGGCAGGGCAGCAAGATGGTAGACCAGTACATCACGAGATTTGAGGAGTTGTCTAAGTTCTCCTCTTACCTGCGATTTAACCTCGATGAAGCATGGAAGGCTGTTAAGTTCGAAGCGAGATTGAATCCGGAGATAAGGAATACTATTGTAGCTATGGAGATTAGGGAGTTTGTACCTCTGATAAATAAATGCAGACTCCTAGAGAAAAGCTTAAGGGCAGTGGCATATGAGAAACAAAGACGAAACTTCTAGAAAAGGAAGAACAGGACACAAAACTCTAACATAAATGTTAGAGGAAAAGAACAGGATACTGGTAAGAGGCCAATGACTGCAAGTCCCCAACCCTTCCAACAGAACTTTTCTATAGTCAAGTGTACTAAGTGCAGACGTATGCATGGTAACTGGCCATGCTGCATGAGATCAGATGTTTGCTTCAATTACAGACAGAAAGGTCATTTTGCAAAGAACTGCCCATAAAATTTGGGAAAGTAGCCGAAACAAAGGCCTTAGGTGAAAGGAAGGGTTTTCACCCTGAGTGGCCAAGAGGCAGCTCAATCCCCCGAAATGATTCAAGGTATATGTTATATCTGTGAATTTACTCTTATGGTGTTGTTTGTCTCTGGTGCTAGTCATTCATTTTTATCGAAAGAATGTATTAGGGAGCTTCAGTATCTTATTTCTGAAACTCCCTATGAGCTATCTGTAGTAACTCCCACAGGGAAAATGGTCTTAACTTCCTCTGTATGTAAAGACTGTCAAGCCACTATTTAGGAGAAATTTTTTTCTGTAGACCTCGTCTGTCTACCTTTAAAAGGTATTGATGTCATTCTAAGGTTAGACTGGATGTCTAAAAATCAGGTCTTGCTGAATTGTTGTAACAAGACCGTTAAATTTCTACTTCCTACTTCAGAAGAGGAGATGCAGTTATTGATACTTAATGCTAATTAAGTTAATAGGGAGTTGAAGAATGGAGTAATTGGATACATTCTCTTGTATTTATCAAACCTTGAAGTCGAACCGAAGCTTGATGAAATCCCAATAACAAATGAGTTTTCTAAAGTATTTCTATCAGATATTCTAGGTTTACCTCCCAAGAGAAAGATAGAATTCTCTATCGATCTCTTACTTAGGACATGGCCTATCTCTATTACACCTTATAGAATGGCCTCGAAGGAACTACAGGAACTCAAGAAACAATTAGAGGAACTGTTAGACAAGCAATTCATTAGACCAAGTATATCACCTTGGAGAGCTCTTGTGTTGTTTGTTAAGAAGAAAGACGGGAGCTTGAGACTATGCATAGATTACAGATAACTGAATAAGGTAACTATCAAAAATAAGTATCATCTACCTAGGATAGATGATTTATTAGATCAACTGAAGAGATCCTCCATCTTTTCTAAAATTGACTTGAGATTAAGATACCATTAGATTAGGATTAAAGAGGAGGATGTACCAAAAATAGCTTTCAAGACTAGGTATGGGCACTATGAATTTCTCGTAATGCCCTTCGGGTTGACAAATGCACCTGCAATTTTCATGGATTACATGAATCGTATTTTTCGACCCTACCTAGATCAATTTGTGGTAGTGTTTATTAATGACATCTTGATATACTCTAAGAGTGAGAAAGAACATGAACAACATTTTCGAATCGTGCTGCAAGTGCTAAAAGAGAAAAAGTTGTATGTCAAATTGGAAAAGTGTGGATTTTGGTTGACAGAGGTGAAGTTTCTCGAACATGTCATCTCTAATAGAGGGGTAGCTGTAGACTCTAGCAAGACAGAAGCAGTGATTTAGTGGGAAAAACCAAAGATGGTTATAGAAGTCAGAAGTTTCTTGGGTTTAGCAGGATACTACAGGAGGTTTATACAAAAATTTTCTCATATAGCCTTGCCATTGAGTAAATTGACTAGGAAGGGACATCCTTTCAAATGGACTGATCAATGTGAAGCTAGTTTCCAAGAGCTTAAGACAAGATTGACCACTTCTCCTGTTTTAATTATTCTGGACCCTACAAGACATTTTAAAGTGTATAGTGATGCTTCAAAGAAAGGGCTAGGGTGTGTGTTGATGCAAGACAAGAGAGTAGTTGCTTACGCCTCTAGGCAACTGAGACCCCACAAAGGAAACTATCCAACCCATGATCTTGAATTGGTGACGGTGGTGTTTGCCTTAAAGATTTGGTGACACTATTTATACGAAGCAACATTTGAAGTATACTATAATCATAAGAGTCTTAAGTACCTTTTTGATAAATAAAAAATTTAAATATGAGACAACGAAGATGGGTAGAATTCTTCAATGACTACAAATTTGAGATAAAGTATAATCCAAGAAAGGTGAATGTTGTAGCTGATGCCTTAAGTTGAAAATCTCTACACATAGGTTGGATGATGGTGTATGATATGCAGATGCTAGAAGAGTTTCAAAATTTGAAGTTAGACACTACTTTTACCTCAAAGAAGCTAATCATCAATGGGTTAAGTATAGAGCGTGACCTTAGAGCCCAGATTAAAGAGGCACAGGTTCACGACCAATACTTACGGGATCATAATGGTCAAGATGATTTTTCTGTCTCGAAAGATGGAGTAATCATATATCAAGAAAGGGTCTGTGTTCCTCAAGAACAAGAGTTAAGGACTAAGATCCTGTAGGAAGTGCATCAGAGTAAATAGACAGTCCATCCTGGATCCACTAAAATGTACCAAGATTTAAAGAGGATATATTGGTGGCCAGGAATGAAAAAACACATTGTTGAGTTTGTGGCAAAATGTATAACTTGTCAGAAGATGAAGGTAGAGCATCAAAAGCCAACAGGATTTCTACAACCTCTTGAGATCCCTGAATGGAAATGGGACAGTATTTTGATGGACTTTGTAGTGGGCTTACCTAAGACTTCAGTTGGACATGACTCTATCTGGGTAATAGTTGACAGATTAACCAAATCTACTCACTTTTTGCCAATAAAAATTAACTTTTCACTAGATAAATTGGCCAGTTGTACGTTTAGGAAATAGTTAAACTACATGGTATTCCCTTAAATATCATTTCTGATAGAGATCTAAGGTTCACATCGAGGTTTTGGAAGGCGTTGTCGGAAGCTTTTAGAACCTAGTTGCAGTTCAGTACTGCCTACGATCCTCAGACTGACGAGCAGACAGAACAAACTATTCAAATCCTAGAAGATATGTTAAGGGCCTATGTGATAGAGCAAGGTAAAGAATGGGATAAGTACTTACCTTTAGTGGAGTTTGTTTATATTAATAGTTCTCACTCCATTATTAAGATGGCCCCCTACGAAGCTTTATACGGTAGGAAGTGCCGATCTTCACTATGTTAGTTTGAGGTAGGAGAAAAGAACTTGTTGGGTCCTAATCTAGTTCAACAAACCACTGAACAAATCAGGATGATACGAGACAAAATACTTACAGCTCAAAGTTAGCAAAAGAGTTACTATGATAAGAGACATAGACCTCTGGAATTTGAGGAAGGAGACCATGTATTTCTGAAACTTTTCCCAATTACTGGAGTTGGTAGGTCACTCAAAACCAAAAATCTAAGTTCGCAATTTTTAGGACCCTACCAAATTTTGAAGGAAGTGGGGACGTTAGCATATCAAGTTTCCCTCCCACCTAATTTTTCCAACCTGCATAATGCTTTTCATGTATCACAGCTTCGAAAATATCTTCGAAATTCATCACATGTAATACAGGATGAACCAATCTAATAAAGGAGAACATAACATACCAGCTAGTACCGGCATCCATATTGGACACCGACGTGAAGCAATTGAGGAATAACAGCACTCCCTTGGTTAAGGTATTATGGGAAGGTTTGACTCCAGAAGAAGCAACTTAGGAGCTAGAAGAAGTCACGAGGAAGAAATACCTGCAATTGTTCTTAATAGGTAATTTTTGAAATTTGGAGGACAAAATTTCTTTTAGGGGGAAAGAAATGTAACATCCCTAATTTCGGTTCATTTATTAATAAAAGTACATAAATATTTAATGTAACATCCATAATTTTGTTTTTTATTAATAAAGGTACATAAATAATTAATTAAGAAAATAAAATTTATTAGACAATTTTTAGATGTCTAAGAAATATAATCCTTAGAAATTCTTCACCTTATGTGTATGCATAGAAAATATTTTTAACATTAAGGGAATAGGTAAAAAGAGAAAACCTAATAGAAAAAATTAGAAATAACATACTAAAGAGAGGCGAAATTTTTGGGTAAAGAAGATAAATTTTTGTGAAGTAAATAAATGTTTTAAAATTTCAAGAAGATTGGATTAGGGTAATTTTTTCTAATTCAAGAGTTAGAGTTACTAAGTTTAACATCTCCACCCATAAATTGGGCTTTCACCTATGGACACTTCATATAGAGTTTTTTTAACTTCACATGAATTTCTAGAAAGCCAATAGGATAGCCAAGCAATAAATAAAACATAGACTAGGTCTAAGATATAGAAGTTGGACCGATAGCCCAAAAATCATGAAATTGTGACCAAACCATTCATGAAAGGTAGAATTTCAGCCAAAGAAAAGGAAATGGGTAAGCATGAGCCCAAATCCAAGAAGTAAAAATAAGAATCATGTGAGGAAATAGTAGTGTAATAATAATCAAGATTAGGTCACATAGCATTAAGACAAAACATCTATATCCTACATTCATAATTTCAACAAGTAAGTAATAATACATGGCTTTAGGACAAAACATCTATATCCTATATTCATAATTTCAATAAGTGGGTAATAATACATAGTATTATGACAAAACATCATTATCCTACACACTTAATTTCAGCCAAGCAAGGGAGATTCAAGGGCTGAAAATTTGCCACCTAAAAAGGCAAACCAATCATACTTGATTAAGACAAAAGAAAAAGGAAATGAATCCCTAAATCAAAGGGACCTTGTCCCTTGTCTTAACAACATTTTAACATAATTTTCAAAATACAAATCTCCTTTTGCTATGCATATCTTGACTAAGGGAGAAGAAGACAAGAACATGAGTTGTTTTTCCCCAATAAACAACCAAGCGCATCCTAATTGTGATAAGGTAGATCTATGGTTATCAAAGGTGAACCACATGATAGTTTATTTAAGCAAAACCCACCCTTATAACATTATAATTTCGTTCAAGTGAGGGAGAGGAAAAACATAAGTAAGGTAGATTGAGGAAATGAGAGAAAGATAGGAGAAGAAAGGAAAAAAAAGAAAGGAGAAGGACTAAGTACTCAAGGTAAGTTAGCTTAATCTCCATTTAAATTTATCTTTCTTCTTCATTCTTGGGGTTCAAAAACTCACCCTCCTTCTCTTATTTAAGCTACTATAAAAGGTAAGGGAAGGGAGGAATCTTGCTACTTCCTTCAAGAGAAAATAAGAAAAATAATTCACTAAGTGAGTTTGGGAGATCTTTAACTAGGTTTAACAATATTTGTTTTAGAAAAGCTTTGAAATTAGAAACATTTATATGGGATTTTGATCCTAGAACTTTGATGAAATTTACTATATTTGTTACCTAGATGATTGGCCATGGATGTTGCTATATTATGTTACATGTTGATCTTGCAAGTGATGTATGTTTGAATACTTAGGTTGGTGTGGAAAGTTCTGCATAGGTATGACTAAGGGTGACAAAATTGTAAGCTTTTTATGCTACTATTTTGTATATTTAAATGTAGTAAAAAATTGATGAAATATGGTTAGATGTAAATTAAGAAGAAAATGGAAGAGGTCATAAAAAAATGATGAACTAAAACCTTAAAAATGGTTTGGTTAGGGAACTGGATTTCAGAGTAACTAGGGAGGCTTCTATTTTTCAAATTCTAGGAAGAATCGGTTAGTAATTAAAAGAAATAGTTGATATAAAAAATATAGATATATGTCTCATGGATGTTTAGCCACTAGAATCACTCAATTTGGAGTCCATATGAGGTAAATATGGTAAGATTAATAAGCAGTGGTCAGAAATGGTTAACCAGGGAAGAATATGTTAGGAAAGCTTCTGTGTTTTAATTTTTGGGAACATTATGTAGGGAATTAAAATAACCGGTTAAAATCAAACATATTGATATATGTCTCACGAAAATGTAACCACTAGAATAACTTAATTTGGAGTTCATATAAGGGAGATATGGTTAAATTAGTAAGCAAAGGTCAGAACCTACCCAAGAAGAAATAACCTATCATTTGAGGGAGTAATATCAACTAGATTTTTTAAGGTTTCGCTAAAATGTTCAAGATAATAATTTTAGATAATTGTTTTATCTTTAAGTAGACACCAAGATCAACTAAGTCAGAGTTAAAATGAGGGAGTTATATTCTTATTAGTGAGAGAAGATCAGGCAGAATGAAAACTTACATTAGGGAATAACACAACATAGAGCTTGGCCGTGTTCCAAGGCATGTCGAGGTCGTGTTCTGTGTTGGAAAGAGGATTTTGAAACCTAAAATATGGTTGTTTTATAGAAAATGACCAAGTCGTGTTATAAGATACGTTTAGGCCATGTTGGAAGCTAGTAAAGCTTATTTTTAACATTTTTCTACCCTAAATGAACCTCATTAACTATAAGATATTAATAGAAATCAAATTAAAGAAGAATGCCGTATTAAATTTATGAGAACATGTGTTGAAAATGATATAAGTAGGAGGAAAGTGACTAGAGACCAAGCATAAAGAAAATGAAGAGATAAAAATAATATTAAAAAAGAAGAAGAATCTTAGAAATAAAAATAATAAATGACTAGTGTATGCCATAGCCATTGCCATTGCATGAACTCCTTACCATCTTAAGTGTGTAATTTTGACATGGAAATGTTTTATAAAGTGATATTTGAAACGATTATATTCATGTCATGATTACTAATGACTTTTGGTAATTATTATATTTTAATAAAAAATTATGGCATGTGAGTATAATGAACATACTTGTTATTGAAATCATATTTTTGGCTATTAATGAGAAAAGAAAAGAAAAGAAATAAGCACGGTCACATGGTGGTCCATGTGGTGCATCAGTAGGGGATGCCCTACCAACAACTATGGTTATGTTAATGAAAAAAGAAAGAGAAAGTGTGCAATGTCAGACGGAGCGAGAAAAGCCCGTACCACAGAGTAAAAAGTACTCACCCTAACCGGGGTATCTTGATATGAAAATAAGTTGATAGCCATCGTATGATAATATGAAAATAGTTATTCATGCCATACATGTCATTACTGTATGATTTTCATGTGCATAGATAAAGTGCATTCATGTGACCCAAGATATTTGTTGTAGCTTATACTGATGAACATGACATGATGATCTATATTGATGATAATTATGATTTATTGTTGAACCTACTGGGATTTAATTCTCACTATATTTCCATATCATGTTTAGAAAACTAGTTTTGCAAATTTTTCTTTGGCTCTGGCTCTTAATGTACGTTGGATTGAGTTACTCTATGTTAGACAGATCCCAAAAATTAATATGGTGTTTGTGGTCGAGTTGACTAAGATCCTGGTGAAGATGCAACCACCCGCACCCGTATCCTCAAAACTGGTCAATATGGATGAATAAGATGTAGACATATATGTGTTTAACTTGTGTACGGATATTGTTAATTAATGATGTGTAAACCTTAATTATGCTTGATTAAATTAATTGAATGTTATTATGAGTTAAATAACAGTAATGACTTCATGGGACTTTTAAAACATTTATATATATATGTATATGTTAAAAAGAAAGAGAAAGTATGCCACGTCAGACAGAGCGAGAAAAGCTTGTACCGAAGAGTAGAAAGTACTCACCTTGACCGAGGTAGCTTGATATGAAAATAAGTTGATAGCCATCATATGGTAATATGAAAATAGTTATTCATGCCATACATGTCATTACTGTATGATTTTCATGTGTATAGATAAAGTGCATTCATGTGACCTAAGATATTTTCTATAACTTATACAGATGAACATAACATGATGATCTATATTGATAACAATTGTGATTTATTATTGAACCTACTTGGATTTAATTCTCACTATATTTCCATATCATGTTTAGAAAACTAGTTTTGCAAAAAAAAATTTGGCTCTGGCTCTTAGTGTACGTTGGATCGAGTTACTCTATGTTGGGCAGATCCCAAAAATTAATATGGTGTTTGTGCTCGAGTTAGCTAAGATCCCGATGAAAGTGCAACCACCCGCACCCGTATCCCCGGAACTGGTCAATATGGATTAATAAGATGTAGACATATATGTGTTTTATTTGTGTACGGATGTTGTTAATTAATGAAGTGTAAACCTTAATAATACTTGGTTAAATTAATTGAATGCTTTTATGAGTGAAATAAAAGTAATGACTTCATGGGACTTTTAAAAAATTTATATATATGTATATATGTAAAAAAAAAATGGAGTTATTACATTTTACATTTGACTAATTATTATTTAGAGAAGGTTTATGTGATTCAAATATAACTAGTGATCTCATAAAACTTTAGAACTTGTTTGATTGTCACTTGAGGAGAAATCCTAAACTACTATCCATTTAAGAAATGAATTAGGCATTATTAGAATCATTTGAGCCTTTCAGACCAACTTATACATTATGCCATCTCTAGTAATCCATTTTAAGCATAGATTTATCTTTTCTTGTACACCTATATTATTATCCAGTTTTTAAACAAAATATCTCTAACCCTTACCTTTCACTCACATGAATAATCATTTGAAAAGATATGGTTCAGGGGTGGATGGAAGGAATTTAAAAAAAAGGAAGAAGAAGAAAAAAAAAGAACTTTTAAAAAAATAATAACAAAAGTAAGTTTTGAGTTTATATATATATATATATATATATATATATATATATATATATATAGTATGAGAAAATAACTTAAGGATGAAATAAGGTTGGAGATAGAATTCACATGATAACATCAAAAGTATTTGAGAGGACTTAAATGATAATTTATGTTGTAGAGTGAATTGAGTTTTCATTAATATATTTTTATCCACTTTTAACCTATGCCACACATTACAATCCTAATGATCTTAAATATTATGATTTGTCTACATTAATGGAGAGTGACATGAAAAATAAGCCTATGGAGTCTCAAATACATCTATCTAAAGATTTGTTTTAAATATTTGATTACATAAATTTATTTGAATGCAAAAAGTCCAATGTCATAAGATTACCACACACATACACACTTGGGATTCAAGAGTAAACTATACGTTGCATTTGAATTGAAGTTCTACATAACATTGGGATCCTGATATTTTCCTTAGTTGTACATTTTAAATCCTTGAGGAATGTTTAATAAGCCAAAGATAACACACACACACTTGGGATTCAAGAGTAAACCATACGTTGCATTTGAATTGAAGTTCTAGATAACATTGGGATCCTGATATTTTTCTTAAGTTTGAAGGTATTTGATGAGTGAGTTTTATAACCATAAATTTGAAACTTTTATCTTATCTTTTTTCATATTTAAGCATTTATTTTTCGTACTTATCTTTAATTTTGTGCATCTTTTATAGATAGAGAAGAATAAAAAATGGACTCAATTGGAGGAATCAAAGCTAAATTTTGATTTTTTAGAAATGATATCTATAAATCAAGCAGATAAAATAAATTCATTCAGAATGATTGAATAAGAAGCATTATCTTTTTGACTTTTAAGACGCATTCTAATAGATATATGCATTAATTCAATCTTGATTTATGACCACATTTCTAAAAGAATTGAAACATAAAGATTTAAGGGAGAACACACAATGTTAAAAATATGTTTACTGCTTATTTTTCAACTTGATCTTATTACAGTATGTTGGCTGTATCTTAGAAAATACATATACAATACATACAAAATTTGGTGGAAGAATAATTGACACAATTTCATAAAAATTTCATGTTTATGTTGTAACATCCCTAATTTCGTTTCTTTTATTGATAAAAGTACATAAATATTTAATTAAGGAAATAAAATTTATTAGACAATATTTTAGATATCTAAGGAAATATAATCCTTAGAAATTCTTCACCTTATGTATATGCATAGAAAATGTTTCTAACATTAAGAGAACAAATAAAGAGGGAAAACCTAATAGGAAAAACAATTAGAAATAACATACTAAAGAGATGCAAAATTCTTGGATAAGGAAGATAAATTTTTTAGAAACAAGTAAAGGTCATAAAATTTCAAGAACATTGGATTAGGGTAATTTTTCCTAATTCAAGAACTAGAGTTACTAAGTTTAAAATCTTTACCCATACATTGGGCTTTTACCTATGGACACTTCATATAGAGTTTTTCCACTTCACATAAGTTTCTAGTAAGGCCATTGGATAACCTAAGCAAGAAATAAAACATAGACTTGGACTAGGATATAGTAATTGGACTAATGGCCCAAAAATTATGAAAATGTGACCAAGCCCTCCAAGAAAGGTAGAATTTTATCTAAAGCAAAGAAAATGGGTAGGAATAAGCCCAAATCCAAGAGGAAAAATAAAATAAAATAAATTAGGTGATGATATAATAATGTAATAATAATAAGAAAGATTAGGTTACATGGCATTAAGACAAAAATTTAGCAAGTAGTGTGATTCTACATTCATAAGTTTGGCAAGTGGCATGATAATACAAGGCTTTAGGACAAAAACATCTATATCCTACACTCATAATTTTAGCAAGTGGTATGATAATACATGGAATTAGGACAAAACATTCCTATCCAACACAAATAATATCAACCAAATAATGGAGATTCAAGGGCTAGAAATTTGCCACCTAAAAAGGCAAACCTATCATACTTGTTTAAGACAAAAGAAAATGGAAATGAATCCCTAAATCAAAGGGACCTTGTCCCTTATCTTAAGAACATATCATCATAATTTTCAAAATAAAAATCTCCTTTTCCTATGCATATCTTGACTAAGGAAGAGGAAGACAAGAACATAAGTTGTTTGTTTTCCAAAAATTCAACAAAGTGTATCCTAATTGTGATAAGGTAGACCTATGATCATGAAAGGTGTATTATTTGGTGATCTATTTAAGCAAAACCCACCCCTACAAAATTTTAATTTCGTCCAAGTGAGGAAGAGAGAGAAATAAAAGCAAGGTAGAGTGAGGAAAGGAGAGAAAGAGAGGAGAAGAAAGGAAGGAAGAAGAAGGAGAAGTTTAGAAGGCTAAGTACTCAAGGTAAGTTACCTTAATCTCCACTTGAATCTATTTTTCTTCTTCATCCTTGAGGTTCAAAAACTCACCCTCCTTCTCTTACCTAAGCTGCTAGAAAAGCTAAGGGAAGGGAGGAATCTTGCTACTTCTTTCAAGAGGAAACAAGAAAACCAATTCACTAAGTGAACTAGGGAGATTCTTAAGTAAGTTTAACAATATTTCTTTTTGAAGAAAACTTTTGAAACTTATAATATTTATATGAGATTTTGATCTTAGAACTTTGATGATTGGTCATGATGTTGCTATATCATGTTACATATTGATCTTGCATGTGATGTATGTTTGAATACTTAGACTGGTATAGAAAGTTCTGCAAAGGCATGGCTATGGATGGCAAAATTTTTAGCTTCTGTGTTTTAATTTCTGGGAATTATCTATAGGGAGTTAAAATAAATGGTTAACATAAGAATTAAATATATATGTGTCGCGGATTTTTAGCCACTGGAAGCATTCAATTTGGAGTCCATATGAGGTAGATATGGTCCGATTAGTATGCAAAGGTCAGAAAATGGTTCATCAGGGAAGAATATGTTAGGATAGCTTCTGTGTTTTAATTTCTGGGAATTATTTATAGGGTATTAAAATAAACGGTTAACATAAGAATTAAATATATATGTGTCCAGATTTTTAGCCACTGGAATCATTCAATTTTGAGTCCATATGAGGTAGATATGATCCGATTAGTAAGCAAATGTCAGAAAATGGTTCATCAGGGAAGAATATGTTAGGATAGCTTCTGTGTTTTAATTTCTGGGAATTATCTGTAGAGAATTAAAATACATGGTTAACATAAGAATTAAATATATATGTGTCACGGATTTTAGCCACTGGAATCATTCAATTTGGAGTCCATATGAGGTAGATATGGTCCAATTAGCAGTCAAAGGTCAAAAAATGGTTCATCAAGGAAGAATATGTTAGGATAACTTCTGTATTTTAATTTTTGGGAATTATCTGTATGGAATTAAAATAAATAGTTAACATAAGAACTATATCTATGTGTGTCATAGATTTTTAGCCATTGGAATCATTCAATTGGAGTCCATATGAGGAAGATATGAGCCGATTAGTAGTCAAAGGTCAGAAAATGGTTCATCATGGAAGAATATGTTAGGATAGCTTATGTATTTTAATTTCTGGGAATTATCTATATGGAATTAAAATAAATAGTTAACATAAGAATTATAGATATGTGTGTCACGGATTTTTAGCCACTGGAATCACTCAAGTTGGAGTCCATATGAGGTAGATATGGTCCGATTAGTAGGTAGAGGTCAGAACCTATCCGAGAAGAAATAGCCTGTACATTTAGGGAGTAATATAACCTTGATTTCTTAATATTTTGCTACAATGTTCAACATAATAGTTTTAGATAATTGTTTTATCTTGAAATTGACACAAAGCTCACCTACATCGGAGTTCAATTAAGGAAGTTATGCTCTGATTAGTAAGAGAATGTTAGATATGATGAAAACCTGCATCAAGAAAATAAAAAAATAAAATTAATATTTAAAAAAGAAGATGAATCTTATAAGTGACTTGTATATGCCATAGCCATTGCCATTGTATGAACTTCTTACCATCTTAAGTGTAAAATTCTGACATAGAAATATTTTATAAAGTGATATTTGAAATGGTTATGTTCATAGCATGATTACCAATGATTTATGGTAATAGTTATATTTTGATGAACATACTTGTTATTGAAAGCATATTTTTGGCTATCATTGTGAAAAGAAAAGAAATGAGCACGGTCACATGGATATTCATGTGGTGCACCAGTAGGGGACGCCTTGCCAACGGTTATGATTATGATTATGAGAAAAGAAAGAGAAAGTGTGCCATGTCGGACGGAGCGAGAAAAGCCCATACCGGAGAGTAGAGGATACTCACCCTGACCGGGGTAGCTTGAAATGAGAATAAGTTGATGGCATTCATATGATATTCTAAAAATAGTTAATCCTGTCATACATATCATTACTGTATGATCCTTATGTACATAGATATAATGCATTCATGTGACCAAAGATATTTTATGTAGTTTATACAGCTGAACATGACGTGATGAGCTATATTGATGATGATTTATTATTGAACTTACTGGGATTTAATTCTCACTATATTTCCATATCATGTTCAGAAAATTAGTTATGCAGATTTTTCTATAGCTCTACCTTTTAGTGCACGTTGGATCGAGTACTTTATGTTGGGCAGATCCCAGAAGCAAATAAAATGTTTGTGATCGAGTTGGCTTAGATCCCGGTGAAGGTGCAACCACCCGCACCTGTATCTCCGGAATTGGTCAACCAGAATAAATAAGATGTAGATTTTTATGTGTTTGATATGTTGTACGTATGTTTTGATTAATGACATGTATGTGAACTCTGTATTGTATAAATTAAATAAATGTTATATTGAGTTAAGTTGTAACGAGATAATAACTTCATGGTATTTTTTTTAAAAAAATTGATACTTAAATGGAGTTGTTACATAATTGGTATCAAAGCAGGTCGATCCTAGATGGCCAGTGGATGGATGGTTATCTGAATCGATCTTATAGTGTCTTGAGTATGTTGTGGTTGTGCTGTGTAGGGGATCAGTGATTCATATAGGTAAGAAATGACTAGTGTTTCCTATCTATATGCCGAGGTGGTGTTATGACTGTTATTAAATATTTTTGAACTACCTATTGGGCTTGATCACCTCAATAGCAGCATAACTTTGTTTTGCCACAGTAGGAAATGGCACCACCAAGGAGGAATCCAGCAACCAATGCAGAGATAACCCTGCACAACCTGGCCACGGCAATTCGAGACCAAGTCATAACCACCAACCAAATTTTACAATATCTCCAGAATGCTAATAACCCAAATGGTGAGAATGGTGCTAACAACCAGATGACTGGAAAAGATAATGGCATATCCGAGTTCTTGAGGACTAGACCACCTTGTTTCCAAGGTGGCTATGACCCAACGGTAGCCGAAAGGTGGATAAGGGAATTAGAGAAAATCTTTGAAGTGATGGGCTGTACTGAAGAGCAGCAAGTTATTTTTACTGTATATATGTTAAAGGATGAAGCAGAATACTGGTGGCATAGAGCTAGAGAACTTTTAGCTCATCAGGGAAGACAGATCACCTGGTAACGAGGTAATAACTTCATGGTATTTAAAAAAAAATTGATACTTAAATGGAGTTGTTACATATGTGGTCAGCAAATTCGGATATCTAAAAGGACCAAAATTAGGCTAGAAAAGAATATGTTTACTATTGTAGTTTAGCCCAACCTTACTGTAGTATTTTGGTCATATTTTAGAAAATCAATATTCAATGCATTTAAAATTTGGTGGGTGAGAATTTAACACAATTTTATACAACTTTCATGTTCAAGTGTTTAGCAAATTCGGACATTAAAAGGGTCAAAAGTAGGCTACAATAGACAATATTTGCTGTTGCAGTCCAGACTAATTGTGCTTCAGTATTTTGGCCATAATTTACAAATTATGTGTCCAATTTGTTCACATTTTATATGTATAGAAAGCTAATGAAAATATATACAACTTTTATATTGATGGGATTAGCAGAGTTGATGGATATCAAGGAGTTATCTCACAATTACGTTCAGTGCACATAATGCAACATAACTTGTCAACTTTAGTGCAATTTACTACCCACCATCTTTGTCACCCACCCCTTTGTTGTGTCTATAAATAGAGACATCTTGTAAGCTAGAGAAGGAGAGGAAGACTATAGAGTAAGTTTGGGAAAGTTTTGTTGGAGTTCTAAATCTTTTTAATTTTTTTCTCTCTTTAGACATTTTGTATATTTACTTTCTTTCATAAATTTTATCATGCTTTTTCATCTTTCATTTTGCTTTCTTACCTTGATTATGGAGAACTCATCTCCTAATGCTAAAGTGAAAGGGTGAAACTCTTGGTATGAAAATAATAATTTATCTAACTCTTAATTTCAATGTTTATATTTGATGTTGTATTTATCTTTTTATTTATTTTCTTTTTTTTTCTTAGAGGATGCTTTGTTACCCCTTTGTTATTTAATTTTTGTTGTTATTTTTTTTCTTAAAGGATGGCTTTGTTGCCCCTCTATTATTATTTTTTTCTTTCTTAGAGGATGACTTTATCGCCCATGTGTTATTTATTTTCTTCTTATTTTCTGTTTTAGAGGGTGGTTTTGTTGCCCCTCTGTTATTTATTTTCTACCCCTTTGTTATTTATTTTCTTGTTATTTTTTACTCAAAGGATGGTTTTGTCACCCCTCTATTATTTATTTTCTACCCCTCTGTTGTTATTTTTCTTTCTTAGAGAATGGCTTTGTTGCTCCCTGTTGTTATTTTCTTGTTATTTTATTTTTTAATAGCTGGTTTTACCATATACTTTATATTATTATTATTGACTCTGCCACCTATCTGTTGTTATGTTTTTCTTCATTTTACATATTTTCATTTTAAATTTTGTAAAGTGTGAATTTTAATACATTGTAGACAATTTTTAGCATAATAAATGTTTGAATCATTCTTGATTTATTGTAGACAATATAATGATTGGTACGGTGTATACTTGAATCCATTTTACAAAAGTTGTTTTATTATTAGTAATACAATAAAAAGAAAATAAATACACTTCATATGTAAACCAAAGTAAGTTTAAGGTAACATATTTTTCGATTGGAACCTCATTTATGTGAATATTTCATTTGAGTAATAAAAGAGTTAAAATTTATTTTTAATATATATACTAGGAGTGGATCCTCTAACCTTAGCATGTTTCTTTACTTTGAATACATTCCTATTTAATTTTAGTATTTTATTTCTTGCAAACTTTGTTCAAAATTCTTCTCACAAAAGAATATCTTGGCAACTAGGTTAGAAATATTTATTTTGAATCTGAATTAGATTTTCTCTCAATTGGAAATCCTTGTAGGATCCACTTCACATACCACTAAATCTATACTCCAATAAATTCGTACACTTGTGATGTTTAATTAAAACAAAAACATGGAGTTTAGAGGTTGGGATCTTGGAATTTGGTGTTTGTAATTTAGAGTTTAAGATTTAAGATTTAGAGTTTGGAGTTTTTGAGTTTGAGATTTAGAGTTTGGAGTTTTTGAGTTTGAGGTTTGTAATTTGGGGATTTGACGTTTAGAGTTTAGAGATTTAGGGTTTAGAGTTTGGAATTTTGATATTTAGAGTTGGTGTATAGTGTTTTAGAGTTTTCGTGTTTGGAATTTGAGGTTTGAGGTTTAAGAGGTTTAGGATTTAATGTTTGAAGTTTGAAATTTAGGGTTTTTGAGATTTTGACAATTGGGGTTTGCCCATTTATTTTTTGGGTTTGGGGGTTTATGATTTAGGATTTTAGTAGTACTTTTTTTTTCTTTTTTCCATTTGAATTATGATTTAGATATAAATGATGATTTTTTTTAAGTTTAGGTATTTTAGTGAAACTATTTTTGGTTAAGGGAGTAAAATGAAATTAAAAAATAAGTTAAGGGATCAAATAACAATTTGGCCAAGAATGTTAGTAAAGAAGAAGATGATGAGGAGGGGTATTTATGTCATTGTGGGTGTTATCTGCAATTAATTCATATAGTGGAGGGACATTGTAATAATTGTTAGATTAAGGGCTATATTACAATTTGCAATATAGATCAACGTAGATTAATTATACTTTCCCTCTTGATAATTTGATAAATTTGTGGCATGCTCTGAACCTAATTTTGGTGTTTTCAATTTCTTTTATTTCTCGCTTTCTTGATTTGTTAAAGAATTGATTTCATGAATAAAACAAGAGGGTTTATTATATGGTATCTGTAACGCCCCCAATTTACGGGCACATGAAACAAATATTTTTTTCCGCAATCAGATATTTACCATAACATGCATAGCACTATTCTTTGTCATGAAAATAGATACATATAGGTTCTCTCATGTATACACATTATACAGACTAAGTTATAAATGTCAAAGTAACAACAGAAACAGAGATCCTTCCTGTGGTATTCAGAGAACACTCTAGAATACAAACAAAGTATAATTCAAAAACTGTATGCCTTGGAAGCAACGTAGACTCACCTAGAGAATATGTCACCTAACTGATCACCTATATGTAGAATCATCCTCTGTATTCTTATATGAAAAATGTGGAAATATCGTGTAGTGAGTTTGACAACTCAGTGAGTAGATAATACCTCCTATGACCTATTAGGTCAACATATGGATGTACTCATATTTTAAAATTTGTTACATAGAAAATATAGTTCAGAAGTATATCTATATAGGACTCGCATTTCAAATATTCTCAAAATAAAAGATATTCAGACATCCAAAACCATATATTGTACTGTATGATCATTAAACAAATGTTGTTATGCATCAAAATATTTCACATAAAAATATTAGGAGGAACCCATATCAGAACGATCAAATATTCTCAAGCACACAGTAAGGGATGATGCTATGTTCAGCTGTATAAGTTACAATAAAATATTAAGCTTTTGAGATAAAGTCATAACTTTCATTGATGCATAATTAACATACTATATATGCATTGAAAATCTATTCTTTTTACATAATGTTCAAGCATGTTACAGCTCTCAATACACTTAATTCATTCATTTGCTATACGCATAGTGACTGATCGACTACAGTCACAATAAGTGATCAGGGAATGTGAGTTCATCACCCATCTACCTCTTCACATTACCACTGTCACCCTATTAGAGCGGCTCTCCCTTGGCTCACTCAGGCTAATAGGGCGTCCCCTACTTAGTATCGTCTTAAGCCATACAACCCGTCGATATTCATCCACACACACACACACACACACACACACACACACACACACACACACACACATATATATATATATATATATGCATATTCATGAAATGCAATGTATAATTATCAAGCAACTCGCCATCAGTTTTACGCTTTCCATTCAATCATAATAAGCAACTTTATAGCTTACAGATCAATGCCTCGTGCACATAATATTCACTTTACCAAATAATGATAAATACAATTAGAATCACATATTCAATGAGTTTCAAAATCTATTTACAAAACTATACTCTTCTTGAACTATGTACTAGTTCGTAAACAAAACATATATTTTAACACATTTCAGAAACGTATGATAACATAAATAATTTGTAAACAGAATCAATTATACATTTTAAGTTCAAGAAGAGGATGGGGTAAGTCATAGAAATAATTATCTACTCATAAGGTCAGGGCTCTAGGTTGGACAACCCCAAATGTATTTTTCCAAGTCAAATCTAATCAAGTAGACCTCAAAAACGATTTTGGAAGGTCCAAAAACTTAAGAAATAACTCTAAAATCATGAAATTTGACCTCTAAGAGCTTGGTCAATATTGGTCAACTGATGGGGGGTACTATTCATGATTGGAATTACTATTCACCACTGAAAATCACTATTAATGTCAACCGAATTTACTGTTCACAACGGACAAAAAGTTGTCAAATGATTGAAAATTTTCATATCCTGAAGTTTATCTATCTTCTGAATCTATCTACGACATCATATTTTCAATTTAAGGACTCTAAAAAAGAGTTTCAGAGTTTACCTTTTTCTAAGATTTTCTACTTCCAATCTATTGCGATTCTGCGACTAATTTGAAAAATCATTCTGCTAATATTGTAGTACTCTTCGTCCTGAATCCAGTGGTACCCTTAATTTTGGAATCGGATGCTCCAAAGTACTTTAGATCTAGAGAAAAAAAATGGAGGGGAGGAGTGAATAGTAATCTCCCAATAAACCTATGAAAAATTTTTAAAAAATGATGGAGGGACTAAATAGCAATTTTTTAATTATTGGAGCAAGTCCTTGCAAATTTCATCATTTACACTTTGACCCCTAAACTTTTAAGAAATTACATTCTGACCCCAATAATATTAATAAGTTTTCATTTTCGTCCTTAAAACATTTCAATTATATCATTACTCCTTTATTTCTTTTATTAATCCATATATAAATGAGAATTACTAATTTTTTAGGGATGTTACATTCTTCCCTCCTTAAGAAATTCGACCTTTGAATTTCAAACCATCCTATCACAAGTAGAAAATTAAACTAAAACATAAATTACAGTTATTATTCTCAATACTCAAGCTACTGGGGATATCACTTATGTATATCATCTTTACTTCCCAAGAAGTCTCTTCACTTGAGTGATTTTGCCATATAACCTTAACTATAGGGATTTCCTTCAACCATAAGTTCTTCACTTGTCGATCAATAATAGACATTGATTTTTTTCTCATAATTAAACTAAATTTTTGTCCGATTTAATTTCTTGAAATTAGATAACATAAGAAGAATCTATTAGGTACTTCCTTAGCATTGATGCAAGAAAGATTGTATCAACATTACTTAATCCTAATGGCAAAGTTAGGTGATATATACTATGCATACTTTGTCCAATATTTCATAAGAGCTTATATACTAGAGCTTAATTTTTTCCTTCTTTCCAAACCTCATTACCTCTTTCATGGGTGAGTCTTTCAAGAATATTTGGTCACCAGCTGATAATTTTTAGTGCTCAACATTCCTGGTCCTTATAGACTTTTGGCCTGTATTGAGTTTCTTGTATTATTTTTCTAATCAATTTTACTTTATCAATGGTATCTTACAATAAGTTTAACCCCACTGAATTATTTAACAGAAAGTTTGTAACACCTCTTACATAAGGCTTTAAGTCATCCAATATCATTTTATTATAGGCGAATTCTGCTAAGGAATCTCCCACTAAACTCGAAGACATATGCTTGAAGTATGCTCTCCAAACTAGCATCACCAATTTAGGTTAGTCATATTATATCTATTGCACGTTATTCCAAATTAGATTTAAAAAGTTTAACTTAATTCAACTCATCCATCTATTAAGAGACCTACGATGTTTCATGTAAAACCTCAAATGGTTCCATTTGTATATTGGCCTAATAACTACTGATATAAGCAAGTTCAACTACGGATAAATAATTTCTCCCAACTTTCACTAAAATTATACAAAGATACCTAAAGCATAACTTCCAATACATAAACACATCATTTAAATTTATTATCAACTATACTATAATCTAACTAAGATCCTAAAACTTTCTGAATAGCTCTCTTAAAACAATATATTCAATTTTTACTTGTTGACTCATCAAACAATGAAAAATATATCACTTGTATCTTCTTTTTACCATTATACTAGTACAATTCTTTCAAATCTTAGTATATCCTTATTGCCTTGGGTTATCCATATTCACAATCTATGGCTTCTTGTGAAATCTCCTTCATCAACAATTATTCACATGTGAATTTCTAATCTCAACATAATTCACATCCTAGATACTAGACTCAACTTCGCAAGGTATAAACCTTAACACAAATACCTTTATTGATTTACATTATTTTCGGACATGGTTCTCAAAATATTCTCCATTACTTTAATTTACTAACCACTTGGACACCATAATAATTGAGTTTCAAAGAAAAGAAATTAACGTTCCTTATAATGAGGGAAAAGAACTTTGCATTTAATGTCAAACATTAATGAAGGAGAATGCAGTAGAACAGACGAAAAGCATAATAGAGAACAGTGCCAAAATAGAAAATTGAAAGCTTGGACAAAGCATTAGAGAGAATTAAAATCGGTGGCTATAATTCTTGAAAATCTGTAAACAAAACCTAGCTGTTATTTTAGAAAAAATCGATGGCCAAAAGTTTTGAATATATGTGCCAAAATATAATTCAAAACTACTGTTATTCGATGGAAAAATAGTACATGGAAAAGAAGCATTTATGAACTTATAAAAGTTTGTGAAAAATACAGAGCATGTAGTTAACTGGTAAGATGCAATTGGTTGCTTCAAAACAGATGTAATCAATCAACTGTAAAATAAATTAGTCCAAATTAAAAATTCTCAAAATTGCTAGTCAACTTAATAATATCAATAGTCAGCTAGCAAGAACATTTAAAAAACAAGATAAATCATTTGATTATCCCTCTTCAACAACTAATTGATTTGCAATTTCACTATTTTTTTTTACAATGATGCCTATAACTTACAACTTTCCTACACGAATCAAGATATCAATGCTTCATTAAGGACAATAAGAAAAAGAATTTTTTTTTTGGTAATATCTTAATCTTATTCTCTTTATGTGATTAATATGAGCCATAATCACAATTATTGTACATATGCATGTAAGCCATCATTTTTGAAATTCACCTTCAATTTAGCTTATATCTACCGGCCTTTCACATAGTTGTTCTAATTATGTTGCCAGCCTATTCACATAGCTATTGTAGGTATGTCATTTTCTAAGTTCTATAAATTCACGCATTAATATCTTTACCTTCATACTCAAAGTTAGGGTGAGTGCAGTCATAGAGGGAACCGTATTCTGTCAGTAGCATAAAATTTGGGTATGGTACTGGCCAGGAGAAAAATTTATTTAGTCTATGGTGGAGGTAACTATGGGTTAATGGGGTGTGTGTTTACAGCTGCACATATAGGAGGATGTCAAGTTCTAGGTATTATTTCCACATGATAACTACATTTCACTATAGTTTCTATGCGTTGCCCATGATTGTTTACTGAATTTTTCTGGTGTTTTAAGCACTTTTTACCCTCTGATTTAATTGAATGGGATGACTTTTTTAGATATAACATAGCTACCTCATTGCTGCAGCAGTTCAGTGAGCATGTATAGCAATGATAGCAAAACCCCGGGTGATAGTGGGTAAAACTGTTTTCTCTCTTCCCTGCAATACGATGATTCTGTTTGATTTTTGCAAGTAGCAGAACTGCGCAGCAGGAGCAGCCACCAGTGAGCAGGGGACAGCAGCAGGGACATTGCAGGCTGATGGTACAGGACTGCCTCCACTACTAAAAGTGGAGAGGAAGAAAAAATAAAAAGAGCTGCACAACAAGGGCGCCTACTGCAGAGCAGAAGGTATGGCAGCAGTCCAGGGCGCTTTACTGGGACCACGAAGGTTGCCTATAAAAGGCCGAAAAGCAGCCAATGGAAGAGAGCTCGCCTGGGGGAGAAAGAGGAAAGAACTGGGAGAAAAAATCACCATAGCCTAGAGTGCTGCTAACACCAGAAGGTGCAGCATGGGGGGAAGAGTGTGCTAGTGTAGGAGGGAACTTGTTTTCTGTTGTTGTTTTACTGCTTTATCAAAAAGAAAGAACTGCATTTTGTATTTGAGTTTTTATCTCTTAGTATGCACACCAGTGTTTCTGGAGTTTTTGTAACCAGTGCACCCATGAGACTTGGCTAGTTTCCAGCTGGAGTTGCACAAGGGTTGTAATGGATAGAAGCACACTTTTATTATCAATACATGTCACTGCAGTTTTGTTTACCATTCAACTGTATATTCTGTAGTTTTTCTTTCCTTAATAACAAAAGTTTGGAGGAAGAAAACCAAGGCCACCATTCACCTGAAAGGGTAATGGAGGCTGGAAAAAAGCTAAATGAAAAGGGGTTACCTCATGTAGGGATATACGGGTAACCCATTAGTCCCATAATGGACTTCATGTATAAATCGAAGGTGAGGACTGATGCAGGAATGCATGTCTGAACCTTGGAATTGTGAGGTATGGCAGTCTGGGAAGACTTCATCCAGGACTGAATTGGGCACTCAGGACAATTCCTGCAACAAAGCCCAGAGCATATATGAGTGCAGTGGTCCATGACAACCCTGAGCAACCTCAGTTCTCCCCATATAGTTTCCTTTATATTCCCTAATACTTTTCAGTCTAGCTACAGTAAAGATCAGCCAACCCATGTCTATTTTAATTTTGTGAACAACTTAGCGTTGCTATAACATTCATACAACAAAGGTCTCTAAACAGTTTTAGTTCACTTCTCGTGGGACGATACTCACTCATCTATTTATTACTTGGTCACGATACGTGCACTTGCGTTCTAACATTGTATTCATCTTTGTATGAACTACACATTAACCAACAAGTTTTTGGCGCCGTTGCCGGGGAGTGTAAACTTTAAAAATTGTTTTTAGATACCCCACTGTGTGAAGGATTGTTTTGCTTTTACTCTGGTGTCTTGTTGAGCAGGTAACAAAGTGCATGAGCAGGGCTGATAGAGAGCTTATGCCCCTTGACCCAGAGATAGAAAGAACACTTCTGAGAAGAAGAAGAGGACAGCTAACACACCAGCAGCAGACAGAGATGGCTAATCAAAATGGAGCAGACAACATGGACGATAGAAATAGGGTCTTAAATGCTTATGTTCAACCAAATTTGAATGGGTTGAACCCGAGCATTGTGAGACCAAAAATTGAGGCTCTCCATTTTGAGCTTAAACCAGTAATGTTTCAGATGCTGCAAACTGCTGGGCAATTTAGTGGCATGCCCACTGAGGACCCTCACCTTCATTTAAGAGTGTTCATGGAAGTCACGGATGCTTTCAAAATGAATGGAGTAACGGAGGAAGTGCTCAGGCTAAAGCTGTTCCCTTATTCATTAAGAGACTGAGCAAGAGCCTGGTTGAACTCTCTGCCACCTGACTCTATCCCTAACTGGAGTGATTTGGCAGAAAAATTTCTACTTAAATACTTCCCGCCCACCAAGAATGCCAGATTGAGAAATGACATCACCTCTTTCCATCAATTAGAAGTTGAATCTTTGTATGAGATCTGGGAAAGGTATAAAGAGCTATTACAGAGATGCCCACATCATGGAATTCCTTACTGCATTCAGATGGAGACCTTTTATAATGGCCTCAATGCCCAAACTTGGACCATAGTAGATGCAGCAGCTAATGGGGCACTCTTGTCCAAAACATATAATGAAGCATATGAGTTGCTTGAAAGAATGGCCAGTAACAACTATCAATGGCCAATGGACAGAGTTTCAACTGGAAAGAAAGCAGCAGGCATGCACGAAGTGAGTGAAGTGACTTCTCTCACAGCCCAGCTAGCCTCACTAGTTAATGTTCTGAAGAGCCAGCAAGCTACCCGCCCTCAAGCAGCTAATGCAGTTCAGGAAACTGGACCATCTTGTGTACTATGCAATGGACCACATCTATTTGAAGCTTGTCCCTCAAACCCAGAATCAGTGTGTTTTGTGGGTAATATGAATTGCAATAACAACCCTTACTCCAACACATACAACCCAAGATGGAGGCAACACCCCAATTTCTCCTGGAGTAACTTGGTACAGGACAAGGGAGCAACTCTGCGCCACAAAGACCACAGGGTCCACCAGGCTTCCAGCAGCAAAGACAACAGCCTCAGGAAGCCCACACTTCACTGGAATCCCTGCTGAAGGAATATATGGCAAGAAATGATGCTCTAATCCAGAGTCAAGCAGCCTCATTGAGGAATCTGGAAACTCAAGTGGGACAGCTTGCCAATGAACTGAAAAGCAGACCCCCAGGGACACTTCCTAGTAATACTGAAGTCCCTAGGAGAGAAGGGAAAGAGCATTGCAAGGCTATAGCCCTGAGGAGTGGGAAGATGGTGGAAACACCAAAAATAAGAGGGCAAGACCAGACAGACTCCACTGTACCCCTGGAGTACAATAAAGATAAGAAGAAGCAAGAGGAGGAGATAAGCAAGGAGGAAACCATCTCTGGAGGAAATGCTGCAGCTATTCCACAACAAAAGTCGGCAACTATGCTGCAGCAAAGCATGCAGCAAACCAAGCTACCCCCTTTCCCTCAAAGATTTCAGAAGCAGCAGAATGACCAACAATTTAGAAGGTTCCTAGATGTCCTGAAACAGCTTTACATCAACATTCCTCTGGTCGAAGCACTGGAGCAGATGCCCAATTATGTGAAATTCATGAAGGACATCATGACCAAGAAGAGGAGATTTGGTGAATTTGAGACTGTTGCCCTCACAAGAGAATGCAATGCTGTGCTGCAAAATAAGTTGCCACCCAAACTTAAGGATTTGGGTAGTTTCACCATACCTTGTTCAATCGGGAACCAGTATTTTGGCAAAGCACTGTGTGATTTAGGAGCAAGCATCAACCTTATGCCAATGGCTATCTTTAAAAAGCTAGGAATTGGAGAAGCTAGGCCTACCACAGTCACACTGAAATTGGCAGACAAATCCATTGCTCATCTAGAGGGAAAAATAGAGGATGTCCTAGTTAAGGTGGATAAGTTCATCTTCCCAATAGACTTTATAATTCTGGATTATGAAGCTGATGCAGAAGTACCCATTATATTAGGCAGACCATTCCTAGCAACTGGCTGGACACTCATTGATGTTCAGAAAGGTGAATTAACCATGAGAGTCCAGGATGAGCAGGTTACATTCAATGTGCTCCAGACCATGAAGTTTGCCAGTGAAGAAGAGGAATGTGCAGTGGTGTCTATGATAGACACATTAGCATCAGAACAACTGGAAAAATGCTGCAAGGAGCCACCAGCAGCAACATGGATAGACCACTCAGATTCCAAAGGAGAAGATGAGAAGGAATGGGCTTGGATTGATGTCAGACAAGGCTTTAGGAAGCAAGAGTCGATAAAAGAATCGTTATATGAGACCACGCCAAATTCTAGGCTACTGAAAGCATCAGTAGAAGAACCACCAGCCTTGGAGATGAAGCCCCTGCCAGCACACCTTAAGTATGCATATTTAGGAGAAATAGCCACTCTTCCTGTGGTTATCTCAGCACTTCTGACAGAGGAATAGGAAGAGAAATTGGTCCTGACGTTGAAGAAATTCAGAAGGGCCATTGGCTGGACACTTGCTGACATTAAGGGAATTAGCCCCTCATTCTGCATGCATAAGATCTTCTTGGAAAGCAACGAAAAAGGGTCCATAGAACCCCAGCGAAGGCTTAACCCAATAATGAAGGAGGTGGTGAAGAAGGAAATCATCAAATGGCTGGATGCTGGAATCATATACCCCATATCAGATAGCTCCTGGGTGAGTCTAGTCTAGTGTGTTCCCAAGAAAGGAGGCATGACTGTGGTGGAAACTGAGAGCAATGAGCTCATCCCCACTAAGGTTGTAACCGGTTGGAGGATTTGCATGGACTATAGGAAGCTGAATAAGAGCACTAGGAAGGATCACTTCCCTCTGCCATTTATTGATCAAATGTTAGATAGACTTGCTGGAAGGGAATACTATTGCTTCCTGGATGGATATTCAGGGTATAACCAGATTGCTATAGCACTAGAAGATCAGCACAAGACCACATTCACATGTCCTTATGGTACCTTTGCATTTCGAAGGATGCCATTTGGGCTGTGTAATGCTCCAGCAATGTTTCAGCGATGCATGATGGCAATATTCACAGAAATGGCTGAGCAGTTTGTGAAAATCTTCATGGATGATTTCTCAGTTTTTGGGGACTCCTTTGACCTATGCTTGGGAAACCTTGCCAAAGTCTTGCAAAGGTGTGAGGAAACAAACTTGGTGCTAAACTGGGAGAAGTGCCAGTTTATGGTAAAGGAAGGAATTGGGCTAGGGCATAAGGTATCCCAGAAAAGACTTGAGGTGGATAAGGCCAAGGTAGAAATTATTGAGAAGCTGCCTCCTCCCACCTCGGTCAAGGGCATTCGAAGCTTCTTGGGACATGCAGGATTTTATAGGAGGTTCATTAAGGACTTCTCTAAGGTTGCCAAACCGTTATGCAGCTTGCTAGAGAAGGACATAACCTTTTGTTTTGATGAGAGCTGCATGACAGCATTCTGTGATCTCAAACAAAAATTGAGTACAGCTCCGGTTATTGTGGCACCAGACTGGACCTCCCCATTTGAGCTGATGTGTGATGCTAGTGAAACAGCATTGGGGGCTATCCTCGGGCAGCGCAGAAACAAGCTGTTTCACTTTATTTACTATGTTAGCAAAACGCTGCAAGGTGCCTAGCTGAACTACACCGTGACAGAGAAGGAACTGCTTGCTGTAGTGTTTGCCTTTGAGAAATTCAGAGCATATTTGGTAGGAGCAAAGGTGATAGTGCACACAGACCACTCTGCCATCAAACACTTGGTTAAAAAGAAAGATTCCAAACCAAGGCTCATTCGGTGGGTGCTCTTGCTTCAAGAGTTTGATCCAGAGATCAAAGACAGGAAGGGGATTGAAAACCAAGTGGCAGATCATCTCTCCAGGTTGGAAGAGCACGGCTCTGAAGCAGAGGACATTAATGAAAGATTCCCAGATGAGCAACTCTATCTCCTGTCCTAAGATGATGTGCCATGGTATGCTGACTATGTAAATTACCTCGTGAGTGGAATGCTCCCACCAGACCTGACATGGCAGCAGAAGAAAAAATTTCTGCATGAAGTCAACTCATACTACTGGGATGAACCCTATCTTTACAAGCAGTGTGCTGATCAAATGATAAGGAGATGCATACCCAGCGAAGAGACGGAGCAAATCTTGCAGCAATGCCATTCTTCCCTTTATGGAGGTCATTTTAAAGGAGTTAGGACCGCAAACAAAGTGATGCAGGCAGGTTTCTATTGGCCCTCCTTATTCAAGGACTCCCACTCTTATGCAAGGCAATGTGACCGGTGCCAGAGAACAGGGAATATATCTCGCAAGCATGAAATTCCACTGAACAACATCCTAGAGGTGGAATTATTTGATGTCTAGGGCATAGATTTTATGGGACCATTTCCCTCCAGCTTTGGCAACCAATACATCCTTGTAGCTGTAGACTATGTCTCAAAGTGGGTGGAAGCTAGTGCATCCCAAACCAATGACGCTAGAGTCGTGACCAGATTCCTGAAGAGGAATATCTTTACAAGGTTTGGAACCCCCAAAGCCATCATTAGTGATGGAGGGACCCATTTCTGCAATAGGCAGTTCAAGACACTACTTGTCAAATATGGAGTTAGACACAAGGTAGCAACCCCTTATCACCCACAAACAAGTGGCCAGGCTGAAGTCTCCAACCTAGAGATCAAGAGAATCTTGGAGAAAATAGTAGGTCCTACGAGGAAGGATTGGTCCTTAAGGTTGGATGACGCCCTTTGGGCATATAGAACAGTTTATAAGACACCTCTGGGCATGTCACCTTACAGGTTGGTATACGGGAAGGCTTGTCATCTACCAGTGGAGCTGGAACATCGAGCATATTGGGCAATAAAGAAGCTAAACTGGAACCTGGATGCTGCAGGTGAGAAGAGAATGCTGCAGCTAAATGAGCTGGATGAATTCCGGGGGTAGGCCTATGAAAATGCCAAACTATACAAGGAGAAAGCAAAGCAATGGCATGACAAGAAGATACAGCCCAGAAACTTCGAAGTGGGACAGAGAGTACTACTGTACAACTCCAGGCTAACCTTGTTTCCTGGGAAGTTGAAATCACGATGGTCTGGACCCTTTCGCATAAGCAAGGTCTTCCCATTTGGGACTATTGAATTGGAAGAAGAGAAGGAAGGGAGAACATTCAGGGTTAATGGGAAAAGATGCAAGCATTATCTGGGGGGTGATGTGGATAGACAGCACATTTCCATTCAACTGCAAGAGGATTGAACAGAAGGAAAGTCAGGCTAAAGACTCTAAAACAAGCGCTCATGGGAGGCAACCCATGTTCAAATTTGTTATTATTCAAGTTAATAGTTTTAAGATAGTTTAGATCATGAGTCTGATAGCTTTTGTGGTTGTTACGCAGGTTAGGAAGCAAGCAGTTGCAGGACCCGTTTTTGTTTTGCTGCAGCAACCCTGTAACTAAAGATAGTCCCTGTTTTGCTATAGCAGGGTGAATAACGAGCACTTTCTGCTGCAGCACGAGTCCTAGGCAACCTAGTTTTGCTGCAACATTGCTGCAGCAACACAGTCAGCTCTAAGCCAAGGGTTCCCCTCTGCTATGCTTCGGCAGTTAAAAAAAATGGTGGGCGGGAAAACTGACAAGAAGGCCATAAGACACCTACGGTCTTTAAACCTCTGCAACTTCCAACCCAGTTCTTCCCCGAGTTAAGACACACACGTTTTCACCTCTGCAACTTCCCTTCTCATTTCACCTCTTCGAGTTCTCAAGCCCTGCAACCCTCTCACCTCCTTCGACCCAGAAAACCCCAACCTTCAACCCCTCGAACCAAACATGCCAAGAATCAAGACAGTGGCTAGAAAGGCGAGCAAGGCAAAGAAATTCACCTCTGAAGAAAACCGGAGGAGGCACGACGACGAAATCGTGCCCAGAAACTTCCGCGCCGAGAAAGGGTTCACCTTCACCTCCGCTGGCGATTTGGGAATGCCAATGTACGTTGGCACGGTGGTAAAGCAGAGGACTTGGGAAAATTTTGCAAGCCATCTGCAAACGGCCCTCATTCCACTGGTTCGGGAGTTCTATGCGAACTTCTCACTAGAAACTGATAAATGGGTGAGAGTTCGGGAAACGAAGGTACGCTTTGACCAAGCTACCATCAACAAGGCCTACAATTTGCCCGACGAGGAGAACAACTATGAGGACTATCTACAGAGTCTGCGGGATGAAGACTGGGAAGCAATGCTCACCCGGGTGTGCCTTCCTGGCACCACCTGGGATAAATCTCCCTAGGGCTCCACCACTGTAAATCAAATCTCCTTGGTGCCGGCAGCAAAGGTTTGGTACCATTTTCTCAAGACCCATCTTCTACCTTTCACCCACGGGCAGACTGTGAGCAGAGAAAGAGTAGCAATGGTGGACGCGCTCATCCTCGGCAGGCCACTCAACGTTGGCCGCATTATAAGTGGCCAAATCCAAGCATGTGCCGGCCGAAAGAAGGGAAGCCTACTCTTTCCTTCCCTCATCACCACCCTATGCAAGAATCATGGAGTACCAGTCTCCATTGACGAAAAGGTCTTAAAGGACACCACTCTCATCACCCCTACCACCATTGCTTGCATTGTTCTGGAAAAAGCAGCCCCGCACCCACCAGCTGCATCTCAAGACCCCCTACTAACTGCTGGCCCATCTGCTTCCTCCTCTGCCACTCAGCTAGCTGACAAGGCCATTCAGCATCTGCTGCAGCAACAATCCACCCTCCTCAGACAGCAAGCACAGTTGTTGCAGCACCAGCAAACCTTCTGGCGATATGCACAGAAAAGGGACTTCGCCCTCCACACCACTTTGGAGCAAAATTTTAAGCAGTTCTTTCCATTCCCAGAATTTCCAACTGCCCTGCTCCATGCCACCTTTGGGAGTTAGCCCCAACACCAGAAGCACAAGCAGAGCAACCCAAGGCCTCTGAAGGATCCTCCTCCACCAAGGAGCCCTATCCCGAACCCTACCAACCACTGGAAGAAACTGCGTCCTCTGATGACGATGAGCCCATTGCCAAAAGGGCAGCAGTATTGCGCAAAGGAAAGGCCCCACAACAATCAACACAGAGGAGGAGTGGGCCCAGAAGTTCATCAAGATCTTCTGGGGGTCAATGACCCTAGGGTGCTGCAGCATACCTGCAAGCACCCTCAGGAAAGTTCCCTCAACCCTTATTCCTTCTTTGCTGTATTTGGAATTCCTTTGTTTTTGTTTCTGTTTGTGGGTGTATTTTGTTTTCTGGCCATTGCATCAGCAGTGAGGACACTGCTCAATTTAAGTTTGGGGGGGTGTGTGATATAATGTATAATGTCTGCTGGGAA
Organism: Gleditsia sinensis; assembly: GCA_037074535.1. Lineage (NCBI taxonomy): Eukaryota > Viridiplantae > Streptophyta > Magnoliopsida > Fabales > Fabaceae > Gleditsia > Gleditsia sinensis. The sequence goes on from CM073473.1 coordinate 42,068,981, forward strand.
TAGTATTGCTGGAGCATATTACTCTTGTGTTTTGATTCATTGCTGTAGTATTGCTGGAGCATATCGCATAGTTAGTTGTGCTGCTTATCTAGGTGATGATTTATGTTGCTGTCCACTTTTGTTTTTGTCTACCTGTGTTGAATAAGTCTGTCTTAGTAATCACTGATTCTGATTGAGTTGAATACAGTTATAATTGTTTGATAAAAAGTTTAAAAAAAAGGAGAGAAAAGAAAGAAAAGAGGGTGGAATAGGTGCATAGCCAACAAAAAAATTTGGGATACTCCATGAGAAGGATTGGGTATTTTGTTAAAAATCAGAATAGGAAACCTACAGCCTTACCCCATCACACAGCACCCTCTTCTTATAAGCACTGGATCATGGGCAGTTTGCCCAACAGAGAATTTGGTGATCTTTCAGAAAGTGGTCCTTAGTCTTAGAGCTAGTAGTGAGAGCTTCCTGTAGAATTATAAAAGAGGCAGACACATAGGGGCATAAAGGCTTAAGTTTGGGGGAGGGGAGTAGAAAATAAAAAAAAATATGGACACACTAATGCTCTGTAATTCCTTAGTAACTAGGGGTATGCATGAGCCCCATGTGTGCCTTTGCGTAAAACAAGGACAAAGAGTGGACACTCCAATGCTTTGTAATTCCTTAGTAACCAGGGGTATGCATGAGCCCCATGTGTGCCTTTGCGTAAAACAGGGATGTAGAGTATGAGTGGGAAGCGGTTAAAGGGTGATAAGGCTGAGTAACCGGGTGCCTGCATTGAATATGTTGGCATTCGCGTCAAAAGGCTATAATGACCTCTACTAGAATAAGATCCATGCCAAAAAACAACAGTAAAAGATGAAATTCAGTAAGCTGCCTCATTTCCTCATATCTGCTGCCCTGACTGTACCTATGATGAATGCCAGCTTGATCTAAGAAAGGAAGCTCGAAATATTAGCATAGAAGTCTTAGGAACTCTAGCTGTTTTTTACCCGAATAACTTCTAGACAAAACTATCCATATCACACACACACAAATTCAGAGGTATTTGTTGTGATTGGGAGTAAGATTTGTGGTATCCTTTATATGAAAGTAATCCTGAGAGTTGAGAGCTATCAGCAGAGCTATGGAGTCTAACATGAGAAAAGTCTGGAACTTCTGCGTATAGTGAGCAGAGTAGGATGCTTGGGGACAAGCAATCCTTTAAGTTTGGGGGGATTTGATAACTGCATTTCACTATAGTTTCTATGCGTTGCCCATGATTGTTTACTGAATTTTTCTGGTGTTTTAAGCACTTTTTACCCTCTGATTTAATTGAATGGGATGACTTTTCTGGATATAACGTAGCTACCTCATTGCTGCAGCATTTCAGTGAGCATGTATAGCAATGATAGCAAAACCCCGGGTGATAGTGGGTAAAGCTGTTTTCTCTCTCCCCTGCAATACGATGATTCTGTTTGATTTGGTTCAGGTGGCAGAACTGCGCAGCAGGAGCAGCCACCAGTAAGCAGGGGACAGCAGCAGGGACATTGCAGGCTGATGGTACAGGACTGCCTCCACTACTGAAAGTGGAGAGGAAGAAAAAATAAAAAGAGCTGCACAACAAGGGCGCCTGCTACAAAGCAGAAGGTATGGCAGCAGTCCAGGGCGCTTTACTGGGACCACGAAGGTTGCCTATAACAGGCCGAAAAGCAGCCAATGGAAGAGAGCTCGCCAGGGGGAGAAAGAGGAAAGAACTGGGAGAAAAATGTCACCATAGCCTAGAGTGCTGCTAACACCGGAAGGTGCAGCATGGGGGGAAGAGTGTGCTAGTGTAGAAGGGAACTTGTTTTCTGTTGTTTTTTTACTGCTTTATCAAAAAGAAAGAACTGCATTTTGTATTTGAGTTTTTATCTCTTAGTATGCACACCAGTGTTTCTGGAGTTTTTGTAACTAGTGCACCCATGAGGCTTGGCTAGTTTCCAGCAGGGGTTGCACAAGGGTTGTAATGGACCGAAGCACACTTTTATTATCAATACATGTCGCTGCAGTTTTGTTTACCATTCAGCTGTATATTCTATAGTTTTTCTTTCCTTAATAACAGAAGTTTTGAGGAAGAAAACCAAGGCCACCATTCACTTGGAAGGGTAATGGAGGCTGGAAAAAAGCTGAATGAAAAGGGGTTGCACTGATGCAGGAATGCATGTCTGAACCTTGGAATTGTGAGGTATGGCAGTCTGGGAAGACTCCATCCAGGACTGAATTGGGCACTCAGAACAATTGCTGCAGCAAAGCCCAGAGCATATATGAGTGCAGTGGTCCATGACAACCTTGAGCAACCTCAGTTCTCCCCATATAGTTTCCTTTCTATTCCCTAATACTTTTCAGTCTAGTTACAATAAAGATCAGCCAACCCATGTCTATTTCAATTTTGTGAACAACTTAGCGTTGCTACAGCATTCATACAACAAAGGTCTCTAAACAATTTTAGTTCACTCCTCGTGGGACGATACTCACTCATCACTTTATTACTTGGTCACGATACGTGCACTTGCGTTCTGAAATTGTATTCATCTTTGTATGAACTACACATTAACCAACACCACATCTCTAGCTGCATCCAATATCATAGGAAAGACAATTGGAGAAAAATTTAGAGTAGCTTCCATGCATGAGCACATGGCTAGAATGATGAGCAATGCTGATGCCTTTATTGCCTTACCAAGGAGTTTTAGTACTTTAGAAGATATTTTCCAAATAATCTCATGGGTACAACTGAATATGCATCACAAACCAATATTTTTATTAAATGTTAACCATTTCTTTGATGGTCTGTTGTCTTTTCTTGATCACGCTATGGAACAAAGGTTTATCTCACACTCAGTACGACGAATTCTCATCTTGAGTTCAAATGCTGAGGAGTTGATTGATGTTTTTTAGGCATTTGTTCATGTACTTAATCCAACTATGGCTCAAATAGATTGGATGGCAGACAACCGCATGAAGCATAAATTGGATTTAGATCTTCATCTTTAACTGTAGTATAACGTAGCCATTATTGTACCACTTTTACTTTCTTAGGGTCTACTTGGATACCATCCTTACCAACCATACTTTCTTAGAGTTTGTAAAACGATCTTCAAATGTTGTTTATGATCCTTTGATCATTAATAAATATAATAATAAATTGATCCAGGGATGACTTCAATACTCTATTTATCAAGTCCATGAATACAGCTGGGCATTTTTCAAACCAAATGTCATCACTAAGAACTTATAATGCCCATACCAAGTCCTAAAAGTAATTTTTTTACAATATCCTCTTCCTTTATCCTCAATTGATGATACCCAAATCTCAAATCAATTTTTATAAAATATTGAGCACCCTATAGCTAATCAAATAGATCATCTATATGATGTATTGAGTATTTATTATGCACTACCACCCTATGCAACTGTTTATAATATATGCACAATCGCAGCGATCCATCTTTTTTTTCCACAAATAGAATAAGAACTCCCTAAGAAGAATTATTAGGGCATATAAATCCATTGTCTACAAATCTTGTAACTAATTCTTTTTTTTTCAGTTCCTTAAGTACAGTGGGTGTCATTCTATATAAAAATATAGACACTGGTTAAGTTTCAGAAAGTAAATCAATACCAAACTCAATTTCTCATTCCAAAGGTAATCATGGCAATTCCTTAGGAAACACATCAGGGAATCCTTTAACCATTGGAACCTGCCCTACTATGAGGTATTTATATCAACATCTTTGACCACTACTAAATACCCTTGGCAACCCTTTTATACTAGCTTATGAGCTGTTAAAGTAAAGATTAAATTATTCGGTACTTTAGTACAATCACCTTGTATCATAAAGGGAGATTCTCCAAGAATATTAAATTTAATTACCTTAAGATGATATTCTAAAATAGCATGACATGGTGCCAACCAATCCATTTTCAATATCACATCAAAGTCTACCATATCTAGACATTCAGGTAAAACAGATATTATATTCAAAAGTGATCATATTTGGCATTTATCTCAATTCTTTAAATTCTTTAAGACACATATCCCTTTCAATTTCAAGCAATAATTAATCCATAGATACTTCTTAAGATGTCACAATATTCAATCAGCTTTATACTAGGAAATTTAATAACTTGAAATAAAAAGGAAATTAAAATGCTATAGAATCCCTCAGCAGCACCTGAAATATAAATATGTCTTACTCATATCCATACTAAAGGTTTTACTAAAGAATCCTTTACTTCGATAGCTATAGGGAAACCAAATGTTTTGATACTAACTTGTAACGCCCCCAACTTACGGGCACGTGAAACTAACATTTTTTTTTTCGCAATTAGATATTTACCATAACATGCATAACATTATTCTTTGTCATGAAAATAGATACATATAGGTTCTTTCATGTATACACATTATACAGACCAAGTTATAAATGTCAAAATAACAACAGAAATAGGGATCCTGCCTATGGCATTCAGAGAACAAACACTCTAGAATACAATGACAGTATAATTCAAAAACTGTGAGTCTTAGAAACAACGTAGATTCACCCAGAGAATATGTCACCTAATTGATCACCTAGCTGCAGAATCAGACTCTGTATTCTTATTTGAAAAATGTGAAAATATCGTGTAGTGAGTTTGACAACGCAGTAAGTAGATAATACCTTTTATAACCTCTTAGGTCAACATATGGATGTATTCATATTTTAAAATTTGTTACATAAAAAATAAAGTTCGAAAGTACATCCATATGGGACCCGCATTTCAAATATTCTAAAAAAAAAGATATTCAAATATCCAAAACCATTTACTGTACTGTATGATCATTAAACAAATGTTGTTATACATCAAAATATTTCACATGAAAATATTAGGAGGAACTTATATCAGGACCATCAAATATTCTCAAGCACACAACAAGGGATGATGCTATGTTAAACTGTATAAGTTATAGTAAAATATTAAGTTTTTGAGATAAAGTTATAACTTTCGTTAATGCATAATTAACATACTATATATGCACTGAAAATCCACTCTTTTTACATAATGTTCAAGCATGTTACAGCTTTCAATACACTCAATTCACTCATTTGCTATACGTATAGTGATCGATCGACTACAGTCACAATAAGTGATCAGGAAATGTGAGTTCATCACCCATCTGTCTTTTCACATTACCACTGTCACCTGGTTGGAGTGGCCCTCCCTTGGCACACTCAAGCTAATAGGGTGTCCCCTACTCGGTACCATCTCAAACCATACAACCCATCGATATTCATCCATACATACACACACACACACACACACACACACACACACACACACACACACACACACATATATATAAATACATATTCATCAAATACAATGTATAATTATCAAGCAACTTGCCATAAGTTTTATGCTTGCCATTCAATCATAATCAGCAACTTTATATCTTACAAATCAATGCTTCATGCACATAATATTCACTTTACTAAATAATGATAAATACATTTAGAATCACATATTCAATGAGTTTTAAAATCTATTTGCAAAACCATACTCTTCTTGAACTACATACTAGTTCGTAAATAAAACATATATTTTAACACATTTCAGAAACTTATGATAGCATAAATAATTTGTAGACAAAATCAATTACACATTTTAAGTTCAAGAAGAGCATGGAGTAAGTCATAGAAAAAATTATTTACTCATAGGGTCAAGGCTCTAAGTTGGACAGCTCCAAATATATTTTTTCATGTCAAATTTGGTCAAATGGATCTCAAAAACGAGTTCGAAGGGTCCAAAAACTTAGGAAACGACTTCGAAATCATAAAATTTAGCCTTTAGGAGTTTGGTTAATATTGATCAACTGATATAGGTACTATTCACGGTCGGAATTACTATTTACCGTCAAAAATCAATATTCATGTCAGGCGAATTTACTATTCACAACAGACAAAAAGTTGTTAAATGGCTGAAAAATTTTATATCTTAAGATTTATCTATCTCCTGAATCATTCTACAACGTCAAATTTTCAATTTGAGGACTCTAAATAAGAGTTTCAAAGTTGACCTTTTTTTAAGATTTTCTACTTTCAATCTACTGCGCTTCTGCAGCTAATTTGAAAAATCATTTGGCCAATATCGTAATACTATTCGTCATAAATCCAGTGGTACCTTAGTTTTGGAATTGAATGCTCAAAAGTACTCTAAATCTAAAGAGAAAAAATAAAGGGGAAGAGTGAATAGTAATCTCCCGATAAACCTACAGAAGATTTTTTAAAAATGATGAAGAGACCAAATAGTAATTTTTTAATTATTGGAGCAAGTCCTTACAAATTTTATTATTTACACTTTGACCTCTAAACTTTTAAAAAATTACATTATGATCCCAAAAATATTAATAAGCTTTTCATTTTCATCATTAAAGCATTTCAATTATATCCTTACTCTTTTATTTCTTTTATTAATCCATATATAAATGAAAATTACTAATTTTTTAGGGATGTTACAGTATCCAATTGAAGATAATTATTTCTTGTGAGAGATGACTTGTTACTAAGCCACTAGAATGCTATTTTATATGTGCACTTGCATAGTAGTTTAATTTTAATTTGAACATTTACCAAGGAGGTTATAAGGCTACATGGGTTTCAAAAATCAATTATGTCATACTATTACCATGTTTTTATCAGTCAGTTTTTGCTAGAATTGTTTAAATTGATTGGTACAACACTCTATTTTAGCTTTAATTATTATATGAAAATTTATGGACAAAGAGAGATAGTTAATAAGAATTTGGGACCTTATCTTTGCCACTTCTATTAAAAAGCCTAAATAGTGGTCTAAATAGCTTTCATGGGCAAAATATTGGTTAAATACTTCCTATAATCATTCTCCAAGAATGACCCCCTTCAAGGCACTACATGGAAGGGATCCTCCAACTTTGTTCATATTAGAAGACAAGCAATCTGCAGTTGAAGAGCTGAATGAGTTCATTTGGTCTCAAAATTTGATGCTTGCAGAATGGAAAGAGCATTTGGAGAGAGCACAACAGTTCATAAAGGCTCAAGCAAATCATCATTGCAGGGATGTAGTAGTCCTAGCAGTGGGGTATCTGAGAAACTTTTATTTTTCTGTTTGGTTATATTTAAGTTTTTTGGGAATCTTTAATAATTTTTCAAAAATGTCCCTTAACTTTTTAAAAAAATTATCTTATCTATTTTTTTAATAAAAAGTAAAACATAAAAGAATAAAATAAATTAAAAAATAGTTATAGTTGCCTTCTCAAAATAACAAAGGTGCTTTCTTTGTGACAAAAGATGTGTAAAATTTTAAAAATAGATAATCTTATATATATAATTACATGATAGTACTATATTACAAAATAAAAAATAATATCTGCATAGTATAATGTTAATACTTCAAGTATAATAATTTATACAAAATATTTATACACAAAATAGATAGTTGAGAAGATATAAAAATGGGTAGAGGTGGGAGGTAAAAATGAAGGGTAAAATTATTTTTTTTTTATTTAGCAGGATTCTCATCTCTATGGGAAACTTGGATTCCCACCCTCCTACATGGAAAAGTTTTGATGAGAATTCTTATTAAAAATCATTCTCAAGAATCATGAATTCTTGGGAATCATGTTTTAAAATTTAAGAACTAAATATAAGAATTTGATTTTTCCAAATTTAATTTTTCAGGAATCTAAAAAAATTTCTCCTACCAAACACCCCCTTAGTGATGAGTTGGAATTAATGATAGAACCTGAGGCAGTGAGGAAATTGATGAATGGACAGTTGGAGACACTAATTAAATGGAAGGATCTTTCAAAATACCCGGGAGAGTTATGAAATGATTAAGGTTGCAATTTCCTTCCTTCCACCTTGAGGCCAAGATGGAACTTGCAAGAGGTATTGATGGGCCTAGGTTCAGAATTATTAAGAAGTACAGCAGAAGGGGCAGAGGAGGAGAGCTGGCCCAAGTTGTCACTCAAGTGGAGAAGCCCAGTGGAGGTGAAGGGTGAGGTAGTTGAGAAACATAACTTTCTCGAACACGGGGCGAATGGCATAGAAGAGAAAAGTTTATCAGTTAGTTTGTTGAGGAAGGGGATCTCTAGATACTGTGAAAGAGTATGGAGGAATTTTGGTTAATGTTTCTTGGAGAAGTCCTAGCATCTGGAATTGCTAGGAGGCTATCATATTTTCTGCTTCTTGTGTTTTTTTACCTGCTGTGAGCACTTTGTTTATTGTTTAGTCATATGCTGCTGCTGTTTGATGGCCATTTTAGCTCTATTTCTGGTGCAAGGTTGCTGTTCTGTTCTGGTTTGTTGGAATAAAACTTTGAGTTCCATCGGGGTTCTACTGCGGAGCATTTGGAAAGCCTGCAATGACAAGCTGCTTAGAAGCCAAACATGGAATCCTCCCTAAGTGGTTCTTCGAGCAAAGAAATAGAAAGGAGTCTTAGAAGGCCACGGTAAACACAGCTATCTAGTTTAATCTCTGATGCTGGTTTCTTTCTTTGTCTATCTCTCTCTAGTGTTATGTTTTATAAGCATGAAAGGATGCACTTTTTCGTTATAACACTCCGACCTATTTGTAAAGGAGGTTCTCCCAGTTTTTATTTTAATGGAATATCTTGCCTTGGACAACCAAAAAAAAAAAAGGAACTTAGACATTTAATTCACCATTTTTTGCCAGCAAAACAAACACTTAAGTCACACCTGCTCCTGTCACACAAACACACTCATCAGCGGTTTAAATACACTTCACCAGTGTTTTACAACATATCAATAAGACTAAAACCGGAGTCATATAAAATAAAAATCTAAACATTTCCTTATTGCTGTCAATTAGCTATTGAAAACCTTTCACAAATTCCTGCAAACACTGCCTTAATGCCATTTCTTGCACTTCTTGCCTTTCACACTTTTAGTTGAAACTGGCAGTGGTGGGATACTCTGCTCATGCCTGAACACATTTTCTGGATCAACTTTGGTCTTTATCTTCACCAACCTGTTGAAGTTATCCTTGAAATACATATTCCCCCAAGCACTTGCTTGTATGTAGCTTGTGCTGTTTTTCTTGTTCATCCCAAGATCAAGATCTCTGTAATTCACGTATGCTTCCCGGGGGAACTTTGAGACGTAGGGGGTCATGTAGATGTAAAAGTTCCTGATCCAGTCTATGTGCTTTGTGGCATCTTCATCCCCATCTTGCCATGTAGATACATACTGGATTTTGTAGAGAGTGCCGTTTCTGTGCGGGAAAGGGATGTCAGATTCCGCAAATTTGCTCATCATTCCTCCATAGGGGTTCCAAATCATCAGCGGGCTATCTTCTTCCAGCAACTTTTTCCATAGCCCTTCAAGCCCAGTTTCTGGGATGGGTTCTCTTACGAAATCTGATTTGGCTTTGAAGTAGTTCTTGAATGATGCTTTTCCTTGAAGCAGAACTTCTAGGGGTGTGTCGTCTGGATAGCCTGCAATATAGAGGATAGATTTGATCCAGCTAGTTTCAAGGCAATCCTTTCTGGTCAAACCCAGTTCAGGGAAGCTTTCCTTCATAACTTGGAGGAGTCTGTCAGCACCACCAAGGAAGAGTGCATTGTAAGAAGTTGTGACAGTTCTCTCAGTTTTGTTACCAGCACTTGGTTCTGGTTTAATGAGTACTCTGATGAACAGATCCTCATCAATGGTGGGTGCCACTTGCTGCCATCTATAAAGAAGCTTGGTTGCACCTTGCTCTAAGCTCTTGGTAACAGTGAAAACTGTCACGGTTTGTGGCACAGGAACCAGCTTTATCTTCCACCATAAAAGAACACCAAAGCTTCCCCCTCCACCTCCTCTAATTGCCCAAAATAGATCTTCTCCCATGGCTGCTCTGTCAAGGATTCTGCCATTGGCATCAACAATTTTTGCATCGAGGACATTGTCAGCTCCAAGGCCATACTTTCTCATCATTGAACCATAGGCACCTCCTGTAATATGGCCACCAACACCTAAGCTTGTGCAAAGGCCAGCAGGGAAGCCATGGATTGCACTTTTCTCAGAAATTCTGTAATAGACTTCGCCAATGGTGGCACCTGCTTGAATCCAGGCTGTGTTGTCTTCTATATCAACATTGATGGCACGAAGCTTGCCCAAATCAATAACTATGAAAGGGGTTTCAATTTCAGAAACATAAGACATGCCCTCGTAGTCGTGTCCCCCACTTCGGAATCTATGATGAATATCAAGCTTCTTTGAGCAAATTAATGCTGCTTGGACATGGGATTCAGTCAAAGGTGTGAATATAAACTCAGGTTTTGGAGCTGAAGGCACCAAATACCTCAGGTTGTTTGCACAGGAATCAAGGATGGTGGTAAACGAAGCATTACTGGGAGTGTATATTGATGCAAAAAACGGGAATGCTTCGTCAGAATTGAAACTAAGGCATTGGACAAAACTTTCTTGAATTGAAGCTGAAGTTGTCAATGAAACTGATAACAGAAGGACGAAAACTGCCAAGCATGAGCTTGGAGCCAACATGATTCTGTGTTCTCTGCTTTCGGGTTTTCTATTCTGTGCCGAATAAGGGTGTCTCAGATATTCTATATATAAATGAGCTAGGGTGCTGATGTGGTGTAACAGTGTAGGTAGACTTGAGCTAAGACAAACGTCATACATACGAAGAGCATTGGGATAATCTTCGGGTCAATGTTCAAATCTTAATCATGACAGTGTTGAATGACCTATTGATTTTACCTGGATTTCAAGTATAACAATAGTTGTTTATGGACTAGAGTTTATCGTTGTTAAATGTGGTTATTTTCATCTTAATAATTTATCGTTTAAATTATAAATTAATTTAAAATAAAATTTTCAATATTTATTTAATTATAAAATTTATATCGTTTAAATTATAAATAAATTTATAAAATCTGAGGAATACCAAGTTATTGTTTTGACGTTTGCTAATGTACCGTCTTTGAGAGTGATTGCTTGCATAACGAGGATTTTAACAAGAGGAATATTTTTTCTTTCAACAATAGGCAACAAATAGTTATATATGCAATTATAGTTCTTAAGAGCGATACTAATTATACCGTTATAATTAAATAAAGAAAAGTAAGATATAAATTAGCTTCTATAATTTTTCCTTAAACCAATTTGTTTGCTGATAGTTTCAAGTTAGTTACTTAACTTTATACAATTTGTTTTGTTATCATTTAGTCATTTTTTATGTCTTCCTTTCAAATTAATTTTAACAAAAATAATCATATAAATGTTGAAATGATTAATAGTTTTATTATTAAAAGTATGTTCAACTTATATCTTAAATGAATTCATAATGTTTTAAAATTATTACTTGAATTAGATAACATTTGAAATTAAAAAAAAATGTGGTTCAAAATGATCTACTTTTAGCCAATTGATTTGTTTAGTAGTTAATTCTAGCAATAACTGTAATACATTATGAATTATTCATTTTTTTAACTTTTAATATTCACATAATTATTATTTAAAAATATTTAAACAAACATTAATACATAATAACTAAGTGATAACAAAATAAACTATATTATTGATTGACATATTTTAAATCATATGGAATAAGCTAATTTTAAGTCAAATTACATAAGTTAAATTTAATTCTCCTAGGAAAATGTCAGAATTTGTGTAAAGGCTAAAGATTAAACACCAAACCAAGTACTCAAAAGCTTGTGGCTCAATTGGCTCAATTTTTTAATTTAATAGTTTAGAAACTTCTACAATATCAAGTATTTGATTTTATAAAAAAACAAAATAATTGTAAACAGAGGCAACTTTAATATTTTAAATTAGATTAGTCATATATTTAAAAGACATAGAGATACTCGTGTAAAAAAATATTAAATTAAGTGAAAATCATATAAATTAGGTAGACTATCATATATATTTATATACATAAAGGTGAAAGATATTATTAACTTTTCCAATATGTTATATGATGATTTGGACTTCATTAATCCATCCCCAATAAAAGAAAGGTTTTGCCCATAAGTCATGCGTGAAGCAAAAATAGCAGCCTTGATTGGGCCCACGAGTTTTTAAATATTTGTGAAGAACAAGTGATAAACATGTCCCTATATTCTATTCTAGCAGCATTATTGTAGGATCATGCAAATGAAAAAGGATGCTTTGCGATATCTTTATTTGATTCTTCTTTTATCTGTAATCTAACCCATTCTCTAGCTTTCCTGTGGCAATTATCGGTTGGTACGTTAATTTTTTTTTTTTTTTTTTTTTTTTGTGGTTACTTGATTGTGTTACGTTATGTTTGATGGCCTATGCTAGGTTTTGTAATGCTTATTTCTCAGGTGTATCCCCCTCCCCACTAAAAGCATCCCTTGGGAAAAAGTCTTGATTAAAGTCGTATTGTAATTTTAGGATGCATGAACGTTTCAAGTTTTAAATAAATAAATTTTATTGTGAGTTAAGTTTATAAAATAGTGAATTTTTATTGTGAGTTAAGTTTATAAAATAGTGAATTTCAAAAAATTTTAAAAATTGGTTAACCCAAAAAAAAATGGTTAGCGAAAAAACGCCAATTAACTAGTTCCATTAGTAAAATTATATAATATGGGCAAACACTTTGATTCCAATCATGCCTTCGTTAGAGTGGATAAGTTTGAGAAAAGAGAGAATACTATCTATATTGAACTTCGTGCCAATGAAACGAAAAACAAATTTTAAGTGCTAGTGTAACTTTTAAATATTTAAAAACAACAACAACAACAACAATTAAACATTTTCTCATTAGATGGGGTCGGCTACATAAATTAAATGGCACTACAGTGGCATATCATGAATGAAATCAATAGATAAGTTATTAATTATTAAATCATTCTTAATAGTTTCACTTATTATTTTATTTGGCCTCCCTCTATCTTTAATAATTGGACTATTCTCCATCTGATCTACTCTTCTCACTAGGGCTTCTGCGGGTCTTCTCCACACATGACCAAACCATCTTAAGCGAGATTCAACCATCTTCTCCATAATAGGTGCTACCCCAGCCTTCTCTCTAATGCACTCATTTCTAATCATATCTCTTCTGGTGTGTCCACACATCCAGCGCAACATTTTCATCTCTGCAACGTTGAGTTTATCCTCATATTGTCTTTTGACCGCCCAACATTCAGTACCATACAATATAGCAGGTCGTATAGCCATACAGTAGAATTTTTCTTTAACTTTGAGCGGCACTTTTTTTATCACAAATGACACTCAAAGTTTTCCTCCATTTCATTCATCCAGCTTGAATCCTATGGTTTATGTCCTCCTTTACTTCGCCGTCATTTTGTATAATGGACCCAAGATATTTAAAACTTGTAACTTGTTTTAATATATAGTCTCCTATATTTGTTTTAAAACTTGTAACTTTTAAATATTTGGAAAATTGGAAAAAAAAATCCTCAGTATCAAAAACTTAGGTTGGAGGTAAATGAAGCTCTTAAAAATGTTAGGACTTAACATGCAACTATGTATTTTATTAATTATCTGTATTGGGACAACTCGTGATGTAAGTTAGAGGTCACAAATTGTTTTAAAGGTTAAAAGGTTGTTGGACAGGTACTGTTAGCTAGTCTCGACATGTATACATCAATCTATGCACTGCATATTAGTAATATAGAATACAAAGTCTTCATCACCATTTCTCTCTCACTTCTCTTCTTCCTTCTATCATTCTCCCTTGGTTTCTTCTTTCACTTCTCTAAATATCATCACCTTCAACTTCCATCCATGTGGCTCAGAAGAAGGAATTTGTAACTTTTTTCACATTCGATTTGGTGAAACTCAATGAGAAATTTTATTGTGAAAGCAGCAGGTGCTTGCTGTGTATGGTATGAATTACAAAGATTCCTTGGAGATTCGAGTGCAGCTCCACCTAAATATAGAACACAAGAAGATGCAACTTTAGGCAGAACCAATGGTGAATTCCTTGATTGGGATGAGACAAGATAAATTGCTTATGCCCTCTTTATAGTCTTCAAAGTCTCAAGGTTTATTAACAAGAATGGTTGATAGTGAGAATTCACATCAAGTCTGATCCATATTAGAGGTCTTATTTTCTTCCTAAACTCGTGGTAGGATTAAGCAATTAAAATCACAATTACTACCTCTCAAGAAAGGAAATTCAACAATTAATTAGTATATGCTTAGAATTAAGAAGCCTTTTTATGCTTTAGTAGTTGTTGGATCATTTGTTAATGAATGGGAGTAGATAGAGGCAATTATTAAGGGTTTAAATAGTAAGTGTGATTTTTTTGTCATTGCAATTACCTTAAATGATCCCTATATAGTTAAGGAAATCAAAGCCTTGCTTGTGGCATAAGAAAAAAGAATAAAAAAGCCAGGTTAGAGCTTGATTCTATTGCAGCTCAGACTAATCTAGCTTTCTTCTCTCATCAAACTCTATTTGAGGACAATAGGAAATGGGCTTTTTAGAATTTCAAAAATTTATAGTATGCTAGGAGTACATTATAAAAATGTCCAATCTTGTGACTAGACTAAAGCTATTCAAGTTAAAGTTGTCAATAGACATACTCGTGTATTTAGTCCTAACCTTTTTGTCTATACAATTTAGTCCATTCAAGATAAGTTAAGAAGGAAAAAAAGACTTTGAATGAGCTTATTGCTCAATGTGTGCAAGAGGAGGAGAGATTGAAACAAAAAAGGATTGAGAATGGTTACTTGGCATTTACCTCTCGAGATAACGGTACCAGCAGGAAAAGGAAAAGAAACAATAAATAAGGAAAGCTACAAATTCTGGGACTTCACAGTATAAAGAGCAACACAAATAGGATAAGGTTATAACTTGTTTCTTTTGTAAGAAGGTTAGATATGTGAAGAAGAATTATCCTTAGTACACCAAATGGTGTGTAAAGAAAAGTACATTTCTTAACCTTTGTTCAGAAGTTAATTTATCCTTAGTGCCTAATTATACTTAATGAATAGATACATATGCAACTACTCACATAAATTCACTATGCAAGGTTGTCTCAAGAGCTGATTGCCAATTGATGGTAAGAATTACATTTATATGGGAAACAACAAGGCTACTATTAAGGCCATTGGTGTTTTTATGCTTAATTTAAGAATTGGTTTATATTTGGATTTGGAAGATACTTTTTCTGTACTATCATTTAGGAAAAAATTGATTTCAGTTTTATGTTTGGACAAATCAAGATATTTTTGTTTATTTGGTAATAGAACTTTCTAGTATTTCCAAAATTCAAATGTGATTGGTATTGGTTCTCTAATTGATAAGCTTTACAAGTTAGACATCAATACCTCAAATGATAATGACAGTATGCATGCAAGTAATTTTGGAATTAAATGCAAATTAACAAATGAGAATTCATCAATATTCTGGCATAAGTGTTTAGGTCATATTTCAAAACAATGAATTCAAAGGTTGTGTCAGAAGGAATTCTTGATTCCCTTAACTTGTCATGTTTTGAGGTATGCATTAAAAGAATCAATGGAAAACAAAACAAATGTTAACAAAATAGGTAACAATAGGAGTAATGATATCTTTAAATTGATACATAAAAACATTTTTGGTCAATTCCCAATAGCTTCATAACATGGACAATGATATTTTATCACTTTCATAGATGACTACTCTCGTTATAGTTACCTATATTTGATTCATAAGAAGTCACATACCTTGGACATGTTTACAACTTTCAATGTTAAAGTTGAAAATCAATTAGGCAAGAAAAAGATGTCAAATATGATCAGGGTGGAGAATACTACAGTAGATATAATGGATAAGGTGAACAACGTCCATGATCCTTTGCTAAGTATTTAATATATTATGTTATATTATGGAATCATTTCTTAATATACCATGTCAAGGACTCCAGGTCAAAATTTTGTAGCTAAAAGACAAAACTGAACCTTAAAAGATATGGTGAAGAGCTTGATAAGTCATTTTTCTTTACCAAAATCACTTTGGGATGAATCCATCGTGACTACAGTTTATATCCTGAATCGGGTTTCAAGCAAAGTAATAGAAAAAATTTCATATGAGTTATGGACAAGCAAGAAGCCTAGCATTAGGAATTTGCATGTTCAGGGGTTGTCTAGTTAAGACTAAGCCTTATGGGTCTAATGAGAAAAAGATGGACTTAAGAAATGTAAGTTGATACTTTGTTGGATACTCCGAGAAGTTGATGGACTTCAACTTCTATGATCCCTCAAAAAGATCCTTTTTCACAATAAGTAATGACAAATTTATTGAGGATGTTGAGTTTAGCAAGAGTGAAAAACTTAGGAAAGTCAATTTTAAAAAGGCATGTGTTAACATTCTTGTTGTTGCAATTAAAAATGTTTAGGCATCAATTACTAATAGTATTCAAGATGCAAATTCAAACAACCAACAAACTGTTAACACACTTGAGTAGCCACCCATTGAAGACGAGGAATGACCTCAAATTGATAGAAAGTACCTCAATAACCTCAAGTGGAAGTGCCATTAAGAAGATCTACTAAAGATAGGAGAAACGCTATTTTAGATAATTATTTTATGTATCTCTAAGAACATAAAGTAGATATTAAAGTGATAGAAGATGATCTAACCAACTTCTATCAAGCCATGGAAGGTTCTAACTCTAAAAATTGGATTAATGTTATGAATGATGAAATGAAATCAATAGAGGACAATGTCATTTGATACCTAGTAGAGTTGCCTAAATGTGTAAAATTGATCGGTTGCAAATGGATCTTTAAGACCAAATAAGATTTAAAAGACAACATGAAAAGGTACAAAGCTCACATAGTTATCAAAGATTTCACTCAAAAGGAAGGTATTTATTATAAAGACATTTTCTCACTAGTTTCGATGAAAGACTCATTTAAAATAATCATGGTGTAACGCTCCCAATTTACGAGCACGTGAAACAAACATTTTTTTTCGCAATTAGATATTTTTCATAACATGCATATCACTATTCTTTGTTATAGAAATAGATACATATAGGTTCTCTCATGTATATACATTATACAAACCAAGTTATAAATGTCAAAGTAATAACAGAAGCAAGGATCTTGCTTGTGGCGTTTAGAGCATACTCTAGAATACAAACACAGTATAATTCAAAACTGTGAGCCTTAAAAGCAACGTAGACTCACCCAAAGAATATGTCACCTAATTGATCACCTATCTGTAAGATCAAACTCTGTATTCTTATATGAAAAATGTGGAAATATCGTATAGTAGGTTTAACAACTCAGTTAGCAGATAATACCTCATATGACCTCTTAGATCAGCGTATGGATGTACTCATGTTTTAAAATTTGTCACATAGAAAATACAGTTCAGAAGTACATCCATATAAGACCCGTATTTCAAATATTTTCAAATAAAAGGATATTCAGATATTCAAAACCATATTCAGCACAGTATGATCATTAAACAAATGTTGTTATGCTCAGTTGTATAAGTTATAGTAAAATATTAAACTTTTGAGATAAAGTCATAACTTTTGTTGATGCATAATTAACATACTATATATATGCACTAAAAATATATTCTTTTTACATAATGTTCAAGCATGTTACAACTCTCAATACACTCATTTGCTATATGCATAGTGATCGATCGACTAAAGTCACAATAAATTATCAGGGAATGTAAGTTCATCACATATTTGTCTCCTCACATTATCACTGTCACCTGGTTGAAGCAGCCCTCCCTTGACTCATTTATGCTAATAGGGCATCCTCTACTCGGTACCGTCACAAGCCATACAACCCGTCGATATTCATCCATACATATAAATACATATATATATATATATATATAAATTCATATTCATCAAATGCAATGTATAATTATTAAGCAACTCGCCATGAGTTTTACGCTTGTCATTCAATCATAATCAACAACTATAAAGTTTTACAAATCAATGTCTCATGCATATAATATTCACTTTACCAAATAATGATAAATACATTTAGAACCACATATTCAATGAGTTTCAAAATCTATTTGCAAAACCAAATTCTTCTTGAACTATGTGCCAGTTTGTAAGCAAAACAAATATTTTAACACATTTCATAAACTTATGATAGCATAAATAATTTGTAAACATAACCAATTATACATTTTACGTTCAAGAAGAGCATGAGATAAGTCATACATTTTACTCACAGGTCAGGGCTCCAGGTTGGATAATCCAAATGTATTTTTCCTAGTTAAATCTGATCAAATGGATCTCAAAAATGAGTTCGGAAAGTCCAAAAACCTATGAAATGACTCTGGAATTATGAAATTTGGCCTCCAAAAACTTGATCAACTGATGAGTACTATTCACGATCGAAAAGTACTATTTATCATCAAAAAATACTATTTATGTCGGTCAAAGTTACTATTCATGACGCCAAAAATTGTCAGATGACTGTGAAACTTTATATCCTATAATTTATCTATCTCCTTAATCCATCTATGGTGTCAAATTTTCACTTTAAGGTCTCTAAATAAGAGCTTCAGGGTTTACATTTTTCTAAGATTTTCTACTTCCAATCTGCTGCGATTCTACAGTTGATTTGAAAATTTGTTCAGTCAAAATCGTAGTATTCTTCATCCTGAATCTAGTGGTACCCTTAGTTTTGAGATCAGAGGCTTGTAAACACTCTAGATCTAAAGAAAAAATATGGAGGTTACTATTCATACTATTTATCGGTTACGAAATTTCATAGATTCATGCTTCATCTCCCTCCCCCTTTCTTTTATTTATTTATTATTATTATAATATAATAATTAAATATTTTTTAAAAATTATTATATACATATAAATACTATTTTTCATCCTAAAATATCCAAAAAAAATTCTAAAAATTTATATTATTGCAAAACTTTAGTTGAACTCTTAAATAATAATTTTTCTTGATAAAATTTTAATAAAACAAATCACAATATAAAATATCTTCATATATATTAAAAGAAAGAAATTTATAGAAATAAAAAAAAATTATTTAATGCCAAATATAATTATTTTAAGCAAAACAAAAATATTTAAATTAAAAGCGTATTTACTTTTAGCAAAGCATAATCATTTACAATAAAAATATATTTGTTTATAGTAAAATATTATTATTTAAAAATTACAGAATATTACATTCTTCCCTCCTTAAGAAATTCGGTCTCCGAATTTTAAACCATACTATCACAAGTAAGGAATGAAGTCAAGGCATAAATTACAGTTATTAACCTCATTACTCAAGTAATTAAGGATACTTTTTTTGTATATCATCTTTACTTTCTAAATAGTCTCTTTACTTGAGTAATTTTATCATATAACTTTAACTATAGGTCTTTCCTTCAACCTTAAGTTCTTCACTTATTAATTAATAATAGACATAAAATTTTTTTTTCATAATTAAACAAAATTCTTATCTAATTGAATTTCTTAGAATTAGATAACATAAGAAGAATCTATTAGATACTTCCTTAGCATTGATGCAAGAAATACTATACCAACATCACTTAATCTTGATGGCAAAGGTAAACAATATACAATATGCCTAGTTTTTCAAGATTTCAAAAGAGCCTATATATTAAAACTTAACATTTTCCTTCTTTCCAAACCTCATTATCTCTTTTATGGTCGAATCCTTCAAGAATATTTGGCCACCAACTGATAATTTTTAATGCTCAATATTCCTAGTCCTTATAGACATTTTGACTTATATTGAGTTGCTTGTATTCTTTTTCCTAATTAATTTCACTTTATCAACGACATCTTACAATAAGTCTGACCCCAGTGAATCATTTAACAGAAAGTTAGTAACATCTCTTACATAAAGTTTTAAATTATTCAATATTACTTTATTATAGACAAATTCTGCTAAGAGACCTCTCACTAAATTCGAAGACATATGCTCAAAGCATGCTTTCCAAACTAGCATAATCAATTTAAGTTAATCATATTATATCTATTGCATGTTATTCTAAATTAGATTCTAAAAGTTTAATTTTACTCAACTCATTCACCTATTAGGGAACCTACGATATTTCATGTAAAACTTCAAATGGTGCCATTTGTAGATTGACCTGATAACTACTTATATGAGCAAGTCCAACTAAGAACAAATAATTTCTCTCAACTTTCACCAAAATTATATAAAGATACCTGATGCATAACTTCTAATGCATAAACACAACATTTAAATTTACTATCAGCTACACAATAATTTAACTAAGATCCTAAGGATTCCTAAATAACTCTCCTAAAGCAATATATTCAATTCTTACTTGCTGACTTACCAAACAACAACAAAAAATATCACTTGTATCTTCTTTTTACCATTATACTAGTACAATTATTTCAAATCTTAGTATATCCCATCAATATTCAAAATCTATGGCTTTTTCTAAAATATCATTTCTTAACAATTATTCACACGTGAATTTCGAATCTCAACATAACTCATATTCTAGATACTAAACTCAACTTAGCATGTTATAAACCCTTAACACAAATACCTTGATCACTTACATTATTTTCAGACATGGTTCTCAAAATATTCTCCATATTTTCAAATTAAGAGTTCAAAGATTAATTTAAATCATACTTCTCATATTTTATTTCTCAAGAAATTCAAATACCACTAATTCACTTAATTACATTCCTCAAAACACCATAAGGCAATCATTCGTCTATTCCTTAAAAAATCTCTATTACTTTAACCTACTAACCACTTGAACACCATAATAACTGAGTTTCAAAAAAAAGAAATTAACCCTCCTTGTAATAAGGAAAAGAACTTTACATTTAATGTCAAACATTAATCAAGGATGATGCAGTAGAACAGACGAAAAGTATAATAGAAAACAGTTCCAAAATAGAAAGTCAAAAGTTTGGACAAAGCATTAGAGAAAGTTAAAATCAGTGGTTGTAATTCTTGAAAATATATAAACAAAATCTAGCTGCTATATTCGGTAAGAATCGGTGGCCACAAATTTTGAATATATGTGCCAAAATTTAATTCAAAACTACTGTTATTCGATGAAAAAATAGCACATAGAAAAGAAGCATTTCTGAACTTATAAAAATTTGTGAAGGACACAGAGCATGTAGTTAACTGGTAGGATGCAATTGGTTACTTCAAAACAGATATAATCAATCAACTATAAAACAAACTAGTTTAAATTAAAAATTATCAAAATAGTTAGTTGACTTAATATTATCAATAGTCGACTAACAAGAATATTGAGAATACAAGATAAATCATTTGATTGTCCCTCTTCAACATTTAATTAGTTTCCATTTTCACTCTTTTTTTTAATGACATCTATCACTTACAACCTCCTTACACAAATCAAGACATCAATGCTTCATCAAAGACAACAAGGAAAAGGAAAAATTTTAGTAATATTTTAACATTATTCTCTTTATATGCTTAATATGAGTCATAATCACAAATAATGTACATATGTATGCGTGCCTTCATTTTTGAAATTCACCTTCAATTTAGCTTTTATCCATCGACCACTCACATAACTGTTCTAATCATACCCATCCTATTTACATAGCTATTATAAGTATGCTCTTCTCTAAGTTCTATAAATATATGCATTAGTATCTTTACTTTCATACTCAAAGTTAGGATGAGTGTAGTTATGGAGGAAAACGCAGTTCGTCAGTTTCAAAATATTTGTGTCTTTTGTGGTTCTAGTCCTAGAAAAGATGGAGAGTATGTGAAAGTTGCACAAAACTTAGGTATGGTGCTGGTCAGGAGAAAGATTCATTTAATCTATGGTCGAGGTAATTGTGGATTAATGGGGTGTGTGTCTACAACTGCACATATAGGAGGATGTCAAGTTCTAAGTATTATTCCCACAACTCTAGCTGCATCCAACATCGTAGGAAAGACAATTGGGAAAGAATTTAGGGTAGTTTCCATGTATGAGCGCATAGCTAGAATTATGAGCAATACTGATGCCTTCATTGCCTTACCAGGTAATTTTGGTACTTTAGAGGAGATTTTTCAAATAGTCTCTTGGGAACAACTGAATATGCATCACAAACCGATAGGTTTGTTAAATGTTAATCATTTCTTTGATGGTCTGTTGTCTTTTCTAGATCAAACTGTGGAACAAAAATTTATCCCACATTCAGCACGACGAATTCTAATCTCAGTTTCAAATGCGGAAGAGTTGATTAATGCTTTACAAGCATTTGTTCATGTACCTAATCTAACTATGGCTCAAATAGAATGGACGATAGACAACTGCATGAAGCCCAAATTGAATTTGAATCTTTATCTTTAACTGTAGTAGAACGTAGCCATTACTGTACCACTTTTACTTTCTTACGGTCTACTTAGATACCATCTTTACCAACTATACTCCCTTAAAGTTTATAAAATTATTCTCAAATGTTGCCTATGATCCTCTAAACTCTTGTATATTAATATACCGTCAATAAATATATTTACGATTTGATCCAAAAATGGCTTAAATACTATATTCGTAAAGTCCATAAATGCAGCTGAGGCATTTGTCAAATTAAATGACATCACTAAGAACTTATAGTGCTTATGCCGAGTCCTAAAAGCAGTTTTTCAGAATATTCTCTTCCCTTATCCTTAATTGATGATATCCAGATATCAAATCAATTATGTCTTTTAAAAAAAAATATTGAGCACACTATAGTTGCTCAAACAATTCATTTATACGAGTTAATGAGTATTTATTACTCACTATCACTTTATTCAATTATTTATAATCTATGTATAACCACAGTGATCCATCATTTTTTTCACAAATAGGTCTAGAGCACCTCAAGAAGAGTACTAGGACGTAAAAATTCTTTGTCTAACAAATCTTGTAACTACTTTTTTTTTTAATTCCTTAAGTTCAATTGATATCATTCTATATAGGGATATAGATACTAGTTAGGTTCTAGGAAGTAAATCAATACAAAATTCTATTTTACGTTTCAGGGGTAATCTTGACAATTCTTCAAAAAATGCATCGAGAAATTTTCTAACCACTGGAATTTAATCAATACTAGTGTACTTTATATCAACATCTCTCACCATTGCCAAATATCCTTGGTACCCTTTTGGAATAACTTATGTGCTGCTAAAGCAGATATTAGATTACTGGATACCTCACTACAATCTCCTTGTATAAAAAAAGAAGATTAACTAGGAATATTGTATTTAATCACTTTAAGATGACATTCTAAAATAGTATGGTATGATACTAACTAATCCATTTCCAATATCACATCAAAGTCTACCCTATCTAGACAATTGGGTACAACAGATATCACATTCAGAAACGTTCACATTAGGCTTATGTTTCAATTCTTTAAATTATCTAACACGCCTATTCCTTTCACTTCCAAGTAGAAATTGACTCATAAATATTTTTTAAATTATCACAATATTCGATCAATCTTATACTAGAAAAATTAGTAAACTTGGAATAAAAAGAAATTGAAATCCTATAGAATCTCTCTGTAGCAACTGAAGTATAAATATGTCTAACTCATATCCATACTAAAGGTCCTACTAAAGAATTCTTTGCCTCGATAGCCACAAGAAAACCTAATGCTCTAATACCAACTTGTAATGCCCCCAATTTACAAGCACGTTAAACAAACATTTTTTTTCCACAATTAGATATTTTTCATAACATGCATATCACTATTCTTTGTTATGAAAATATATACATATAGGTTTTCTCATATATATACATTATATAGATCAAGTTATAAATGTCAAAGTAACAACAGAAGTAGGGATCCTGCCTGTGACGTTCAGAGAACACTCTAGAATATAAATACAGTATAATTTAAAACTATGAGCCTTGAAAGCAACACAAACTTACTCAGAGAATATGTCACCTAACTGATCACCTATTTGTAGGATTAAACTCTGTATTTTTATCTGAAAAATATGAAAATATCGTATAGTGAGTTTAACAACTCAGTAAGCAGATAATACCTCCTATGATCTCTTAGGTCAGCATATGGATGTACTCATGTTTTAAAATTTGTCACATAGAAAATACAGTTCAGAAGTACATCCATATGGGACCCGTATTTTAAATATTCTCAAATAAAATGATATTCAAATATTCAAAATCATATTCAGTACGGTATGATCATTAAACAAATGTTGTTATGCTTAGCTGTATAAGCTATAGTAAAATATTAAACCTTTAAGATAAAGTCATAACTTTTGTTTATGCATAATTAACATACTATATATATGCACTAAAAATATTATTTTTTTACATAATGTTCAAGCATGTTACAACTCTCAATACACTCAATTCACTCATTTGCTATATGCATAGTGACCGATTGACTACAGTCACAATAAGTGATCAGGGAATGTGAGTTCATCACTCATCTGCCTCTTCACATTACCACTATCACCCGGTTAGAGTGGCCATCCCTTGGCTTACTCAAACTAATAGGGCGTCCCCTACTTAGTATCGTCACAAGCTATACAACCCGTCGATATTCATCCATACATATAAATACATATATATAAATGCATATTCATCAAATGAAATGTATAATTATTAAGCAACTTGTCATGAGTTTTACACTTGTCATTCAATCATAATCAACAACTATATAGTTTTACAAATTAATGCCTAATGCACATAATATTCAATTTACCAAATAATGATAAATACATTTAGAACCATATATTCAATGAGTTTCAAAATCTATTTACAAAACTATACTCTTCTTGAATTATGTGTTAGTTCGTAAGCAAAACATATATTTTAACACATTTTAAAAACTTATGATAGTATAAATAATTTGTAAACATAACTAATTATACATTTTATGTTCAAGAAGTGCATGAGATAAGTTATAGAAAGAATTATCTACTCACATGTCAGGGATTTAGGTTGGACAACCCAAATGTATTTTTCCTTGTTAAATCTGATCAAATGGATCTCAAAAACAAGTTCAGAAGGTCCAAAAACCTAATAAATGATTTCAGAATCATGAAATTTGACCTTCGGAAGCTTGGTCAACACTGGTCAACTGATGGATACTATTTACGATCAAAAATTACTATTTGTCGCTGGAAAACACTATCCATGCCGGCCGAAGTTACTATTCATGACACTAAAAATTGTTAGATGACTATGAAATTTCATATCCTATCATTTATCTATCTCATGAATTCATCTACGGTGTTAGATTTCTAATTTGATATCTCTAAATAAGAGTTTTAGAGTTTACTTTTTTCGAAAATTTTATACTTTCGATCTACTGCGATTCTGTGAATGATTTGAAAATTTGTTCGATCAAAATCGTAATACTTTTCGTCCTGAATCTAGTGGTACATTTAGTTTTCAGATCAAAGGCCTATAGATACTCCAAATCTAGAGAGAAAACATGGAGGTTACTATTCATATTATTCATTGATTACGAGATTTTGTAGATTCACGCTTCATCTCCCTCCCCCTTTCTTTTATTTATTTATTTATTATTATTATTTAATAATTAAATATTTAAAATTTTTAATTATATTCATATAAATACTATTTTTCATCCTAAAATATCCAAAAAAAAAATTCTAAAAATTTATATTATTGCAAAAATTTTGTTGAACTCTTAAATCATAATTTTTCTTGATAAAATTTTAATAAAAAATCACAATATGAAATATCTTCATGCATATTAAAAGAAAGAAATTTATAGAAATAAAAATAAAATTTATTTAAAGCCAAATAGAATTTTTAAGTAAAACAAAAATTATTTAAATTAAAAACGTATTTACTTTTAGCAAAACATAATCATTTGCAATAAAAATATATTTGTTTATTGCAAAACATTATTATTTAAAAATTATGATATATTACACATGGCACTTGTGGCTCATCATCATTTGAAGCTATATCAAATATACATTACAATAATGTTTCTCAATGGTAGCATTGATTAAATGATATACATGGTACAACAAGAGAATGTTGAATCCAAAGATTCAAAGCACCTTGTTTGTAAGTTCAAGAAGTCTATTTATGGCTTAAAGCAGGTATCTTGTTAGTGGTTTCAAAAATTTAATCAAGTGATAATCTTATTTAGTTTTAAAGAGAACACCGTTGATCAATGCATATATCTCAAGTTTAGCAAGTAAGTTTATTATCCTAGTGCTATATATAGATAACATTCTACTAGCAAGTAGCAATATTAGCCTATTGCATGAAACTAAGGTATTTGTATCCAGTAACTTTGAAATGAAAGATCATTTGTGTTGGATATATAGATCTACAGAGATTGTTTAAGAGGTATAGTTAGATTGTCATAGAAGGTATATATTGATAAGGTGTTAAATAGATTTAACGTAAGTGGTTGTGCACAAGGAGACACACATGTGACAAAATGTGATAAATCCAATTTACTTCAATGTCCAAGAAATGAAATTGAGAAAAAAGATATGGAGAAATTCTCTTATGCATTAGTGGAGAGTCTCATGCATTCACAAGTTTGTACACATCCAGATATTGCGTAAATTGTGGGAATGTTAGGCTAATATTTAAGTAACCCAGGCATGGATCATTAGAAAGTAGCAAAATGGGTTATTCAGTATCTATAGGGAGCAAAGAATTTTTATGCTCACATATTAAAATCTAACCATTTAAAAATTGCTAGATATTTATACTCCAATTTTGTTTAGTGTCTCAATAGCAGAAGATCCACTTTAAACTATGTCTTTATATTAGCTAAAGGATTTACATCACAAAAGAGTGTCAAACAATCACTCATTGCTTTTTTCACCATGGAGGAAAAATTTAGAGCTTGCTATGAGGCATCGAATCAAGGGATATGGTTACATAATTTTATCACTAGGCTACAATATCCGAATAATATACATGGCCCAAGTGGGAGATAATTGTTAGAATATTTTGTGGATTCACAAATGTTAATAAATTGTATATAGATTTACTATCTAATAAAGGACTCAATTAAGTGATATATTAACTTACTAATTAATAGGTTTACAAAATATCAAAATAATTTGTATGGATCACTTTGTGTGTAGAAGGCCAATATGCTTGACACGTGTCTTTTTGTGATAGACCAAAGTCAAGAAAGTTACATATAGTTATACAAAGGTTATTGTCCCCAAGTAAATAAGTTTCCATGTACAATTATCTTCTATTCCCATCTCATATGAGAAATGTGGTCTGTCCTGAAGCTTTAGAGGACTGATATCTTTTTTGTATTTATCAATGGATTCAAGTAAGCTCTCTCTTTTATATTTTTTTGGTAATTTCAACATGAGATTTTGACATAATGATATATGCTTTTTTTATTATCTCTTATTGTTAAATGTTTCTCACTTGTCTTCCTCAATGAATTCATATACATCCTTTTACATTTTTTGATAATTTAACATAAGATTTGACATGGTGATATACAATTTGATCATCACCTATTGTTAAATTTTTCAAACACCGTTAACTTACTTTGTTGTAAAATGAAAATAAACAAGACAGACAAAGCAATGAAGGCTATACGTTTCAATACGCTGGGTGCTGGCTCCGGCATGGAGAGATCTTTTATTGTAGAATGGGGGACCTAATTTGCGAGAAATAATATTGTCAACATCTAGGAACTCCGTGAAAAGTGCATTCTCACTTATTTCAAGCTAATTAAGTGGAAGATTATTAACTCAGTTTAACTTAAAATATAATAATTCTGAGCAATATAAGAAATTTATTTATTTGACATACAAATAATATCATTTAAAATGGCTGATCCATTTTACAAGTTAAGCAATATCGTCAATCAGGTTTCAGATATGCACATGATCAGAAAGATGGAAAAACCCTAAAAAGAGAGAGACTTAAAAGAATAAAATAAATAGTAAAAGGAAGACTTAGAAAATAATGAATGGCCAGTTACCTCGCACAGCGACATTGACAAAGTAAGCTTAATTAAATGAATCAAAGTCAAGCACATTAATGGATATATGCCAAAAGTTTATGGTTACTACGAACTGGGAGTAGAATATTGAACTTCTTTTCTCCACAAAGATACATGTATCTGGCCTTAATTCAACTAATTTAGTTGAAATGTGATGTAACCCTAATTAACAATACTTGACTACTATTATGAAGAAGGAAAATATACATTTGTCTTTTGGTTATACTTTTTATTTTTATTTTGTCAATGCTAGTTTGACAATTAAATTGTAAATGGTTAAGTTCGTAGAAAAAAAAAGTCTCAAATGTTAGATATGTTTTAAAGAATAAAAGGCTGATCAGTGGATCATCATTTATAAGAAAATTAATCGCTTGTACTTTTTATAAAATACGAACAAGTTCATAATATATCTCTCTTGTAGTAATGAGCTTCTACCATGTGACAATGGTTGTCATTACTTAGACATCAACACCTCTAATTTGTATAGTTTAAGAAAAATCATATTCCAGCATTAGAATTGAACAAGTGAAAAAAGCATGTAACCACCTCACAGAAATTAGCTTGACTTGAACAGATTAAAGACTCTAATAAAGTTTATTGGTTTATTTTTTCATAAAAAATTTCATTAGTTTGAAGTATTTTGTGCAGTATATCAAGCGTGATTTAATATCAAGAAATTCATTTATAAAAAAATAAAACTTTTTGTGTGCATCGTGTACAAAAAATAAATTAATGATGCATTTTTGTATATTTAATCTATTTTCTTTAGCAATATAATTAATTAAGCTTATATATCACACTACAAAATAATTATTTCTAGCATACTACCAAAAATATATATTTATAATTAATAATAAATACAACTAACAAGTGTTGAGTTATACTCTTAAGGTGAAGATAGAAATTAAACTCTTGAAACAAATGCTTATTAAGAGAGTATTTTTATCACAACAAAGTCTCAGAGATATTAATCTCCCTTGAAAAACAAAAATAATAACTAAAATATCAGATTTTATGATGATTTTGATAATTCATAAGTAAACAATCTTCCAATTAACTGATAACTCACATTAGGGTGAAGTTAAATTTGAGAATCCATTTTGAACATTACATGTTGGCCGTTTGTTAAAATTTTCCGGTAGACTAGGTTGATAAAAAATAAATCAATACCAATAAATATTTACGCATGTCAAAATTAAAATTAGCAAAAATAGAGAAGTTAACATATTTATAAACTTATTTATAAATGAATGATAAATTAATCTATATAAGAATTTTCAATCCTCTACTTATCCATTTTGATTTTAAAACTGTCATGTCATAATCGGTCAATATTGTTGTATTAAATGTATATATATACACGCACATATAAATTAATATTGTTGTATAAATAAAAATAAAATAGAATATATAGAATGCAATTTTAATAAAACAATGAACAAATACAAATTTAAAAGTAAAATTTGGAGCACATCTATTCAAACAAGTCTTAAGTTCTAAATATTTTAAGTTTATTATACAAAATGACGGTGAAACAAAGGATGATATAAACTATAAGATTCAAGCGAGATGCATGAAATGGAAGAAGGCTTCGAGTGTCATTTATGATAGAAAAGTACTGTTCAAAATTTAAAAAAAAAATCTACCATACCGCTATAAGACCTGCAATATTGTATATTATTAAATGTTGGGCGATTAAAAAATAATATGAAAATAAATTTAATATCGTAGAGATAAGAATGGTGTACTGGATGTGTGAATATACTCGAATAGATATAATTAAAAATG
Source organism: Gleditsia sinensis (assembly GCA_037074535.1). NCBI lineage: Eukaryota > Viridiplantae > Streptophyta > Magnoliopsida > Fabales > Fabaceae > Gleditsia > Gleditsia sinensis. The sequence goes on from CM073473.1 coordinate 42,098,720, forward strand.
AGTGTATTAAAAACAAAATTAGAGTAGCATTTATTATAAAAAAAAATGGTAGAATCTCATTTCAAGTGATTTGATCATGTATGGAAAATATTCACAGAAGCTCTATTGAGAAGGATAAATCAGTTGAAGAGAAGTCTGATAATTAAAAGTGAAAAAAAAAATTATTGATAAAAATTTAATAATTAATAATTTTTTTATTGATGTTATTTATAATAGAATATTATATCGTTATTTGATTTATGTAACTTATTATATTTAATAAACAAAAAATTAATTGTTATTATTGTATATTTATATGTATATGCGTGTATTAGTCCAAGTCAATAGGGGCAGTGTCAAGACCAATTTATTCTGCAAACAAGCATATGCCCCAAACCCATTAATATGCTGGGGGCCTACGCTATTGAACATTTATTGTCACGCTAAAAGAATTCAAGTCGTGAAGCCAATTACCGAGTAATGGGTCGTCTTTGTCATATAAAAATTTCAGAGACGGAAATTTATATTATAAAAAATACCAAAATTTAGACGAGAACGCTACCAATCAACCATGCAAACACATATCAAAATTTTGCAATTTGTTTTTGTTATTTTAAAATATGTTAATTAATGTTATCCTTAGAAGGAATTAAGAAAAGTCGTTGGGTGTGGGCTTTTATCTACCCAAAAAAGTAGAAAAACTTTTTCAAATATGCTTTGGAAGAAGACATATTGAAATAGTCCCAAATCTCCCGTATGAAACATATTTGAGAGATTTATTTGCATAAAAAAAAAAAAGAGGAGAAAAGAGGAAATTACAAGGACGAGGAAGGGCCTACCGTCTATAGCTACTGGCAATCACAAAAGATAGAGCTGACTTGCATAGAGAGGTGCCGACTTTTGTGAACAGTGGGGGATTTAAGATTTTATCAAGTGGAGTCACTCTGACATAATAGTAACTATAATAATAAAAAACCTTAAAAATAAATTATAAAATAAAATTACATTATACAACTACTTCATTAAGTAAAGCAAAAAAATTATACAATATAATATTGTTTTGTGGTTGTCCTTGTGAAGATTTAATATTTTGAAATAGATGCACATTTATAACCTCGTTAAAAGTAGAAATTATTTTAAGAATATTTGATTTGTAGGAAATTTATAAATCATACCAATCATGAAAATACATATAAATATATTATACATATTTTCTATTATATTTGACCCATATTTCTGTCTCCCTCTGTAATCAGTTTGGTCTGCAAGTTTTACATAAATGAAGTTTACCATTAAGAAATCTTCATAAAATTAATATCAAATATATTTTTCTTAAGTTTATGATTTAGGGACACTAACCACTTTCAGTAGGTTAAATCTCCCCATGATTGTGAAAGAAAGGGAGCCAAAAAAATTCCCTAGTCATACACGCATCAATTAGAAAATAATTTTTTTTTTTTTTTATCAACACAGCTATCCAAATTTTTTGGATACAAAAATAATTTTGTTTATGACAATAAAATTGTCATTTTTTATAATTTTTTTTTATAAATTCAAACTATTAATACTTATCAATTGAACCATAAGATTATGAGTTCTTTATCTCTTAATTTCCATAAAATTTCAAGCACATTGATTTCAACCTTTAATTTCTAGAAAAATAAATAAATACTTTTATGTCTAAATGAAACCATGACATGAAAATTACAAATTAATTAACAAGATATAGGAGGTTAAATATATAATTGTGATTAGATTATTTGTTCAAAAGCATTTTTCTTTATCTAAACATGTCTTGAAACACACTCTCAAACCATAAAGGTTGCACGAGAATGTGTGGTGCGTGAGACAAGGTCCAGTCATGAAAGTTGACCATGAAAAGAAAGCTTTCAATTAAAAGCCTGAAAATTAAGAACATGAAAAAAAAATGTCGACTTGTTAAAAATACAAATTAATAATGTAAAAAAAGTTAACTTACAATTTTTTAATAAATGTTTAAGTTTTGACATAAATAATTTGTATTTGACTATACCCAAAGAAATAATTTAATTGAGATGAGAATAAGTTAACCAAAACTTCTTTTTTAATTATAAAAAAAATTAAAGTTAAGGGGAGGGCATTTCAATCCAGAGTCAAGGCAGGCTCTTGAATTTAGCAAATACTTATAAGGAACTATAAATAATTTATCACAAAAAAAAAACAGAATTTAAATTTAAACTTATAATTATCAAGATACAAGATCGTCTAATTATCACTTTGACCCAACTCTTAAAAACACACTGACTTTCTGAAACTTCTGGATAGTGACTTTGGTGGCACCCTCATGTCCCACGTTTCCTTTCACGCTTTGCATCGTGTTTGTAGAATATTGTCATCTTCTGCGGCCACTTTTCAAATTGATGAACTCGCAAAAAAGGATTTGGATGTTAAGCACTACGTCAATCTTCTGTAATGCTCTTCCAATTAATCATTATTTCTTTCTTATTTTTTAATACAGAATTGACCAGTTGACATTCTAGATTTTTTCTTTTCTTGTAATAAAAATTGCAAGATATCAGCTTAGACTTCAACCTTGTATCAAATAACAGTTAATTTTGCAATTGGAAATAAATTAAAATATTTGAATTTTTAAAAGATTTAAAATAAGTTCATGAGAATTTTTTTTTTTTTTTTACTGATTAGAGGTATTTTTGAGGCTAACTCAAGACTATATCCTTTTTTTAGACTTTCGAAGTATTTTTTTTAAAATTAAACTTAGGTATTCATGATTATTTGTAACAAGATAAAAGTTGAAGCTAATATGTTACATTTTAATTTTTGGTAATAATCTAACTATAACATTATCAATAATGAATTTGACGTTGTAGGCAGATGTATAATGTGTTCTCTCCCATTTAACTTATAATAAATAATTAACTAAATCTTTTGATAAAAATTTCATGCGCATGAACACATTTTATCTTAGTTTTTATATGTAAAGACGATAAGTTTAAATTTGAATACTTGTTTCATAATCAATCTAAATCATATATTAGTAATTCATATAAATTAATGTGGAAAAATGAATTTTAATGCCTAATATATGTATACGTATCATTTGACCGTATACTTTTTGTGGGGGTGCTCAATGTGACTAAAAAAACATTGTAAATGAAAGAATGTTGATCATTATTCTTTTGAATAAAATACTTCACCGGAATTTTTAAAAATATATATGAATTTTTTTAATATTTTAAAATATATTGTTATTTAATCCTTTTAAAATGTATGCATAACATGATATATTATTAATTAAGATACTATTTAGTATACATCAAATTTTTTGTTCTTAGGAAACATTATTGATGAAAATGATAATTTCCAAGAATGCATAAAATATATTTAGTTGGCCTTTAAGTTTGTTAGGAATATTTTAAGTAACATTTTTTGAAAATTTTCTATTTCTCTATTTGATTATATTTAAGTTTTCTGAAAATTTTCAGTAATTTTTAAAAAATGCCCCTTATTTCTTTCTTTTTTTTAATTTTTTGTCTATTTGTTTTTTTTAATAAAGAATAAATGTTAAAAGAATAAAATCAATTAGAAAATAGCTATAGTTGTCCTCTCAAAAGAATAACTCCTCAGTGATAAAAAATGTGCAATGTTGTATATATAATTACATGATAGTATTATATTGCAAAATAAGAAATATCATCTACGATGTATATATGTTGTTAATACTTTAAGTATGATAATTTGTACAAAACAGTTATACACAAAAAATATCTCAACAAGATGTAATAACTCAAAACAACACTATCTTCTTAATTTAACTTTTATGATAGCGGCATTTTGATCAACACTGCAACAAATTGAATCATGTTAGTAAAATATGAAAGGAAAAAACCAAAAAATTGTAACAAAAAAATTACCTTCTCAAATCTAACTATTTGCCAATATATCATTCATTGACAATTTTTTTTCTTCAAGATCCACTTGTAAGAAAATATCAGTTGTATAACTATTATCACATATCAAACGCCCAACTTTAACTCTCAATAGAGTATTTAATCCTTCAATATTTTTCAATTATGGATAAAATAACATCCTCTTATTGACTCTATCAGATTCATCTTTTAAAGTTGAAGCCAAAGTTTCAATAGTACTAGTACATTTCTCATATAAAGTACTACACTTGACAATAATGTCAGCCACCATTTTAATTAATGAGCTTTCTTCATATCTTTTTTTTTTACCCTTTTTATTATTATTTGACCCACTACCTTCTCCAATATTAATGGTTCTTTGAATTTCAACAACAGAGTCAACCGCTTCATCAACTTCTTCTCTGATGTGTATTTCAGCTTCAACATCAGCATCTATAGAAGCTCGCATTTTCTCCATTGGCATTATTTTTGTCAAAAGCATAACCAAGTACATAAATGTAAGGAAATGACTTATTATAAAGCCCTTTAGCATTGGGATGGGTCTGCCAAGAAAAATTACAAATCATATATATATTAATAATAAAATTACATAAAAGTATAATTGAATAGACATAAAAATATCATATGTTACCATTACCCACTCTTTATATATTTCCTTATCAACTAAGATCATTTTATCTTTGTCACTCAAATCAAATCCACTACCACCCATAGGCCCCATCATTTCACATATTGTATTCTAGTGCTTTTTAAGTTGTTTAACCATTGACTTTATATGAAGGAAAGTTATCAAATTACAGCCAAGCATTTTTTTGTAACATCATCTTCTCCATATGCTTATGAAATCTAGGTTTGAAATCATTATCCTCTCTCCAAGCTATTCCATATTCAATTAAACACTCAACAAGGATTGTATCTTCTTCGGAAGTCCATTGATGATGATTAAATTTGACTTTGGATTCTTCCATCTAGTAATAGAAAAAAATATGTAGAACACAAATATTATCAAATAGCTAAAAGCATATAATTAAATGGTCATCAATAATATTACAACGCAACTAATAATTTGATAAAAATAGTCAATATCCAGTCTATTACAACATAATAAAAGGATCAAACTTAAAATATCCATCAAATGACTCAAGAACCTGAGTTAAAAACTTATGAGGATGTACTGAACATTATCCAGGCTCAAGATGAGATTATATAGAGCTTTTGGGGCCTAAGTACAATTAAATAAAGAGCTAGGTCCATAGAGCACACAATAGTTGACTCATTGGGCCTTAATTATGTGATTGGAGAAAAATATGCTGATTTAGTATTTTATAATGTATATGAGCGAAATTTTAGGCTTAGGAGACTCCTTAGTCAAATCTACCCATGTGCATTAGTTGTATTTTTTTCAAACTTTGAAATTTCAAGCTTAAGAGGTTCCTTAGTCAATATATTACATGTGCATTAGTTGCTTTTATCATTGTTGATTTTCTTGACTAGAAATCAGACTTTTCTATATATTGTAACCTCTTTCATTGTTGTAAGGCACTTTTTTTATTGAAATCAAATCATATTTTTCTAGAAATACTAGATTGGAGATGATAGTTCTTCTCTAGGGTTCTTCATAGAACTAATAGACTTATCAAGGCTTGATCAAGCTTATGGTGTCTTTAATATTATGGGTCCTTGTTCTCTCTTGTTCAAAGGTTCTTAGTAGATCAACCAGACCTGTTTGAACTTTCTTGGGGTTTATATATCATTACATTGGTTGTGGGTTCTAAGATATAGATCCTCTTGGGTTCGCATTGCCATATTTGGCTGCGAGTTCTACGACCTTCCCTTGTGGGTTTACACCATCTTGGTATAAGAGCACGGCTCCCTATCAGGTCATATCTTTTATTTTTGTATTTTTCATCTTCTGATTGTATTTCCTGTTCTTTCTTTTGTTTGCTCATCTTTGTGTGTCTCTGTTCGTCATCTACCTTTTGAATTGCCGTTCCTCACGTTTCCCTTTGAGTTTTTCAGTGATTCATATGTCATTTTCATAGTTCAGAATCTCATCTTTCTGCTCGTTTTGGAATCGCTTTAATACGAAATTTCTGTTGTGAATTATAGTTGTTTTTATCCAGATGTGTTTTTTTGGATTTCACATATTGATTAGCTTATTTGAGTTTCTTTGTGTGATTTTCATTATCTTATTCCTATTTTTGCCAAAAAAAGGAGGCAAAAAAAAGGAATTAAAAAAGCGTAAAAAAAAGGAACAAAAAAGAAGAAGGATTCTACTGAAATTTTGTTAGGATTTGTTTTATTTTGATTTTTGCTTCATAATTCTTGATATCAAATTCTAGAAAAAAAAATTGTCCCTTTGATCTAGATTTATTTTCTTATCCTCAAGTGTCTAACTAACTCTACAAGTTTTGGTACAACTTTGTGTTGGTTAGTTACTTTAAAAAACCTATTAAGAGAACTAATAGAGAAAAAAAGGCAAGAGTGACACATATTTAAAAAAAGCCTATAAGAAGTGAAACACGAGTGTAGAGTGACTTTCCTTGAGTGTAAACACATAAGGAAATCTATGAGGATCTTTTATTTCCACTAACCAATTTTTCTTGCAGCTAAGAAAAAAAAAGTCTAACAAGGAGGAGTCAACCAGCGGTGGGAACTCACTAAACATAGTGCTTGTCATAAAAGCCATGCAACAACAGTTTGAGCGCTTTAATGCATTGTTTGAAGATATAAGGGATAGGCTGGATAGGCAAGACACTAGGATCACCAATTTACAAAGTAGGCAACCTAATAGGAGTCCTAATCCTAGAAGATTTGTTCGACCTGAACACAAGTATGTAGGTGAAGATGAGTTTGAAGATGAAGTACAGAGTGAGGATGATGATGGTTACACTACAAAAAAAATTGTAATTAGCGACCGAATTTATTCGGTCTCCCAAAGCGACTGATATGCCACTCTTTGCGACTGAATTGTTCAAATATTAATTACGCATGTTTTGCGACCGAAATAGAGACTGATAGTGTGATGACAAATAATGACGGTCGCAAAAGAGCTGCAGAGTAGTGGTAGATTGATAAAGGGTGACCGAATATTGAGACAGAAATTATCGGTCTCTAATAGAGACTGAATTGCTTCTTTTTGTCACCGAATATACTTTAAATCAATTTAAAGTTTCTTGGCATCAGCTTCTCAGGCCCTAATTCCCAAATTCCCAATTTTGCGTCCCCTCCATCAAGCTGGGCTGCTCTCTTCTCTGCCGTGGGTGGTGTCGTCCTCCGCTTGCCTGTTGCCGCTGGTACCCATTCTTTAGTCGCCGGTAGCTTAGTTGAGTGAGCCACCGGTAACCGTTCTCCCAGCCAGGTATGTTCTCGTCTTGGTCTGTTTCCTTTTTCCGTGAGTGGTTTTTGTGATGGAGAAAGCTGGTTGGGACTTGGAGAAAGCTGTCTCCTGAGCCCTAACTCTCTTTCTTCCTTCATCATCGCCGCCAACCTGGCTATGTGAGTGGCCATTTCATATGCATAAGGTCAGATGCATAAGGTGTCTCGAGGTGCTAGGCCCTTATAATTGTGGTCTGATGCATAAGGTGTCTCGAGGTGCTAGGCCCCCTAATGGCTATAATGCCAATCTTGGTTGGACTTAGCTATGTGAGTGGCCATTTCAGAGGAAAAAGAACAACCTAAAATAATCGATATAACTAAAAATATCACAGTAAGACTTCGATACAAACTAGTGCTGGCCCAGAAAGAACTTTAAGTGTTTGCTTGTGTGATTATTAACCAAATGAGGGAATTTGCTCCACCCTTTTGCTGGCAGAATTATTTTTATATTGTAATTTAATCAGCTTGGAAAAGGACTTTATGTATGGAACCTGAATCCATTTACTTCAGTCCTTTATATGGAAAAGGAATTATAAAATGAGGCTGATGCCACCCATGACAACCTTTTTCTTCAATCAAAAGGTAATAGCTGTGTCTCTAACCTGAGTGCATAAATCTACTTGCTATGTGTCTGTGTCACTGTTTGATATCTTACTGGATTTTATAGTAGTTGAAGTAGCGATCAAATCCAACAACAACTGCTCCAACCTAATAAAGAAGAAACTGCTTAGATAGAAACTAAGACAATGAACACAAAAATTCTAAAACCAAGCTTTGATAATGTTAGAATAAAGATGAATAAAGTGCATCAAAAGAGATGCAAAGGTGAAGACAGAGGAATAAAAGGAATGGAAGGAAAGGATGGTGTGACTAAGGGGGTAACAGACTGGGACATGTGGCTGATGGAGCAGGCATCAGTGGGGAAAGTTAGTTACATAACGGTTTTGGAAGAATAAGAGGAGTGAGGAGAGAGGTGAGGTAAGGAGAACTTTTGGGAAAGCTTGAGAGACATCTGACAGTCTCAAACCGTGTTAGAATCTATCTTCTATGTTTTTCTTATTTCTCTTATTGGTGCATTCTATCATTCTGGAGGATTGAGCAGTACACTGGTCAATACTTGACTCAGGTATTTCTCTATTCTTATTTAGCTAATTGTTTTTGCTATCGGTAGTTTTATCAAAAAAGGTTTCTATCAGATATTCAAGAAAGTTTGGAAGATATTACATCCTTATCATGCTCTATAAAAAATCCTGGCTTAAGCTCTATCTTCTTTCCACTATCTTCCTGAAGGAACAACACACACAAAGGAGAGAGTATCATACATAACAGCAGCTCCAAATTTAATATATGTGTCCCAAAAAACATAAATACTCAATGATCTAAAGAAACAAGAACCTTTCATCTAATTCTTAACACATAAATCTAGACTGCATTTGGTTTGTACGTACTGTCTAATGTCCTTTCATGCTATTTATTACATATTAACGGTGAGTCTGTAAAATACTTTCTCTATATGTTTCATTAGCTTCTTATTTTCCCCTGGTTTCACCAATAGGTATTATATAGGTCTCATTGCACATTACTAAATAGGTATTATTTAGTAATGTTGCTCAATAAATATTAAATACACTGAACATAAATCTTGCAAGCAGTAAATGCTACATTTTATTATTATTGATATAACATGATATTACACACTGAGTCACACGCACAAATACATACACGGGTTAACTTCACTTAGTAGGATGGGTGCATCAAATGCTTTAGTTGTCACTAACCCAATATATGCGTGAGTCCATATTTCATCCATGTAGTTTGCAAGAGAGCAATGGATATTCATGTCGTGCTTTCTTTCTGTTTGAGCACCATCTTCATCCACACAGCCTTCTCCTGCCACATTAGGTACTCAGGCACCTTTATCCGCTTAGCCTGATGAACCACATGATGGGAGGGCTTTGATTGCTCCTGGAGATGTCCATTTTGAGTAAGTCAACTGCGTTTATTAGCATGTTAGTTTGTATAATTAATTTGGGAATTTATACTAACTTATATTTTTTCTTTGAAATAAGATTTGACATTACTAGAGGACCATCACATATTATTGCTGATGCAATTAGATCTCACTTCACTGGACCTTGGACATGTTGGAGTGAGGTCCCTGAGCGTGAGAAGACTGTATGGTTTGCAAAATTTCGGGTAAGTTTATTTTTTTAAGCATATTTTAACTAACTAGTATGCAAGTGAAATTTATAATTGTTAACTAACTAGTTCTTTTATTTATAGGAAACATATAGATGGCTTCCTGCTCATGATCATACAGTTAGGAGGATTTTTGACCATAAGGGTCAAAAATGCCTCAAAAACCTTATGAACAAACTCAGAGCGGGAAAGGGAAAAACCAATTGGGTGCATCCATCTGTCAGGGAGCAGTTGAATCAAAAATGGAGGAGTCCCCAGTGGTTAGAGAAGAGTAGCAAAGCTAAGCACAATCGATCAGTGGATGCAGGTGCTTCATCATATACTGGTGGGTCGATCTCTACAGCTGAGCATAGAAAGAGATTGGTATAATTTTATGGAAATTTTATTTAATTTTAATTTTTTGTGTTATTTTGTTTCACATGTACTAACATTTTAATAATGAATTTGTCGCAGAAAGATGACCTGCATAGAGAGCCTACTGCTTTCGAGATTATGGAGCGGACTAAGAAGTTAAAGGATGGATAGTGGTCTTGTCAGAAGGCTGAACGTATTGCTGTATGTACATAATTTTTAATATGTAAGGTTAAACATATATTTTTTTATGTTCAACTTGTTATTTATACCATTAATTTTAAATGTGCAGACTGAGTATAACCGGCGTCGGGTTCAGCCCACAGAGAGTGTGGGAGAGAGTTCATTAGCATCTGATAATGCTCTCTACCTAGACGTTGTCGGAGGTCCGGGACGTAAGGGCAACGTCTTTGGGATGGGCGAGCTAGGCCCTATATTGCTCACTTCAACACGTCCTGCATCATCGTCGCAGGCACCTGATAGTGCAGAGTTGGTCCAGTTAAGGGCCAAAGTTGCTGCCCTTTCTATGGAGCTCATGGGAAAAGATGCTGTTATTAGTGAAATCACCGATCGCCTCCACGAAACTGAGAGGGCGACACGGTTTTTATTTCAGCACCTTGGAGTTCGGACTCTTCCAAGTGCCACTTCAGTGCCAGATCACCAGCCTTCTGATCCTTCAGTTCATAACCAGCAGTGTGACCCATCACATGAGACCCAGCCAGCTCCTCCTGAACATCATAATAATGCGGATGTTGCTAATGATCCGTCTTAAAATAAACTTGAGTTGTATATATTTAATTTGAACAATGTCTAATCAATTTGTTTAAGTTATTTTTAATTAACAATTCTAAATGTTCTTTAATTTTTATATTTATAACCTGTTTTGATTATTAATTGAATTCTTGCATTTATAGCATTGGAACTGATTTGTTGGATTGTTGACTCTGCTCTGAATTGTTGATTTTGTTCTCAATTGTTTTTGCAATTGAAATTAGGGATATACAAAAAATAAATGAATTATATCAAGATTTTAACTGAAATTTGCGACCGAATTTGCGACCGCATAATTGGTCGCAATATATACGTATGAAATAGAGACCGATTTGAGACCGATTTTTGCAGCCACAAATTTTGCGACCGCCCAATCGGTCGCAATATATGCGAGTTTCAGGAAAAAATTTATAATTGATATGGCGACGGATTTGTGGCTCAAATTCGGTCGCAAAATGTGGCCACTCTCATTGTCGGTCGCCAAAAAAGTTGCGACCAGCATTCCCGTAACCCAAACTAATCGGTCGCAAGTCAGTCGCCATTTTTTTTTGCGACCGATAATGTCTTTTTTGCGACCGATTGTTTCGGTGGCAATAAAACATTTTTTTTGTAGTGTTATGAATCTAAATTTGGTGTCAGAAGAAATAGGAAAACAAGAGTTAAACCAGAAATGCATCAGGGGAGAAATATTCCTAGAGAAAGAAGGGAAGTAGATGGAGACCTAGGAAGTATTAAAATGAAAATACTATCGTTTCAAGGTAAAAATGATCTTGAAGCTTACTTGGAGTGGGAAAAAAAGGTTGAGCTGATTTTTTAGTGTCATAATTATTCTGAAATGAAAAAGGTGAAATTGGTTGTAATGGAGTTCACTGATTATGCAATTATTTAAGTTAGGTTTAAATAGGAGGAGAAATGGTGAGCAACCTATAAAAACTTGGGTAGAAATGAAGATTGTAATGAGAAGGAGATTTGTACCTAGCCATTACTACAGAGACCTCTATCAAAAATTGCAGACTCTTACACAAGGATCCAATAATGTGAAGGATTATTACAAAGAAATAGAGGTTGCTATGATAAGGGCTAATGTCAAGGAGGATAGAGAGGCTATAATGGATCATTTTTTGAATGGGTTGAATAAAGACATAGCCAACATAGTAGAATTGCAGCATTATGTAGAGTTGGAGGATATGTTACATGTTGTAATTAAGGTGGAAAAATAACTCAAGCGCAAAGGTGCCTTAAGATTTAATTCTAGCTCTAATTCTTCAATGAAACAGAGTTGGAAGAAGGAAGAAAAGGATGTTCGAAAAGAGATTTCTTCAACTAAGGATAAAGGTAAATCTGAACCTTAAGCTTCTAGATACAGAGATACAAAATGTTTCAAGTGTTTAGGTACAAGTCATATAGTTTGACAATGCCCCAACAAAAGAGTCATGATTATGAGGGATAATGAAGTGGTGATTGTAAGTGAGAGTGATGATTCCATATCTTCACTTGAAGATGCTAGTGATAATGGGCTTGAGTATGCAGCAGAAGGAGAAGCACTTGTCACTAGGCATGCCTTGAGTGCTTAGGCTAAGAAAAATGATGTGGAGTAATAAAGGAAAAATATTTTTCACATTCGCTGTCTTATCAACAATAAGGTATGCAACATGATTATTGATTGGGGGAGTTGCACTAATGTTACTAACACTACACTAGTTGAAAAATTAGATTTGCCAGCCATTCCACACCCTAGACAATACAAACTACAGTGGTTAAATGATTGTAAAGAAATCAAGGTAATAAGCAAGTTCTAATTTCATTCTCAATTGGAAAGTATAGTGACAAGGTGCTATGTGATGTTGTTCATATGCATGCTGGTCATATACTTTTTGTGAGGCCACGGGAGTTTGACTGTAGGGCTATCAAGGATGGATTTACAAATAGATACTCATTTGTTAAGAATGATCGAAAAATTACTTTTGCTCCATTAACACTTAAGCAAGTGTATGAAGATAAACTTAAGATGAAAAGGGAGAATGATTCGAAAGATGAGAAAAAAGAGAGTTCAAAAAAAGAAAAGAGAATGGAGAGAAAGGAAAATGCAAGAGTGAGCTTTTGTGCCAAGGAGAGTGAAGTGAGGAGTGCTTTTCTAGCTAAGCAACATTTGCTTGTACTTATATATAAGGAGGGTTTTTTAAACACTAACGAACTTAACTCTTTGTTTCTTAGTGTTGTTGGGTCTTTATTGCAGGAATTTCAAGATGTGCTGCCGGAAGAAATTCCTCCAAGGCTACCACCTATTAGAGGAATTGAGCATCAAATTGACTTCATTCTGGGAGCAACAATTCCTAATCGCCCAACCAATAGGACAAATCCAAAAGAAGCAAAGGAGCTTTAAAGGCAAGTTGAAGAGCTTATGACAAAGGGTTATGTGAGAGAAAGTTTGAGTCCTTGTGCAGTTACAGTACTTCTAGTACCAAAGAAATATGCTTTTACCATTGTAGTTCTAATCCTTGTGCAGTTCCATTTTTTTCAAACTTTGAAATTTCAGGCTTAAGAGGCTTCTTAGTCAATCCATTACATGTGTATTAGTTGCATTTATCATTGTTGATTTTCTTGACTAGAAATCAGACTTTCCTATATATTGTAACCTCTTTCATTGTTGTAAAGAACTTTGTCATTGAAATTAAATCATATTTTTTTGGAAATACCATATTGGAGAGGAGAGTTCTTCTCTAGGGTTCTTCATAGAACTAACAGACTTATAAAGGTTTGATCAACCTTGTGGTGTCTTCAATATTGGGGGTCCTAGTTCTCTCTTGTGCAACGGTTCTTAGTAAATCAACCAGACCTATTTGGAATTTCTTGGGGTGTATATATCAATGCATTGGCTGTGGGTTCTAAGGTATAGATCTTCTTAGATTCGCATTGTCGTGTTTGGTTGCGGGTTCTACGATTTTTCCTTCTGGGTTTGCACCATTATCCTACACTATATTTTAACAGGATAAAATGATTTGACTCTTAAAATTCCCCAACGCCCTTTTAACAAGCTAAAACATCTTTCAATGACATTTTTAGCATAATAATGTTTCATGTTAAAAAAAATTTGTTGTGTTGCAGGTTGTGTCCCTTGTCTCCATTCACTAAGATTATATCTTTGCCCCTAATAAGGTGTAAGGAACCCTTCCCCATTCATATATCTAACATAACATAAATAATAGTACCCTAAAAAAGAATGATGATCACTTATTAAAGAAAATGTTATTAAAATGAATCTAAGAAGCACTAACCTTAAAAAAAATGACACTCCAAAGTAAATTAAAAGTACCTTTTGAAACCTTTAATCTATTCCTACGATATATATCATATTTGAGAACCTTAAAATCTGCAGCAAATCCTTCCCATCTAGCTAAAACATAGATAAATTATAAATCTTGAGAACAAACTCTTAGCACATTTGTTGTATCTCACCTTTTCTAGTTCGATATCTAGCCTTATTAGCTTATAAGACATTTAACTTTATGTATGTCCCATCTAGAGCTCTTAGACAATTCTATTGATTAGGAAAAAATGTGTGGCATTAGCTTTTATTTCTCAATTAACAAAGTGATAATATCTATCTTTCTATCTTTACTTGTAACATTACCTTAAACCATTTCCAATATTCATCCGTAGAATTAAGGTACAGGTTTATGTTGCTATAGTAAAATTGTATAACATTTTAATACAACATGCAAGACTTTATTGAATTGTCGACTTATTGTTTCACCAGACCTAATGAACTATATTTTAATTACTCTATTTTTAACATCATAAGCTAAAATGTGTAAAAATATTGTAACTTGCTCTTCTACACTCATATGCTAGTTCGTAAAGCATCTCTATAGTTTTTAATAAGTCACATAATTTATAAAAGAACATCATATCCATTCTAGTATTTTCAATACAAGCAATATTACTAATGTAAACTATCTGTTCGAAATTGACATTTCTAACCATGGTCCTACTATAATGATTCCAAGCCACACATCTCCTAATTCTTCTTCTTAAATGATAAACTAATAATAGGAAACACATGTTCATCAAGAAAATAACAAATTGATTAAGCAACTTCATATATATTATTAGTATGATAATGAGCCTTCTTCTCTTTTTATGGTTTAATCATGCCATCATCTAACATGAAATAAAAATAATATACTTTTAGAAAGGACCAAAATCAGCTCAGCTAAATATAAGGAGAATATTTTTACAAACATTATGTTAGAAATGTCAAATATGTTTATTATAATTTGAAGCTAATTTGTGACAACATAAGCTTATTATAATTTTAAGCTAATTTTACATGTTTCTTTTAATTATGAAATTACAACAAACCGATGTAGATTTTTTTTAAATAATTAAATTTTTTTTGAAATGACTTAGAGAAAAATATAATCAATTTAACATTAAATTTTTTCCTTGATTTAGCAATAATAGTAATAATCCCATGAAAAATGGAGAACTGGGTATTTATTAAAAAAAATTCAAAACAACAACAAAAGTATCAGTGTCAATGTATCATCCATCTACAACTCACAAAAACTACTTTCAAAATAAATGAAAAATCCATGTAATAGCAAATTGAGAACAAACAACAAAAACAAAAATAAGTTGATAATTTTCAATCCAAAATCAGTTAATGAATCAGTGCATAGAGACCATAATAGAATAGAATACAAGAGACCTATTATGAAAGTAGCAAAAGATTTGGGCAAAGAAACCTCAATATTACAAAGAAGAGAGAGGATGAAGTTAAAAAGCTAAGGGAGTGATGAGAGAGGAAGCACAACCTAGTGAGAAGATGTTAGAAAGGAATAATGAAGGGGTAGGCAAGGCAAGCTGGCTTATGAGAAATGGACTTTTGGAAAGTGACTTTTGGATCCATGAAAATGCTTTACTACGATTCTTGTAATTCTTTTGATTTAGTAATAATAGTAATAACCCCAATGAAAATGAGGAACTAGGTATGGCTAAAAAATTCAAAACAAAAACAAAATCATTAGGATCATCCATCCATCTTCAACTAAAAAAGAAAAAATAAAGTTGGAAATTAACAAAAATCCAGGTAATAGTAAAATAAGAAAAATAAGGAAACACTAAGTCCATACATTAATAATTTTTAATCTAAAATAATCAATCAATCAAGACCATAATAGAGTAGAATAAAGGAGACATCTATGAAAACAACATGAATTGGGTAAAGAAACCTTAGTCTTATAGATTGAAGAGAGAGAAAGGAGAAAGTTGACAAGCTGAGGGAATACACGTCGCTGGATGGGTGCTTCGCAATGCTTCACAGTGGTGGGTTATGTTAGCTGTAGGGATTTATGGTAGGAGGTGCTACTCACATTGGTGCTACTAAGTTTGGCGTGATATGTTTTTCTTTTTCCTACGTAGATGAGAGGGTAAGTGTAACAACTCTATTTTTTTTTACATATATATATATATATATATATATATATATATATATATATTTGTAAAGTCCCATAAATTTATTACTTCTTTACTTCTAAAGACTTAACTCATAATAACATTCGATTAATTTAACCAAGCATAAATCAAGGTTTAAGGTCTACTATTAACACTGATACAATTTTGAGTTCACATACACATGATTAATCAAAACGTCTGTTCAAAAATTAAACACATAAATATATACATCTTATTCATCCACGTTGACCAATTTTGAAGATACGGGTGTGGGTGGTTGCACATTCACCGGGATCTTAACCAACTCGACTACAAACACCTTATTAATTTCTGGGATCTGCCCAACATAAAATAACTCGATCTATTGTACACTAAAAGCCAAAGTCATAGAAAAATATGCATAACTAATTTTCTGAACATGATATGAAAATACAGTGAGAATTAAATTTTAGTAGATTCAACAATAAATCATAGTCATCATCAATAATGCTCGTCACGTCATGTTTATCTGTATAAGCTACAACAAATATCTTAAGTCACATGAATGCACTTTATTTATGCACATGAAAATCGTACAGTAATGAAATGTATGGCATGAATAACTATTTTTCAGAACATCATATGATGGCTATTAACTTATTTTTATATCAAGCTACCTCGGTCAGGGTGAGTACTTCCTACTCTCCTATATAGACTTTTCTCACTCCGTCCACCATAACACACTTTTTTTTTCTTTCTCATTAACATAATCATAGATGTGTGTAGGGCGTCCCCTACTAGTGCACCACACAGACCACCATGTGACCATGCTTGTCTCTTTTCTTTTCTTTTCTTTTCACGTTAATAGCCAAAAATATGATTTCAATAACAAGTATGTTCATTATATTCACATGCCATAATTTATCATCAAAGCATAATCATTACCAAAAATCATTGGTAAAATACAATTTTACCATGAAAATAATCATTTTCAAATATCACTTTATAACATATTTTCATGTCAAAATTACACACTTAAGATGGTAAGGAGTTCATGCAATGGCAATGATTATGGCATACACTAGTCATTTATTATTTTCATTTATAAAATTCTTTTTCTTTTTTAAATATTATTTTCCTCTCTCCCTAAACATAGCATACCACCCTCATTTTAAATTTGATTGAGGTGATTTTAGTGTCAATTAAAATATAAGACAATCCTCTAAAACCCTTATGTTTAACATTTTAGTGAAATCTTAAGTAATCGTGGTGTTATTACTCCCTCAAATACAATGTTATTTCTTCTCGGGTAGGTTCACACCTCTACTTTCTAATCAGACCATATCTCCCTCATATGAATTTCAATTGAGGTTATTCCAAAGCCTATAAAAAGTTAAGACATATATATACAACTTTCATGTTTATCATTTCTTTAGATTCCTTATGAATTATTTCCCGAAAATTGAAAACAAAAGTGCTTACATTTATCACCTTGAATTCTAGAATGATTTTGATCTCTGCTCATTAATCAGCCATATCTCCCTCATATGGACTCCAAATTAAATGATATTAGAGCCTATAGATCTGTGATATATATATATATATATATATATATATATATTTATTATGTTAACAATTTCCTTTAATTCCCTACAAAGTTTGCTTAGAAATTCAAAATCAGAAGCATACTTAATAGATTTTTCCTTGGTTAGTTAGTTTCTGACCACTGCTTACTAATCTGACCATTTTTTCTTAATATAGATTTCAAATCGAATGATTCTAGTGGCTAAAAATTCTTGAGACATATATATATATATATATATATATATATATATATATATATATATATATATATATATATATATATATTTATATATATATTTATGTTAACTATTTATTTTAGTTCCCTATAGATTTTTTTCAGAAATTCAAACACAGAAGCTTACTTAACATATTCTTCTCTAGTTAACCATTTTTTGACCACTACTTACTAATTAGACCATATCTCTCTCATTTGAATTTCAAATTAGGTGATTCTAGTGCCTAAATTTTTTTGAGATATATATCTACATTTTTTATGTTAACAATTTCTTTTAATTCCTAACTGTTTTTTCCTAAAATTTCAAAAACAGAAGCTTCCATGGTTACTCTGAAATCTAGTTTCCTAACCAAACCTTTCCTAAGGTTTTAGTTCATCATTTTATTACGTCTTCTTCCATTTTCTTCCTAATTTACGTCTAATCATATTTCATCAATTTTTCACCACATTTAAATCTACAAAATAGCAGCATAAAAATCTTAAAATTTTTCCACCCATAGCCATACCTATGCAAAACTTTTCACACCAACTGAAATGTTTAAAACATCCATCATATGCAAGATAACATGTAATATGATATAGCAACATCCATGACCAATCATCAAAGTAGTAAATATTATAAATTTCATCAAAGTTCTAAGATCAAAATCCTATATAAATGTTACAAATTTCAAAGTTTTTCTTTAAAAAGATATATTATTAAACCTACCTAAAGATCTCTTTAACTCACTTAGTGAATTCTTTTTCTTGTTTCCTCTTAAAGGAAGTAGCAAGATTCTTTCCTTCTCTTAGCTTTTCTAGTAGCTTAAATAAGAGAAGGAGGGTGAGTTTTGAACCCTAAGGATGAAGAGGAAAAATATATTCAAGTAGAGATTAAGTTAACTTACCTTGAGTACTTAATCCTCTAGACTTATCTTTCCTCTTCCTTCCTCTCTTCTCCTCTTTTTCTCTCCTTTCCTCACTCTACCTTGCTTATGGTTTTTCTCTCCCTCACTTGGACGAAATTATAATGTTATAAGGGTGGATTTTGTTTAAATAAACTATCAAGTGGTTCACCTTTCATAATCATAGGTCTACCTTATCACAATTAGGATGCACTTGGTTGTCTTCCTCTTCCTTAGTCAAGATATGTATAGCAAAAGGAGATTTGTATTTTAAAAATTATGATAAAATATTCTTAAGACAAGGGACAAGGTCCATTTGATTTAGGGATTCTTTTTCTTTTTCTTTTGTCTCACTCAAGTATAATAGGTTTGTCTTTCTTGGTGACAAATTTTCAGCCCTTGAGTCTCCCTTGCTTGGCTGAAATTATTTATGTAAGATAAGGATGTTTTGTCATAATGCTATGTATTATTACCCACTTTTTGAAATTATGAATGTAGAATATAGATGTTTTGTCCTAATGCCTTGTATTATTACCTACTTGTTAAAATTATGAACGTAGGATATAGATGTTTTGTCCTAATGCCATGTGACCTCATCTTTATTATTATTACATTACTATTTTCTCACATGATTCTTCTATTTTTCTCTTGGATTTGGGCTCATTGTTACCCATTTTATTTACTTTGGCTAAAATTATACCTTTTATGAAGGGTTTGGTCATATTTTCATAATTTTTGAGCTATCGGTTCAACTTCTATATCTTAGTCCAAGTCTATGTTTTATTTCTTACTTGGACTATCCAATTAGCTTGTTAGAAACTTATGTGAAGTGTAAAAACTCTATATGAAGTGTCCATAGGTGAAAGCCAAATGTATGGGTGGAGATGTTAAACTTAAGAACTCTAACTCTTGAATTAAGAAAAATTACCTTAATCCAATCTTCTTAAAATTTTAAGACCTTTATTATTCCTTTAATGTTAGAAATATTTTCTATGCATACACATAAGGTGAAGAATTTTTAAAACTTATATTTCCTTATATATCTAAATATTGTCAAATAAATTTGATTTTTTTAATTAAATATTTATGTACCTTTATTAATAAAAGAAATAAAATTAGAGATGTTATAGTGAGAATGAGTGATAAAATGGGGTATAGGTGGAAGGTAAAAAGGAAGGGCAAATTAGTCATTTTATTTTATAGAAGAATTTTCACTTTCATGGGAATCTCCAATTTCCACCCCCTCCCAAGGATTTTTTTTATGGGAATGTATCCAAAAATTCTATTCTCAGAAATTGAAGTTTCTTGGGAATCATATTATAAAATTTTCTACCAAACAAAGAAATTTGACATTCTCAAATACACATTCCCAAGAATGAAAAAAATCCCTATATTAAATGTTGTTGTTTTAATTAAACTCGCAAGCGCATAAATATGTTGGAGTACAGATTTAATGGTATGCAAGGTCGATCCCACGAGGATTGCTAATTGAGGAACTTAAGGGTATGAATTGGGAGGGGCAAATTGCTGCCCACCTTGATTCATTGGAAGCTGATTTTGTTTCCATGAAAAATTTGGATGATTTCTCCAATTTGGGTTGTATGTTGGTGCAAATGGACTATCTGATGATTTTTCATAAGACTGGAGGGAATTAACCTGCTTAGAGAATGCTTCTTGGTAAGTTGGTATGGATGGAAAAGATTGTGCAATGTGAGATGTACTAGAATATAAAGCACATGCTTCATTCCTAGTATTGGTAGAAGAGTTCAGAGTATAGGTTAAATTCAAAGCTTCTACCTTTCTAGTAAGATTGGCCAAGGCAGCTCTCACATCTGTATCATTACTTACTTCATAAATTCCTCCCCTCTTTGTGGTTTGAGACTTTTTATCCTTTGGATCAATGCAATTCCAATGTTGAGAGTTTTCAAATAGAGACTCTAAGGATGCCCATGCTTCAGCCTCATTTAACTGTAGAAATTTCCAACCATGCATACTTTGAATCATTTGACGGTTTGATGGAGTCAAACCATCATAAAAATATTTTACGAGTCTCCAAGTTTTAAAACCATGATGATGACACTTCAAAAGAAGGTCATTAAATCTTTCCCAACACTCAAAAAATTGTTCACCCTCTTTTTGAAAAAAATCATAGATTTCTCTCCTAAAGGCATTAGTTTTAGACCTGAGAAAAAATTTGGCCAAAAACTTATTTACTAATTGATTCCAACCAGTAATAGTTCCTGTAGGAAGAGAATTCAACCAGGCTTTAGCTTTATCTTTTAATGAAAATGAAAACATTCTAAGTTTGATTGACTCATCATTGAAATTTTGAAACCGGAATGTCGAGCAAATTTCCAAAACTCTTTAATATGCAATTATGGGTCTTCTCTCTCTAATCCATAAAATGATGGAAACAGTTAGATTATGGCTGGTTTAAGCTCAAAGTGAGTTGCATTAGTTTGTGGTAACACTATACAAGATGGAGTACTATCTATGACATGTGAGAAATATTCCATAAGGGTTTTCTTGTGTACAACTTGTTCTTCCATTTTTTATGGTGTCCCAACAAAGTCTAATGTTTCAATGTTAAAATGAATGGGTGATCCTAAACTTTTTCTAACCAAACGCTGGTATTTATCACGTTTCCAAGCACGCATAAACTAAAAGAAAAACTATAAACAAGTGTTTCTAATGGCACATAATATAATTACAAACAAAATGAGAAAACAATAAAGAAATTACACAAAACAAATTTTCTTTTTTTTTCACGAAGAAAAATTTCTATACAAAGAAAAAAAATTCTAAACTATAACTAGTGGAAGAATTATACTTATCTGGATCTACTTAGCTTTTCCATTGCAATCCCCGGCAACGGTGCCAAAAACTTGTTGTTTTAATTAAACTCGCAAGCGCACGAATCTGTTGGAGTACAAATTTAATGGTATGCAAGGTCGATCCCACGAGGATTGCTAATTGATAGGAAACTTTAATTTGAATCCAAATAAATAACTCTAACCTAGTTGTCAAAATATTTATTTTGTGAGGAGAATATTAAATCAAGTGTGCAGGGAATTGATATACTCAAATTAAATTGAAATGTATTCAAGGTAAAAGAATGCTAAAGTTAGGGGATCCACTCCTGGTATGAGTAATGATAAATTTAACTCTTTTATCACTCAATTGGAATCCGCACATGAATAAGGTTCCAATCGAAAAATGTATTACTTTGAACTCACTTTTGTTTATACATGAATTATATTTATCTCCTTTTACACCATTAATACATGCTTGTAAAATGGATTCAAGTATACATTGTGCCAATTATTATATTGTCTACAATAAATCAAGATTGATTCAAGAATTTATTGTGCCAAAAATTTTCTACAATGTATCAAGGTTCACACCTTACAAGATTAGAATGAAAAGAGGTACGAAGAAGAAACATAATAAGAGATTGGTGGCAAGGCCAACCATAAACATAATAAGAGATAGGCGGTTTGATAGAACCAGTTAATAAGATAACAAGAGATAAGAAGAAAGAAAATAAGCACAATAACATAATATATAACAAGAAATATGCGGTTTAGTAAAACCAGCCAATAAAAATAACAAGAAATAAGAAGAAAGAAAATAAGCACAATAACATAATATAACAAGAAATATGCGGTTTAGTAAAACTAGCCAATAAAAATAACAAGAAATCGGCGGTCTAATAAAACCAGCCATTAAGAAGTAATATGAGAAAAGAAATAAGAAGGTAAATACAATATCAAAGATAAACATTAAGATTAAAAGTTAGATTAATTATTATTCTCACACCAAGAGTTTCACCCTTTACCTTAGCATAAGGAGATTAGTTCTCCATATTCAAATTAAGAAAGCAAAAATGAAGATGAACAAGCATGATGATATTATGAAAGGATAACAAAGTATCTAAAGAAATAAGAACATTACTATACTAAAAACTGAAATTTATGGTCTCAAAACTACTCTCTCTTCAGCTAATTTTTGACCCCCTCTTAGCTCACAAGACCCCTCTATTTATAGATACAACTAATGAGGTAAGTGACAAAACAAGTTGTACTAAAGTTGGCAGGTTGGATTCCACTATGTCCACCGAAAGTGATCATGATATTCCTCCTTGATGGTTGCCGAATTTTCTGCCCATGTGAAAAGAAAAGTTGTAGGGAATTGTGTCGGCTATCTACCTACCAAATTTTGTGTATATTGACTACGTAGTTTATAAGATACGGCCCAAATACTATAGCACGGTTGGGCTATACTGCAATAGCAAGAAGATTTTCTTCTAGCCCAATTTTCGCCCTTTTACCATCCAAATTAGCTGATCACGTAAACATGAAAGTTGTAGAAAATTGTGTCAGCTATTCACTTACCAAATTTCACATATATTGAATATGTAAAAGATTATTGATGATTAAAATACTAGAGTAAGGTCAGGCAGAAAAACAAATAGCACACAGATTTTTCACATTTGAGGTTCCTTGAAGCTTATATGGTCATAAATCAAGATTAAATATATCCATTAGGATGCGTCTCAAGAGTCAAAAAGATAATGCTCCTTACTCAGCCATCCTTAATGAATTCATTTTTACTGCTTGATCTATAAACATAATTCTCAAAGAACCACAATTTAGCTTCGATTTTTCCAATTGAGTCAATTTTTTATTTTTTTTCTCCATCTGTAGAAGATGTATAAAACTAAAGATAAATACAAAAAGTAAGTGCTTAAACATGACAAAGAATTAAGATGAAAGTATTTAATTCATGGTTAAAACTCACTCATCATTAAACAGCCCCTAAATGTTAATTAAAATGTTAAATATGATTAAAAAAATTTTAATATATTAAAATATAGGAAAGATTCATATATATTTTTTTAAAACAGAATAAGTGTATCAAACTCAAAATTTAGCAGGTCAAAGTATTTTTATATATATATCTCTATCTAATTTCCTTTTTTGTTAAGATCATGGAACTTACAGTTTTTTTTGTTTGATAAGCCATGTTTAGTTTAATTAAAAATGCTTTTTGCAACACTATTTTCAAATATCACAATTATTCTTAATTATTTCTTAGTGGTGAGGGTATTGATAATTTGTCAGAGATTTTGATTTCAATATTCTATGATATAGTATACAAAAAATGTCAAAACAACATAAACTTAATTCAAGAGTAATTGAATTCATCTTTATTTCCATTTTTGTATAGTTCCCTCCAAAAATCAAACAATGAGAATGTGAAAGAGTTAAAAAGGGTTTTAGAACTTGTAGACTAAATTTGTCAAAAGCTGGAGCCAAAAGTAAACCCTTGACAAAGTTACTAAAAAGAATTGGTTTATTATATGG
Source organism: Gleditsia sinensis (assembly GCA_037074535.1). Classification (NCBI taxonomy): domain Eukaryota; kingdom Viridiplantae; phylum Streptophyta; class Magnoliopsida; order Fabales; family Fabaceae; genus Gleditsia; species Gleditsia sinensis. The sequence continues at coordinate 42,122,829 of CM073473.1, forward strand.
AATGAATGATTCAACCATTAGATCATTCGGAATGAAGCCATGGTGACTATAATAGGACTAACCTATCTATATTTCAGCAAGCATTTTGTGCTTGAAATAGATGCAAGTGATAAAGGAATAGTTGTTGAATTGGTAAATGAAGGTAACCACTAGCTTATTAAAGTAAGGTTTGACTCCAAAATGTTTAGGGTTCTCTATCAATATGAGAAAGTATTTATTAGTGTCTAAGTGGAGGTATTAATTTCAATTGTCACTGTTATCACTAGAATTGACAATGAGTCTCAAGCACTTGTTAGAGTAGAGGATTCATACATTTATGCGGAATATCAAAATAATTAGGATTGGATTGTAACATTTTATACAAGAACTATGGAGGTAACATTGTAGTCGATGCATTGCCTATGTTCTAGTACAATAGAAATGACAATGATTTCTATTGTAATTTCTACTTGGATAAGGAGAGCTACAAAAAGATCGATAATCCACAAAATCAATCACTGTATTGTAAGTTAAGAACTCAATTTTGAGGTGAAATTTTTGAATTAAATTCACATGTTAAAGGGTCTTTAAAATTTTTAATTGGCCTAGTATAGAAAGAGATTAAAATGATGATTCATAATTGTTTATGAAGTAAAAGGGAAAATCAAACATGTCATGGTTGCTTACTACCCTTACCAATAGCTAAACATAGCTGGTTGGATGTAAGCATAGGTTTCATTAAAGGTTTGCCCAAGTCAGAAGAGAGAGATGCAATAATGGTGTTAGTTGATCCAACATCAAAGTGCACAATCTAGAAGTGTGATAGACTCAATCAGGAATGCTCAAATCTTGCTTGCTTGAGTCTCTCAAAAAATGGAAAGTCTAATAATTTGGTTTGGGGTAATTTAATTATGATAATATATTGATAACAAAAAGTGATATGTAGTGATAACAAAAAGTCTTGCACTAGTCTATCCTTATATGTAGAGCTCTTAACAGATATGAAGAGATATTACAATAATTGAGTACTAACTAATAAATAAAAAGTGTCATATTTTAAGAAAATTATTACTAGTGCCTTATTTTAAGAATCATGATTCATGCACCATGTCTTGAATTCCATGGTTTAACTTCTAAAGCCCTCTCTTAATTTTAAAAATTCTAGAACTCTACTTCCTTCATAAATAATGAAACTTGTATTGAGAAACTAGTTTTTTGAAAATGTCAGCAACTTGTTTATCTATCTTGCAAAATTTCAACTCAATTTCATTTTCCTCAACCTTCTTTATAAATCTAAGTTCAATGTGTTTGGTGTGATTATAAAACACAAGATTCATGCTTATTGCAATTGAAAACATATTATCACAATAAATTTTAGTGGGGGACTTTTAATCTTGCTTCATGTCTTTCATAATTCTTCTTAACCAAATTGCTTTACATGTTGCACTTGTGGTAGTAATGAATTAAAATTTAGCTTATGATAAACCAATAATACTTTTCTTCTTTGATGATCATGGAATAGGCTTGCTTCATAAAAGCATACACAACTATATGTGCTTTTTTGTCATCTTTTCATCTTACCCAGTCACTGTCAATGAATATAATCAAGTTTCTTAATTCTTCAACTTTATATAAATTACTAAAGCTCTTGGTTCCATTTGACATATCTCAAAATTCTCTTTGTTGCTGCATAATGGACCTTGCTATGCTCACCCATAAATTGAGAAATTATGCTAATAGCATAGACAATGTTGGTCGTGTATTATGAGGAAAATGAGCAATCCAACAAGTTTTCTAAACAAAGTCTAGTCTAGTTGCTTTTTTCCATCATACTTTGACAACTTGTCATTCATAACCATGGGAGTAAGTGCTAACTTGCATTCAGTTATATGAAATTTCTTCAACAAATCTACCCCATATTTTTTTTGGGAAAGAAAGATTTTTCCTTGTTCTTACTTGCATACTAAGGAAATATTTCATAAGGCCTAAGTCTATAATCTCAAATTGCTTCATCATAAATTTATTATAGTCTTCTATCCAGGACTCATTAGTTTCCATATATATTAAATCATCAACATAAATACAAATAGTGAGAAAATCTTAAGAACCTCAAATTTTGACTTATAGAGAGGGCTCACTTGTTACTTTTGAATACCTCTTAATGGAAGAAAATTTTCTATCTTGCTGTTCCAAATTCGTGGAACTTTTTTAGCTATACAACACCTTTTGAAGGAAATGCACCTTGTTTACATGCTCTTTTATCTTATAACCTTCTAGTTGTTTCACATATAGTTCATCTTCTAGTTTTCCATTAGAAAAAAATAATTTTACATCAAGTTGATAAACAAGAGTTTTAATTGTGTAACAATATCAAGAAAAGTTCTTATCTTCTCCATTCTTGCGAAGGGAGAAAAATGTCTCATTAAAATCAACTTCTAATTGTTGTTTGCACCCTTTTTCAATAAGTCTTGCTTTCTACTTTTGAAGTGAGTCGTCTTCATTAAACTAAGTTTTGAAAACCCATTTTAAGCTAACAATCTCCTTGTTTTTGTGTTTGTCAACAAGAACCTAAATTTGGTTCTTTTTAATCATCTTTATCTCTTTATTCATAGCATTTCTCCATGCTTCTTTTGATGCTTCTTCAAAGATTTTATGTTTATAAATAATGAATGAAATTGTGTATATTTCATGCAATGATCTAGGCTATCTAGGTGGTTTATTTATGGTTTTATCAACAATGAGTACTAAGTGTTCTATTGTTAATTCCCACCACTTTAGATAGCTTGTTGTTTCTTATCAGAATCTCACCTTTAATAGTAGCCTTGTAGGTCTTAAACCAATTGAAATTCGGTATCATATGGATTAAACACCTTAATTCAAGAATTTAGCTTTTGTCAAAATTACTAGTTACTGATATTAATACATCAACACTTTTTGAATCTTACCGAACTAGTGCATCCTTCCATTCCCTCTTCTAGAACTTGCCATTCTTCTTCTGTCTAAGCGCATCTTATTTGATGTGCCTTGATGCGCCCCACTACATCCTCTAAAATGTTGGTTTCTCTACCATACTATAAAATATCCACAAAATTCTTAAACGACTTAGGTAGAGAATATAGCAACACCAATTCCTTATCTTTATTCTCATATTCAACCCCTATGTTCTCTAAATCCAAAAATAACTTGTTGAACTCATTTGTGTCCTAGTATGTCTCTACCCTCAGTCATTTTAAAGGAAAAGAATCTAGGTTTCAAATATAGCCTATTGGATAGGCTTTTGGTCATATAGAGGAACTTTCACATTAACCAAATCTTGGATTCTAACCTTATTTTGGAAACTTTCCTTAGAACCGTGTCATTGAGGCTTAGAATAAGTGTGTTGTAGGTCCTCTCTAGCACCTTTTCCTCCTTCTCTAGAATAAAATATCTAAGAGCTTTGGTGCACCTTTAAGAGCTTTAGCAAACCTATATACTCTAGCTGTACTAATGTCTTTATCTTCCAAAGAATGAAGTCATTAGTACCATCAAACTTCTCAATCTCAATCTTGTTTAGCTGTCGTGGCTATGGTGTTTCTTGGTTAGTTTCTAGAGTTGTAGGTAGAATGGATGCCTGTGTCTAATTTCTTGTAAACATTTTGCACTCTAATCCTCCCAAGGCAAGACAAAAATACTTTGATATCCCTTTGTGAATGTGCACTTCTAAGTTGAGATGCACCAAATTAGAAAACCAGAAACATAAATTGGAAAATTTGAAGAAGTAGGAAAGAGAAATAGTACACAATGATTTTTACATTAGTTTGGAATCTCACTGTAATATTCCTAAATTTAGCATTAATCCACTATGTCCAATTTTTACAAACTCTCCAAGAATCTTAATAGAATCAAGGACTTTTTGAGAACAAGTGTTTCTCTCTCAACTCTCTCTTTCTCTTTCTCTTTTGGATACACGCCTTTCTACAATTTTAATTCACTCTTTCTTAGTTTAGAACAATCTGAATTATGCCACATAACCACTAAAATACACTTATATACACAAGGCTTTTTCGACCAATTACAACTCACTTGACTCACTTAAGTACATGACACGTGCCTTTAAGCAAATGATCACCAAGCCATTGTTGCATCCTCATCTAGGTACCCTATAGCCTTATTTTTAGACTAGCAAAGTAGTCTATACCTTTGCACCCTAGTGTAGACTCATGCAGCCACTAGCAGCCTTGTTATAGCCCTAATTCCCGGGTCACCTTGTCTTTATCACTTAGCTATAATCAACTTTGACGTAATCCTCACAAGAAATATAGACCATGCTAGATCTTGAATAAAATTTGTAACATCTCCAATTTTTCCTTATGTTACTAATTGGAATTTATTTCTTTCAAAGAGGAGAAAGTATTTTGGATCTTAAGGGAGGATTAAATTATTTTACAATTTTACCCAAGTTAAACAAGATCTTAGGATAGTTAAAATGACATTTATGTAATTTAATTGAAATGGCATTTATGTAAATTCCTTGAGATGGCATTTATGTAAATTTCTTAAGATGACATTTTTGTAAATAATGGAAGATGGCAAAGTTGTAAATATAAGGTGGTAGGTAAGGAAACATTTTAATAATTATGAGGAAGGTAGGTAAGAAATTTTTTAATAATTATGAGGGAGGGGGAATGTCAGTAAGAAAGAGAAAGAAAAGAAACAAAAGAAGAAAAGGAAGAGGAGGAAAAGAAAGAGGAAGAAGAAGGAGAAGGAAGAGGAAAGAAAAATCAAGGTAAGTTTCTTGGTCATCTCTCTAATTTCATCATCTTTACTTTAGGAATATCCTAATTCTTAGTATGGATGTAGGATTTGTGTGTGGTAGGAATCAAACACCAAGTTTAAAGATTTATTTGAGGTAGGTTTAACATCTACTCATGAATTTTGTACAAAATTATATATATACTTTTAGATTTGTTTAGTGTGATTTTGGATAACATATGATCTAAATATTTATATGGAATTTTATTTTGGTTGTATGGACATGCATATGGGTGCATGGGATTACGTAAAAGAAAAACAAAGGAGAAGTTAGACTAAGTTAAATTTCAGAATAATTTGGGAAGCCTCTGTTTTTAGAATTATGGGAAACTACAGTAAGGATTTTAAAGAAATGGTTAACATATGAATTGTTGATATATATCTCACGGATCTATAGACTCTAAAATTGCTTAATTTGGAGTCCATATGAGGGAGATATCGCTGATTAATTGAGCAGAGATTAGAATCTAGGATAGTAAAAATAATCATTTTTATTTTTAATTTTATGGAAATATTTCGTAAGGAATCTAAAGAAATAATCAACATAAAAATTGTAGATAATTGTCTTATCTTTTTATAAACTTTGACATCACCTCAATTGGAGTCCATATGTGAGAGATATGACTGATTAATTGAGTAAAGGTCAGAGTCAGTCTAGAATTCAGATTGGTAAAATAAGTATTTTTTTTAATTTTTTGGGAATAATCGGTAAGTAATCTAAAGAAATGATAAACATTAAAGTTTTAGATAATTGTCTTAGATTTTTATAGAATTTGAAATCACCTCAATCGAAATTTGTAAGAGGGAGATATGGTTAAATAAAGTATCTTGCAAATGCAACATTTTGAAACTATGTTGAAATAAAAGTTTTGATTTCCAAATATTTTCAAAGATAAGAGCAAATCAGAAAGTAAAGAATCAAGGGAAAAAAAATTTAATTCCACAATATTTATAGTGGTTTAGAACTTTGAAAAGATCTTACATCCACTTTTCAAGTAGACAACAAGAGAATTTTTATAAATCAAGAGCAATCACAAAAAGTACAGGCTTTGTAATTTTGTTTTTATAACCCAAACTTGGGTAATTTATCTACTCACAAATGTCACTAGATTTTTCACTCAAAAACTCTGCCAAACTACTTTTACAAACAGGAAAGTTAATCAACCTTTACAGCCAATCCCATAAAGCTTACAAACAAGGAGGTCACTTCGAGGAACCTAATAAAGATGGAGGATGACTAGCTTCTACACCACTCCAAGTAACCTTTAACTCCTAGGTTTTCACAAACTCCTAGAACTAAAGAAAGAAGATGTTGAAAGAATAAATGCTTCTAATTAATAAGCGGATAACACAAAAAAGCTTCTTAACGCTTCTAAAAAACATATGATAAACTTGATATTCAGAGATGAGCACATAGCTTCTAGTTTTTGGATGATTCTCAAGTGTAACCTTTTCTTTTCTATTTGATGTTGTTAAAGAGTAGCTATATATTTTCCTCTCCATAATATAGTCGTTTGAGCACTTAGCTGCTTTATGTTTATGAAGGTTGTAGTGTTTACAAATAGAAGTTTCTTCTATTTTGAATTTTGGCTCCTAAGTTGTCAAGTTTCTGCCTCATATTTTAGGTCAAAAAATAAAATACTTTTTGCATGAGAAAGTCCAACGTGAAGTGCAAGTAGAGTTAAGTGCATGGACAGCTTGAAATATTCCAAAAGCTCTTTGCTTGGGATATTCAAGCTGAGCTAGGTTGTCTCTTCATGAGCTCATATTCCAACTAGCTTGATCACAGCGGCGGAGCTAGACAGTTTTTATTAGGGAGCTGAAGAAAAAAAAATAGATATAATATATTAATTAAATATTTTTAGCAAAAATTTCTTTTTCTATTATTAAAAATTTTAAAATATTTTTTTAAAAATTTTATTATTATTAAAAATAATTTAAAAATTTGGGGGGGGGGGGGGGGGACGCTAAAGCCCCCTCAAGACACCACTACCCTCCGCCCCTGCTTGATCATCCCCAAACTTCTACTTTAAGATTCGTTTAGCCTTTTGACCGTTGTACCATCATTTAAACAATAGGCTTCCATATATAAAAGGATTAAAAACAATTCCAAGAAACATAAGGCTTTTTTTACGACAAAATTTCCCTTCTAATGCTTCAACTACAATGCTCCAAATGGACCTTCCAAATATTTAATATGTTGGCTCCAAGTTTGAAACCATCCTATTCATATTTTATCTCTAGAATTTCATTGATTTTTGCATGGAAATAATTCAGCTTAAATTTAATCAAACTTTAAAATGTTTTTTCCTAGTTCCAAACCTGCTGCTTCATATTTTGACTTTAGAATTGCACTGAGTTTTTGCACGAAAATAATTCAGCATAAATTTTAAAGATGACTTTTTGTGCATGTCCAACTTTGTCCTTCTAGAAGCCTTTTGCTTGGGATTTAAGTAGCTCTTAACTATAATTTCTAGAAGCTTTTGTCCCGTGATTCCAACTAGCCTTTGCATTGAGATTAAGCACTTGCTTTGGACTTCTTCTTCTTTTTTTTTTCATGTAAACCTTTAAACAAATTCTTTGTAAATTGGCTGCCAAGTAAATAAAAAAAATTAATAACACATTCTAATCATCAAGCCATAACCTACAATCTTGTATTTTCAAGGCCTAGCTTACACATTCTTTTAGCACAAATTAGATTCAACGTATTAAGAGCTTTTAAGATCATTTTTATTTAAATTATTGAACGACATGTAATTTCATTTTTTATTTCTATTTTCAACAATATTCATACATATAAATTCATTTTCTTTTCATCATTTAAGCACTATCCAAACATGTAAGTTGCTTTCATCAAAATCAAACAAGGCCAACGTTAAAATGAGTTTAGGAAGATTAAAATATCATTTGTAAACCTTGCCGTGTTTCAATAACCTAAACTCAGGGAATCAGTTGTTGCTTCCTAAAAATTTCATTACAACTGTAAATATAATACATTGACACTAAATGCCCTTTATTCCATAAAAGCACCAAAAATACATTGTAATACATCTTTAAATTTGAGAATCCATTGATGAGTTGTTGCTACGTACTTCTAAAGAAACAATTTGGAGCTACGATTTATTTGATTATGCAATTTATGCCATCATCAGGATTACCACTGATCAACACTCAGCGTCAATGCCCTTAAACTCCCTATCAAAACGTTAGATTAAAGAATGGGGCAAGAATTTCGAGAGTATGGGTTTGGTTGGCAAAGGAGGGATTAATTAGGTATTTAGAGATGAAATTGGGGTACATTTCGGAAATTAGAGAAATCATATGAGATCTGGGAATTTTTAAACTCTCGTGTTGAGAGTATATAAGATTTAATGAAATTAAAGTACCCGGTAGTATTGTACTAATTAATGGAGCAAACTTCACGGTAGTAAAGTGAAAACATCCAAAATCACAATTTAGTAAATTGTATCATATCCGTAATTACATGATTCTATCAATTGGATTGTAAAGTTGTCATCTCGGTTATATCACATTAGTTCACTTGATGCAAACTCTCAATTTTCCAACATTAAAATGAAATAAAAGAATTGACAAGGCCGTACAGGTGAATTAATCAAAATGCTCATAAATTGACCTTGATATCATTTAACTTTATTCTAAAAAGAAAACTAGCTTGTATAAACTTTTTACATTGAGTGTATACACGATAGCCTTGACTTAGCAGTCCATGAAATCAGAACTACCATGTGATTATAGGCAATTTCCAAGTACCACATGGTTTGAAGATAGTATAATTCAACCAACCTTCAAGTACGTCAAGAATTTGTAAACACAACTGACTAGGAAATGTCTCACTCAGCGGACCCCAAAAACATGCTCGCATTTCTTCTGAATTCAATGTATAACACGTTCTTAAATTGCAGCTTTTACTATTTAAGCAAATTCTATCTGCTGGTTTCAATCAGTTGCCTAAGTTTACTTCCACTTAATGCGCAGAACCCCACGCTTTCTGCTTTCATACCCAGATGCTCAATTTTCGCCTTAACTATTTCCCTGGTCAGAAGAAAAGGTCCAAATAATGATTTCACTTTCATCTTGATAGGCTAGCTTTTTCTAGGTGTCAACAATTTCAACTCTGCAAATTTGCACCTAACCCAACACGAAAAAATTCATGGTTAAGATGGACCAATATAACTATATATATATATATATTCAAACCTCTAACGTAGTGTTAACTCCAGGGATTCGTGCTCCACTTTTGAATCCCACTAAGTGGTCAATCTTGGGAAGCTCGTGCAACTTTTGGGTGCAAGTCCTCTTATTTTGGTATGGCATAGGAAGTCGGCAGCAGATTTGGTTCAAGCACTATCAGAAAGAAAATTTGTGTAGAAAATAGCTAGAATTCGAGGGTTCTTTGAACTAGGACCACTAATTTGGAGATTAGAAGCCAAGATGTCATTAGTGGATTATTATTGAGCCCCATGAGAATGGTTGAGGCTGACCGCATAAGATAACACATGGAAGCAGCTTGGATATGGGGAATTTCAAGTTATCTTGTAGAATAAAAATAGTTTAATTTTATTGGCACTTTGATTAATAAAGGAAGGTAGTGTAGATCATATATTTAATTTTTATCTTATGTAGAAAAACACTATAACGTTTGTCTTAGTTATCTCCTTTTTGCTTTTTTTGTTTTTTCATAAAAAATTATTGACAAATTATGATGCAACTGCAAAAGTTGCACATATTTCTTGGTAGATAGCTATTATGAGAGGCCTACACTAGAATTTAAAGTTTGCTAAAAAAATCTCTCAAATTAGTTTTATATTTAAATAGTATAAGATATTTTGGTTTAAAACAATATTAAAAATTATCATTATCACAATTTTAACTTAAAAAAATTCTTAAGTAAATTTAATTTTAAAAAAAATACATAGATCAAATAATTAATAAATATATATATATAAGCATAAAAAATAATTGAAAAAAAATATATGGTAACATACTTGCACGTTGATACATAATGAATTCAGCCCACTATTTTTTATAAACCAATTTTTATCCAAAAATCTTTGTTCAGATTAAAGGTCTTTTTCAACTTTCCATTCATCCTTATCATCATAGCATCCACAGCTAAGTATTTATAGCTCATAATTTTTTAACTTTATTTAGTTTTGCCACTTCAAAAAAAGATGAAAATAACTATAAAATTATAATATAAATTTTGTGGCTCATATATTTACACAATAACAGCCTATGCAATAATTATTTGATTTTAGTTTAATTGCAGTTTATTGTTTCTCTAACTTGCTCAATATTGCAATACTTAAACCCTATAAATCCAATTAAAAGATTTTGTCCTTCTAAGTTTGTATTAGAACTATTTAATACTTTAAATTTCAATCAGAATTTTATCGTTTCTCTTACTATTTTAAATAATAAAAGATTAAATTTTAAACTATATTTTTACTTAAAAAAATAACTATTGTCCCTAGTATATATAGAGTATTGTTTTTAATTGTTAAAGGAAGAAAAACTTATTCTCATTAAAACTAAAGTAACTAAATTTCCATTATCTATAAAGTAGAGGGCGACATTACGTAAATTGAGGATGAAGGCTTAAATTATATTATCTAAAAATTTGTAAGACTAGCAGTGCAATTAAATCTTTTTAATTTAAAAAATGTGCAGTCAGGTAATGTTCATCTGTAAAAAAAAATTTCGTTTAAACAATTCAATACATCTTTCAAGATGGCTCTATGTATCTTATGAGTTCGTAATGTCCAATTGAATCCATTTGTGTCAAATTAAACAGAAGGTCTTATGCATAAAAAGCAAGCACAATTTTAAATACACAATTCAGTTGACGATGTTATTGGACCTTGCTCAAACGTATATGCACTTAGTCATATTTCTAAATCTCCTCCATTTTATGGTTAGGACTAATACATCATACATTCCATAAAATAAAATAAAAGACTAATACAGCATACATGCTGTTGCATAATTAAAGTTGCTAATCTGTCCTTACAAGCAACTCGGGCAAACGGAAGAACGCGGAAACGCTCCGGCCCTTGTTTTTCTCTTTCGCCTTAGTTGCCACCGCAAATATTTTTTCCTGGTGTTGCTACTTCAATTTGCATCAACAGCGCTCTGCTTCCTTTTTTTCTTCTCATCGTCTTTTCTTCTAGTGTTCACTTCTATCGCCATCTCTTTTCGTGGAATTATTATATTTTTCTTGTTGGAAGTCTCTTTCATCTCCTGAGTAAGAGTTTTTGGTGCCTTGATAAAATCTTTGAAATTTTGAAGCTTAATTATCCCCTCAAATTTTCAACAATGCTAGTAAATTTAGGAAGAATAAGACTTAAAAAAAACTTATATTTTAAAAAAAGTTGAGATATTCATAATAATATTAATAGATTTAGAAAGAAGACTAATAAGAAGACTTTCGTTTCAGAGAAATCTCAAAAATATTGAACAGTCACTGGATGATGAACAAATATGATTACATATTTTCTAAATTATTTTTTCAATCGATATGATTTGCAAGAGTCTCAGCATACTAACTTTATTCACTAAAATTTCCTAGTTGTTTTTTTTCTTCAAGTTTACTTCTTAAGTTGTTATGGGTAGGTTAAAATATTTATAGAATTTATCTGTGTATACACTTAAACTATTTTTCCTTTTAACTCTTTAGTTTATTGTTCTTAAAGTAGTTATTTGTGCATTTTAGGTTAATAATAACATGTTTTTCGTTGGGTTAACCTCCTCTCTTTTATTGCTTAGTGAAATTATCTATCTCAACTCATAGGCAGCCTTCTTGAAAAACAAAATAAAAGAGAGAAAAGGAATCACATCACCAAATTTATAAAAAAAAAAAATGTTTCTTGTGTCCTTATGCGAGTCCCAAATTACAGAGATGGGTTAGGCTAACTTGTAGATATACTTGATCAAACAAAACAGGCTGAGGCTTGAATTTAATATTTGAGGAAAATAAATTTATATTTAAGTCTCTTTGAGGAAAATAAATTTATATTTAAGTCTCAAGTGTTATGTTTATGAACATTTAAGGTTCGGTAAGTTTAGATTGGGCTAGTGTAGCAAGATATTTCACTTATTAATTCTCTCTTAATTTTATATTATATACAAAAAAAAATTTCTCACTTATTATACATATTTTTATCATATCTATTTTTTTTTTCAATTTTTACCCTATATATTTTATTTTATAGTAAATTGAATACAAAAAAAATTTGGCCACTTAAACAAAAATTTCATTACTTATAAGTGTAATACAAAATTACTATAAATTGATTTATTTGTTTAGTATTAGTCAACAAAAATTATTATTTATTTGTTAAAATTGTCGAATTCATTCAAGCAAGTTCATTTATTAAATTTAAACAAAAATTATATCTATATAAAAAATAAACATAGGTAAAACTTAAACTTAATTCACTGTTACCGAACTTTTAATGATAAACCTACCTTAAGCTGGAATTATTTTTTTGGGACAAGTAAGGTGGAATTAATTAGACTTTAAGTCTAATACTTTAAAATTTATTGAACTTTGACCCACGTTGGACTAGGTTCAGGCCCACGGAAAGAGTAAAATGTGATATAGACTAAAAGGACAGACAGACAAAAAAAAAACTGCTGAATTTGATTCCCCCTTGATAAAGGGGAATTTTGAGTGCTTATAGATCATATTTTGTCCCCTAATTCATAGTAACTTGTGGGTATTTTTATGCTTTTGACTATATTTTGTTCTGGGTACTGCTGTAGTTCATTTTGTAATTTCAGGAGAGCAAAAGAAGCCAAGAAGCAAGGAAAATCAATCATGGAAAGACCCTAAAAGACCTGGGATATGCTGAGGAGGAAGCAAGGAGGCTGCACATCAAAAATCATGAAGAAAGGAGCACTACAGCATGCAGCATGGCCTGGCCATGCTTAGTGGCCTACAACATGGCCAGCTCGTGTTCTATGTAGACAATGCTGCATTTCCCCAAATTCCAGCCTAAAGCACGGTCAGACCGTGTCCTGGGACACGGTCGTGCTGCGGGTCTGCAAGCTGCGTGTTTTTTAGGGTTTTGGCCGCCCAAATTAAAACATAAGCTGGGGGATGCGCGGCTGAGAAGGGGGGAATCGAAGGAGACACTTGGAAATCAGTTTTTAGGCTTAAGAAACACATTTTAGACTAGGTTTTTACATATATCATTGAGGATTTTGATGTTCTAGAGTAGATTTTCCTGCATTGAAGGTTGTAATTCATTTGAACTTTTCTGCATATCAGGTTATATCCTTCTACTTCAGTTCTTTATCTCTATTTCTACCTCCATTCATTCCGTTGAGATTGTATCAAACTATCATGGTTAATTTAATGATTATGAACTTGGTTTCTGATTCTATGATGTGTGAGTAGTTTCTATCTAGGGTTTCGGTAAACCCAATTATGATACAATGATACTATGCCTATGATTTGAATTATGGAACCCTATTTGTAATTGGGACTAGATTGTTTTGGATTGACTATTGTATGCTTGGATTAGTTGATGGAATGCCTGATCACCAATCTATCATGTAATTGGTATTTAATCGATGAACTGAAAGGTGAAGATTAAAACCGGAATCCAATAGTTAATTAGGGTTGTCTTAATCACGAAAGTAGTTTAAGATATTCTAGGCTTGAATCAATTAATGGGAACGAGAAAACCGATTAGTTGCATTCTATGGTTGGCATGAAGCTTAATGGACCTAGGTTAAGCTAAGAACCACGAAAGTAGGTAATTTGATTAACTTAGGTACAATTGGTAATGCTTGAAAGAGATTGCTAATTAATTTAGGCTAAACCATCCCCAAATAATCTAGACAATTGCAATTAGGGGTAAATAACAGTTGTTGAGTATCACAAGTGTGGTGAACCCTAACCCTAGGCTTGGCTTACTTGGTTACTTTAACTTGTTTAATTGCGATATTTGCCCATTGACTTATACCGATTTAGATAGCACTTTTTGTGAGATTCTGGTAATTGGCATTGTTCTCTGTGGGACACGACCGGTACTTGCCGGACTAGCTACAGCTACGCCGTGCACTTGCGGTATTTAGTAAAACACACGTAACACCCCTCTCGATAGTGAGTGGTGTTGTTACAACCCTTTTAGGTAGAATTCATTCTCAAAAGCTAGCCGTTGAGAAGAGGGTGCCTAAAGGGTTATAAAGCCCCAACCAAGTGCCCATACACTCGATGTGTGACTTGAGTCCCATACCTTACCAATGAATCGTAACATAGCTCCTTTGTTAGATCCGGACGTCCACGGACGGCTGACACTCCTAATTTTATTGGGTAGCCATTTCCTGAGTAGCCATTTTCCGCAACATCACGACCATTGAGCAGAACCTTCCTCTGATACCATTGTTACAACCCTTTTAGGTAGAACTCATTCTCAAAAGCTAGCCGTTGAGAAGAGGGTGCCTAAAGGGTTATAAAGCCCTAACCAAGTGCCCATACACTCAATGTGGGACTTGAGTCCCATACCTCCCCACTAAAACACTGCGTTTTAGTTAATATTTTTACGTTGCATGGTTTACATAGGGATTAGCTAAAACACTGCATTTTAGTTAAAGATTTTACGTTGCATGGTTTACGTAGGATTAGGTGAGAAATACTGTTTAGTTTGTTAGCTGACGTGGTGGCTGGCGTGTGTTGTTAGTTAGAAAAGTGGTTAACGGATGAGTTGGCCAGGGTAGTTTGTTTGGATGGATGTAGGAAGTATATAATGGGTGATTTCCGTGTAAACAAGTTAGTTGGATATTTTTCACTGTAAATGCAATCGGATCCCATTTTGGGAATCCATCTTACTATATTGTATGATACCTGATTGTAACATTTGCTCCACCATTTTTTCGATGACTTCTTTCTGAATTTGTGGATATCTATACGGTCTTAAATTAATAGATTACTCCCTTCTATTTAAGTTATCTTGTGATCATGCTGTCTAATGGGAGGTAACCCAGTAGGTTCTTGGAAAACTTGCTTAAATTCTGTAAGTAATTCTTCCAGCCCTTGCTGCTGCTCTTCTTGCTTCTGATTTATAGGTGGTTCATGGTTTTCCTCACATATTTCCCTTTCCTGTATTCCTTCTGAGTTTTTACCAATAAGTTTGATAATGAAAACTTCTGACTCAGCAGTTATTTTGAAGGAAGAACTTTTGATAGAACTCAGTCTACGACCATATCAAGTGAAGCAGGAGAAATTTTTTTCATATCAACAGCCTTTACCACCTCCCAGAACAGGACCGCCAGACCAAGGTATGTCGTCATGGTCAGCTATGCCATATAGAAATCGGTCTTATCCTATGAGTTCATATTCCAGGAATCCACCTTTCAAAAACCAAGGTCCAAATTCGAGTAGCAGTTCATACGTTAATAACTCGGTATCATCGGCAAGTAATGGAAGCAAAAATTTAGTGTCGTACAAGGGAAACAACCAAAGTATATGAGAAGGAAATCAATCAGAGGTTGCTGTGAGAATGGCCAAGGGGTTATGTAAATTCTGTGGGGAGATTTCTCATGCTTCACTTGATATGGTCGTAGACTGAGTTCTATCAAAAGTTATTCCTGAACTCATGCCATTCCCATAGCCTCATTCACACTAGCTGGCTTTTGTAACCTCAATGCTTTTTCCAGTGGTTTCTTTAATCCTCCTAAAAAACAACTTAGTGCAACTGGCTTTTCTACATCGACTTTCTCTATCAATTCATCAAAGGCTGCCATATATTCATCTAGACTATCCGTTTGTTTCAGATTTACCAATTCAGCTATCGGATCATCATAGCTACTAGTATCAAACCTAGCTCCTACTGCATCTGAAAAAGATTTACAATCCAACGATTCGATACTTATCGTTTTACGAAAATGCTTCAACCACACAAACGCCTTTCCATCCATTGCCATGAACAACATCTTTACCTTCTGATTGTCTGCCATATCTTCCAATACAAAAAATTGTTCACACTTATCTCTCCATGCACGAAAATTATGGTGCTCTGTTACACTTGCTTTCATAAGAAGTCCCACATTGGTAAAATATACTGGTATGGGTGTAGTATATAAGTTCAAGGGTTCTCTAACCTTAAAGGCTAGCTTTTAAGGGGTGGCTCTCCCTTGATTAAAAATGCATTGTAACAATGGTATCAGAGCTGGTGGCTGACCTCTGCGAAAAGGGCTACCTGACGGGGGTAACCGGGCCCAGAAAAAAATGCCCATTGTTGGCGAAAGTGGTGGCCGTCGGACCTGTCTGACAGAGTGTCAGCTGTCATGGATGTCGGCTTATCCGGGTGGGGTGTTCTGTTACACTTGCTTTCATAAGAAGTCCCACATTGGTAAAAATACTGGTGTGGGTGTAGTATATAAGTTCAAGGGTTCTCCAACCTTAAAGGCTAGCTTTTAAGGGGTGGCTCTCCCTTGATTAAAAATGCATTGTAAAAAACTTCAGACTCAGCAATTATTTTGAAGGTGGTGGTGTCTTCCTCCAAAACCTGTAATTCCGGTTTACTACCAGATAACTGCACATTCTTCCTTTGATACTCAAAGGTCATTGTCAACTGTGCACAATCCCACTTTATAATTCCCAATGATTTAAGCTATTTCATGCCTAAGATAGCCTCTAGGTTTGAGGTAGGTAGAATCAGAAAATCTGCTATGAACCAACTGTCTCCCATTTCTCATGCTAATGACTCACATTTGGCTTGCACAGTAATGGCATCCTCATTCGCAACCATCACCCTATACCCCTTCAACTGTTGAGTCTTTAAACCCATTTTCTTAACCCACTTATGACTGCTGAAGTTATGTGTGCTGCCCGTATCCACTAAAAATGACAGACTTTGCCTCTTAATCTTACCAACTACTCTCATCGTATTACCTCCTTGTACTCCTTGAATGGCGTTTAAAGAAATCTGTATATCTTCTTCTGCCATAACCTCTTTTTCTTCCCTCTGTCTTGCACCTTCTTCTCTGGTATCAATTTCTTCTTCATCGTGATCTAACCACAACGCATTAAGCCTTCCCCACACCTTACAAACGTTTTTGTGATTAAAATCAAACTTTTCCCCACAGAATTTACATATCCCCTTAGCCATTCTCACAGCAGCCTCTGATTGATTTCCTTCTCTTATACTTCGGTTGCTCTTGTTATGATTGATAATAAGAAACTAAAACACTGCGTTTTAGTTAATATTTTTACTTTGCATGGTTTACGTAGGGATTAGCTAAAACACTGCGTTTATGTTACGATTCATTGGTGAGGTATGGGACTCAAGTCCCACATCGAGTGTATGGGCACTTGGTTGGGGCTTTATAACTCTTTAGACACCCTCTTCTCAACGACTAGCTTTTGAGAATGAGTTCTACCTAAAAGGGTTGTAACAATGGTATCAGAGGCAGGTTCTGCTCAATGGTCGTGACGTTGCGGAAAATGGCTACTCAGGAAATGGCTACCCAATAAAATTAGGAGTGTCAGCCGTCCGTGGATGTCTGCCTCTAACGGGGGAGCTATGTTTCGATTCATTGGTGAGGTATGATACTCAAGTCCTACATCCAGTGTATGGGCACTTGGTTGGGGCTTTATAACCCTTTAGGCACCCTCTTCTCAATGGCTAGCTTTTGAGAATGAGTTCTACCTAAAAGGGTTGTAACAGGTGTAGTGTCGCTTGCGAATAGCGTCGTGAAGCTCTCTAGCCCAGGAAAATGCCGCGCAAGGCAACCCTCTCCTCCTCTTTCTTATCTTTCTTCTTCTGTTTTCATAGTTCTATTGTATTAATTTTCTTTAAAAAAGTTTTTTCTTTCATTAAAAGAGTTTTTTTCTTACATTAAATAAGTTTTTTTTCTTTTTTTAAAAGAGATTAAGAGTTTGAATATTTAATATTTCTTTTGTCCAGATCTATAACATTAAATTTAGATCTACATATTTGAATTCATATATGAGTGGAAGAGGATGTTGTTGTTTTAATTAAACTCACAAGCATACAAATTGGAGTACAGATTTAACAGTATATAAGGTCAATCCCACGAAAATTGCTAATTGAAAGGAAACTCTAGTTTGAATTCAAATAGATAATTCTAACCTAATTGTCAAAATATTTATTTTGTGAGAAGAATATTAAATTAAGTGTACAGAGAATTGATGGGCTCAAATTAGATTAAAATGTATTCAAGGTAAAAATGAATACTAAAAAATTATTAATATTCAACAAATCTATTGGTTTATGGTAGATATTCAGTTGTGCCCAAGAAACGATTTGGAAATTTTTCTCTAGAGTACCAAAACCACCGGGTAAGGAAATGAAGGCATTAGCATTGCACATCATTCTAACAATGCGTTCATGCATAGAGGATACCCTAAAATTTTCCCCAACTGTTTTTCCTATGAGGTTTGATACAGCTAAAGCAACAACAATAATACCCAAAACTTGGCTTCCTCCTACATATGCAGCTGCAAACACACAACCCATTAACCCACTACTACCTCTACCATAGACTACATTAATTTTTCTACTTGCTAGTACCATGCTCAAAAGTTGTGCTGCTTTCACATACTCTTCATTTTTTTCTAAGACTAGAACCACAAAAAACACATATATTTCAAAAATGGCGAACTGTGATTCCCTCCATGACTGCACTTGCACTAATTTTGGGTATGAAGATGAGGATAAGAAAGTGTGCATTTATAGAACTCGAACAAGGACATACTTACAGTAGCTAGGTAAGTAGGCCGGTGACTTTCAGCCAAAGTAAAGGTGAAAAAATTCAAACATGATAGCACACATGCATATGTACAGTAGTTGTGATTGAGGCTCACATCTTCCTCTGGTTTTATATTCAGTAACGATTTAAACGCCCTCTATGGGTCGAGGATATGCTTTCCATCCAATTTTTTTATAAATTGGCAAATAGGGTCTTTTAACGTCAGATTCCCAAGACTGTACTGTTTATGTTCTTTTTTAAAATGGGGCTATAAATCGACAATACCGATATGCACAGATCCACTAGGATGTGTCTCAAGAAATGATGGATGAAAGTCATCATCCAATGACTCCTTACTCAGGCCATCCTTAATGAGTTTAATTTTTTTTTCTCGATTTACAGACACCCAACTTAAAGAACGACAACGTTTGTTGCAAGTTTCACGTGCACATTTGTAACACACACCCATTCGTTTAACTCTGCGCTTTTTAGCAAAACTGCTTTTTTCTCAAACTAGGCATGTAAGAGATGAAACCATTTGTAGACCCACCTGATAACTGTACCTTAGTTTTAATTAGCCAACGAATATCAATATGCATCCTCATGTTCATCAACAACCTTAATCTTGCAACCCTTGCTCTGTAAATTTTTGTCAATGTATTGGGTGGAAGAGAAGGAAAATGATTTTTCAATTTTGTGAGAATGTCCTCTATCCTCGAATCAATTTTTTTTTGAAAGAACAAAAGCAACAAAGGAAAGAAAATAATAAAAATTCAAAAAAAAAGATAACACTGAGGAAACACATTAATGCAAGTTAAATAAAGAAAGATCTTACTTAGATAGTGTGCACGACAACCTTTAACAACAGGAGAAAATCAATCCTGGTAGATAGGATCACACAAAGGTGTCTCCTCTATCTCTGGGTTATGTAATTCCAAAAATGCTTTGAATCTTTGACCATTAACTTTAAACACCTCACCATTCTTAGGATTTTCAATCTCCAGTGCACTATGTGGATAAAGAGTATGAACAATGAATGGGCCTGACCATCGAGAACGTAGCTTCCCTTGGAATAAGTGCAAACGAGAGTTATATAAAAGGACCTTTTGACCTGCATTAAATGATTTTCTTAAAATATATTTGTCATGAAAAACTTTCATTCAATCCTTATACAATTTTGCACTTTCGTATGCATCATTCCTTATTTCTTTCAGTTCATTGATTTGAAGCTTCCTGTGAGAACCTGCTTTATCAAGAGCAAAGTTAAATTGTTTGATGGCCCAATAAGCTTTATGCTTTATTTCAACAGGTAAATGACAGGTCTTGCCATACACAAGTTGGTAAGGAGACATTCCAATAGGGGTTTTAAAAGTAGTACGATAAGCCCATAAAGCATCAGAAAGTTTCAAAGACCAATCTTTTTTATTTGGGTTAATCGTTTTTTCCAAAATGTTTTTAACTTCTTTATTTGAAATCTCAACTTGATCACTAGTCTGTGGATGGTATGGGGTTGCAACTTTGTGCGTGATGTCATATTTCTTCATTAAATGCTCAAAATATCTATTACAAAAATGTTTTTCCCCATCACTAATAATAGCCCGTGGTGTGCCAAACCTTGAAAAAATGTTTTCTTTCAAGAATTTCATCACAATCTTGTGATAATTTGTTTTACATAGAAGAGCCTCTATCCATTTTGACACATAATCCATAGCAACAAGGATGTACAAATTTCCAAAGAAATTAAAAAAAGGACCCATGAAATCAACTTCCCAAACATCAAATATCTCAACAATAAGAATGGGAGTCAAAGACATCATATTCCTGCGTGAGATATTGCCCAATTTTTTACAATGCTAATAAGAACTACAATACAAATGGGCATCTTTAAATAGTGATGACCAATAAAAGCCACATTGTAAAACCTTTGCAGCAATTTTTTTAGCACTAAAATGACCTCTATAAGCATGATCATGAAAAAAAGAAAGAACACTATGTTGCTCACTCTCAAGAACACATCTCCGAATGATTTGATTAGAGCAATACTTAAACAAGTATGGATCTTCTCAAAAGAATTTCTTTACTTCAGTTAAAATTTTTATCCCATCTTGCTTACTCTAATGTGTAGGCATTTGACTTGTGGCAAGATAATTAGTAATGCCAGAAAATTAAGGGAATTAAGAAATAGACATGAATTGCTCATCTAGGAAGGAGTCTTTGATAGGCAAGTTATTTTCACCAGATTTAACTACTAGCCTAGACAAGTGATCAACTATAACATTTTCAGATCCTTTTTTATCTCGAATTTCTAAATCAAATTCTTGCAACAATAATATCCATCTTATCAAACGTGCTTTAACATCTTTCTTAGAAAGAAGATACTTAAGTGCATCATGATCTGTAAAGACTACAACCTTAGATCCTAACAAATAAGATCTAAACTTGTCTAGAGTAAATACTACAGCTAGTAACTCTTTTTCTGTTGTAGAATAATTCAATTGAACATCATTAAGAGTTTTACTAACATAGTATATCACATAAGGAAATTTATCAAGACCTTGACCCAAAACGGCTCCGATTGCATAATCAGAAGCATTACACATGATTTCAAATGGAAGATTCCAATTGGGTGGTCTAATGATGGGTGCAGAGATGAGTAAGAATTTGAGATTCTCAAAAGCTTGACAGCACTCTTCATCAAAGATAAAAAAAATGCATCTTTGGTAAGTAAATTACACAAAGGTTTGGATATTTTGCTAATTTTTTTGATAAATTTGCGATAAAACCCTACATAGCCCAAAAAAGAACGTACCTCTTTCACTGTCTGAAGAGGTGGAAGATTAGAAATCAATTCAATTTTAGTTATGTCTACCTCAATACCTTGATGTGACACAACATGCCCCAAAATAATTTCTTTTTTAACCATAAAATGACATTTTTCCTAGTTCAAAACAAGATTCTTTTCTTTACACCTAATTAAGACTAATCTTAAATAGTATAGACATTCCTCAAAACTAGA
This sequence comes from Gleditsia sinensis, assembly GCA_037074535.1. Lineage (NCBI taxonomy): Eukaryota > Viridiplantae > Streptophyta > Magnoliopsida > Fabales > Fabaceae > Gleditsia > Gleditsia sinensis. The sequence continues at coordinate 42,144,358 of CM073473.1, forward strand.
TCCATGTACAAAAAAATCATCCATGAATAATTCCAAAAATTTCTCTACCATGTCAGAAAATATGCTTGTCATGCAACGCTGAAATGTGGCAGGTTTCAAATGGCATTCTACGATAGGCAAAGGTTCCAAAAGGACAAGTGAATGTAGTTTTCTCTTGATCTTCAGGTGTAATGGGAATTTGATTGTAACTAGTGTATCCATCAAGGAAGCAGTAATGCGCATGTCCAGCTAACTTCTTTAGCATTTGATCTATAAAGGGAAGTGGAAAATGGTTTTTCCTTGTAACAACATTCAAATTACAGTAATCAATACAAACATGCCACTCGATTTGCATTCTAGTGGAAATTAATTCATTATCCTCATTTTTTACTATAGTAATGTCAGACTTCTTAGGGACTACTTGAACAGAATTAACCCATGCACTATTAGAAATTAGGTAAATGACACCCACATCAAGAAGTTTGATTACTTTAACCCTCACAACCTCCTTCATGTTTGGATTCAAACGTCTTTAGAGCTCTTTTGAGGTTTTCGCATTGTCCTCTAAATGTATTCAGTGCATTCAAATTGATGGACTGATACCTTTAATGTCTGCTATTGTCCACCCTATGGTTTCACTATGCTTACTAAAATTTTTTATCAGTTCAACTTCTTGTTTACTATCCAAGTCAGATGCTATGATCACAGGCAAGGTCTCAGAAGGTCATAAGAAAATATACTTTAGAGAATCAAGTAGAGGTTTTAATTCTAACTAGGGAGGTTTCTCTATGGATGGCAGTAGGACAGACTCAGAGGGTGTAAGTGTCTCTATTTCAACTTTCCACTTATTGGTATTCATCAATGGAATGGTCTCTAACAGGGAATTTACTTCACCGATTAAGCAATCATCATTTATGTCCATGTTAAAGTGGGCTAAACATTTTTCCAAAGGGTCATCACCAAAAGAACTCAAAAATGAGTCATAGACTATACTCTCAATCATGTTGACCTCACATACATCACCAGTGTCCACAGGTTAATGGGAGACATTAAAGACATTCAGTTTAACTGTCATATTTCTAAAAGATAGATTTAAGACACCATTACGACAGTTGATGATTGCATTGGATGTTGCCAAAAATGGTCTACCTAGAATGACAAGTATTTGTATATCTACATTCTCAACAGGTTCAATGTCAAGAACAATAAAATCTACTGGAAAGTAGAATTTATCAACCTTTATGAGAATATCCTCTATGACACTTCTAGGAATTTTTGTTGACCTATCTGCTAATTAAAGAGTAATTGATGTTGGCTTTAACTTTCCTAACTCAAGTTTTGCATATACAGAATATGGAAACAAATTCACACTTACTCCTAGATCAAGTAAGGTTTGGTTAATCACATAGTCACCTATCGCACAAAAAATTATAGGACAACCAAGATCTTTGTACTTGATAGGAGTTTTTTGTTGAATTATAGAGCTTAATTTTTCAGTCAAAAGTGTTTTTTTTGGAACATTGATTTTCCTTTTCACAGTGCAAAGATCTTTCAAAAATTTTGAATAGGCGAGTACTTATTTGATAGCATCCAAAAAAGGGATGTTAATGCTTATTTGCTTAAACACCTCTAAAATGTCACTATACTGAGTACCTTTCTTGATTGATGTAAGTCTTTGTGGAAAAGGAGTTTTGGGGGCACAAGGAATCTGTTTACTTTTCTTTTCACTTGAGTCATTATTTTGGGATTCATATTGACTCTGTTCCTCATTTTCTGGCATGTGAACATGATTATCAATAACCTTTCTAGGTCTAAGGGTTGTTACATATTTTATTTCTTCCTTAGGATTTGTTGATGATCCTACTTCAAATTGACCCTTAGGATTAATAATAGGTTGACTAGAGAATTTTCCTTTTTCTCTATCTTCTACAACATTAGCTATTTGACCTAATTGTGTTTTAAGCCTTGAAATAGCTTGAGTGTGAGATTGTAAAACTTGTTGAGTCGACTGCATAAATTGTTGCAAGGTATCCTCCAAAGAAGGTTTTCTTTGTTGTAGTACCCCGAAAGGAGGAGTATGTTGAGGAACTTGAGGGTATGAATTGGGAGGGGAAAATTATTGCCCACCTTGATTCATTGTAGGTTGATTTTGTCTCCATGAAAAATTTGGATGGTTTTTCCAATTTGGGTTATATGTTGGTGTAAATGGATTATCTGATGACTTTTCATAAGACTAGAGGGAATTAACCTGCTCAGAGAATGATTCTTGGTAAGCTGGTATAGATGGACAAGATTGTGCAATGTGAGATGTACTAGAACATAAAGCACATGCTTCATTCCTAGTATGGGTAGAAGAGTTTAGAGTATGACTTAAATTCAAAGCTTATACCTTTCTAGTAAGATTGGCCAAGGCAGCTCTCACATCTGTATCATCACTCACTTCATAAATTCCTCCTCTTTTTGTGGTTTGAGACTTTCTATCATTTTAATCAATGTAGTTCCAATGTTGATAGTTTTCATATAGAGACCCTAAAGATCCCCAAGCCTCAGTCTTATTTAACTGTAAAAACTTTCCATTATGCATACTTTGGATCATTTGACAAGGACAATTCAAAAGAAGGTAATTGAATCTTTCCCAACACTCAAAAAATTATTCCCCATCTTTTTGGAAAAATAAGAGATTTCTCTCTTAAGGACATCGGTTTTGGACATGGGAAAAAATTTGGTTAGAAACTTATTTACTAATTGATTCCAACTAGTAATAGTTCCTGTCAGAAGCGAATTCAACCAAGCTTTAGCTTTATCTTTTAATGAAAATGAAAACATTCTGAGCCTAATTAACTCATCATTAAAATTTTGGAAGTGAAATGTCGAGTAGATTTCAAGAAACTCTTTAATATGGATGTATGGGTCTTCTCTCTCTAATCCATAAAATGATGGCAACAGTTGGAGAATGGCTGGTTTAAGCTCAAAGTGAGTTGCATTAGTTTATGGTAACACTATACAAGATGGAGTACTAGCTATGACATGTGAGAAATATTCCATAAGGGTTTTCTCGTGTACAACTTGTTTTTCCATTTTTGATGGTGTTCCAACAAAGTCTAATGTTTCAAGTTTAAAATCAACGGGTGATCCCAAACTTTTCCTAACCAAACACTGATATTTATCACATTTCCAAACACGCATAAACTAAAAGAAAAACTATAAAAAAATATTTCTAACACAATTACAATTACAACTTAATAACATATATATACAATGTTAACTACAAGTAACAAAGTGCAAATACAAGAAAAAAAAGCACAAAATTATGCAACCAAGAAAATTTTTTATACAAATAAAATATTCTAAATAATAACTAGTGGAAGAATTACACTTACCTGAATCTGATTAACTTTTTCGTCACAATACTCGGCAACGAAGCCAAAAACTTGTTATTTTATTTAAACTCGCAAGCGCATGAATCTGTTGGAGTACAAATTTAACGGTATGCAAGGTCGATCCCACGAGAATTGCTAATTGAAAGGAAACTCTAATTTGAATCCAAATAGATAATTCTAACCTAATTTTCAAAATATTTGTTTTGTGAGGAGAATATTAAATTAAGTGTGTAGAGAATTGATGTGCTCAAATTAAATTGAAATGTATTCAAGGTAAAAATGAATGCTAAGGTTAGGTGATCCACTCCTGGTATGAGTAATGATAAATTTAACTCTTCTATCACTCAATTGGAATCCTCACATGAATAAGGTTCCAATAAAAAAGTGTGTTACTTTAAGCTCACTTTTGTTTATACATGAATTATATTTACCTTCTTTTACACCATTAATACATGCCTGTAAAATAGTTCAACTATATATTGTGCCAATTATTATATTGTCTACAATAAATCAAGATTGATTCAAGAATTTATTGTGCCAAAAATTGTCTACAATGTATCAAAGTTTACGCTTTACAAGATTAGAATGAAAAGAGGTACGAAGAAGAAACATAACAAGAGATAGGTGGTGAAGCCAACTATAAAAATAATAAGAGATAGGTGGTCTGATAAAACTAGCCAATGAGATAACAAGAGATAAGAGGTAAGAAAGTAAACACAATACCATAATATAACAAGAAATAGACGGTTTGGTAAAACCAGCCAATAAAATAATAAGAAATCGGTGGTCTGATAAAGCCAGCCATTAAAAAATAACATGAGAAAAGAAATAAAAAGATAAATACAATATCAAAGATAAACATTAAGATTAAGAGTTAGATAAATTATTATTCTCATACCAAGAGTTTCACCCTTTACCTTAGCATAAGGAGATTAGTTCTCTATATTCAAAGTAAAAAAGTAAAATTGAAGATGAATAAGCATGATGATATTATGAAAGGATAGCAAAGTGTCTAAAGAAATAAGAACATTACAATACTAAGAACTCAAATTTATGCTCTCAAAATGAAACACTCTTCAGCTATTTTTCGACCTCCCCCGATCTCACAAGCTCTCTCTATTTATATATACAACTAGTGAGGTAAGTGACAAAGCAAGTTGCCCTAAAGTTGACAGGTTGGATTGTACTATGTCCATTGAAAGTAATCATGATATTAATCTTTGATAGCCACCAAATTTGTTGCTCATGTGAAAAGAAAAGTTGTAGCAAATTATGTCAGCTATCTTTCTGCCAAATTTTGTATATATTGACTGTGTATTTTATGAGATACAACCCAAATACTGCAGTAAGGTTGGGTTAGACTGCAACAGTAAGCAGATTTTTTTCTAGCCTAATTTTCGCCATTTTAATGTCCGAATTTGCTGATCACGTAACATGAAAGTTGTAGAAAATTGTGTCAGCTATTCAGTTACCCAATTTCATATATATTAGATATGTAACATATGATTTATAGTTAAAATACTAGAGTAAAGTCAGGCAGAAAAACAAACAGTAAACAGATTTTCAACATTAGATGTTCCTTGAATCTTTATGTTTAAGTTCTTTTGAAAATATGATCATAAATCAAGATTAAATTGACACATATATCCATTACGATGCGTCTCAGAAGTCAAAAAAATCATGCTCCTTACTCAGCCATCTTTAATGAATTTATTTTATTCGTTTGATTTATAGGCATAATTCCCAAAGAACTACAATTTTGCTTTGATTCCTCCAATTAAATATATTTTTTATTATTTTCTCCATCTGTAAAAGACGCACAAAACTAAAGATAAATACGAGAAATAAGTGCTTAAATATGACAAACAATTAATATGAAAGTATTTAATTCATGGTTATAAAACTCACTTATCAGATGACTATATCTACGACACCATTTTTACAACGAATAGAAAAATCCTAAAGAAAGTTAACTTTCAGAGAAAATTGTGATGTGTGTTGCATCTCTAATAATACATCTCTTTTTCTTCTTCTTCTTCTTTTTATATTGTAATAGCAGTATTTTTGAATGTTGAGATGTAATATTTAGTATATTAGGGTTTGAGAGGTGTGTTGTTTATGTATTTTCTTGTCATAGTACTAATTTGTTTATATATTTTGTCTTCAAAAAATGTAGAATTTGTTTATCTTACTTTTATCTTTTGTTTGCTAACCTTAATTTCTGTCTTGATGTATGAACAGTAGTATTTTACTTGTAAAAAAAAGGACAAGCAAGGAAGAAGAGCAAGAATAGTAGTAAAGAAGGGAGAGCTCATGGCTGCCACCTTTTCTATATCCTGTTAATTTTCTTTGCTTTTTGTGTTTTATTTGTATTTTTTTAGAGAATTTTTTCCCTCTTTAAGAGAGGTTTTTGCTTCCATTAAGAAAGAGTAGCTATGGAATTTTAAATTTTTACATCCCATACATCCAGATTCACATATTTAAGTTCAAAACTATGTCTCTGTATTCAGATATGAAGAAAAGAAAATTAAATCTATAACCCTTTGCTCTTTTGAGTAGAAGAAGACTAAAGAGAGCTCATTTCAAAAAATATTGAGAGGTGTGTTGCTTCTCTTATTATGTGTCTCTGTTTTTTTGCACTTTTTAGTTGTATATGTAACTTCTGGTTTCTTTTATCTCATTGTTATTATTATTATTATTTTATTTATTTATTTATTGTCACATTTCGCATGTTAAATACACCATATGTTTAAACATAATATATATATATATATATATATATATATATATATATATATATTACAAACCTCACACATATAATAATTATATAACACATTATTTCAGTACACAAATAAGAGTCCCTATACAGCACTCCACCCTTGAAACATAATGGGTGAGGAGGTGGTGCTGACATCGATATCTCTATCAGTAATGCCATTTCTTGTTACATCTCATTTCTTTTTATCTGAACATAACACCACAATAATAGTGAGAACAAAGGTTCCCAGTAGATTTAACATAAATAAAATATAATAATAAAAATAGAAGTTATGTTCAGCTGTATAAGTTATAGAAAATATTAAGATTTAGAGATAAAATTATCACTTCGTTTGATATATGATTAACATACTATATATGCACTAAAAATTCACTTTTTTTTTAAATGCTCAGACATATCACAGTTCTCAATTCACTCATTTGCGATATGCATAGTGACTGATCGACTACAGTCACAATAAGTGATCAGGGAATGTGAGTTCATCACCCATCTGCCTCCTCACATTACCTTTGTCACCCGGTTGGAGTGGCCCTCCTTTGAGTCACTTAGGCTAATAGGGCATCCTTACTCAGTACCGTCTCAAGCAGGGGCAGACCTTCCCTTAGACAGGGAGAGGTAACCGCCCCCCAAAACTTATTTATATATATATATATATATATATATATATATATATATATATATATATATATATATATATATATACCTTTAAAATAGTCCCCAAAAATTTTAATTAAATATATATATATATATATATATATATATATAATATTAAATACTAAAATAGTTAGATATAAAATATAAAAAAGCTGTCTAACTCAAAAAACCAAATAAAGAAATATAAAAGGCCAAGGGCCCAAGATGCCCAATTAAAGTGAGTCTAAATTCTGACTCTTAATGAATTCCTAGGTTTTTTTTCTTTTTATTTGATTTTACTTTTTCTCTTTCTGCCAAGCCGTTGGTCGTCATCGATAGTCTTCTGTGTGCAGTGTGCTGTGGCCTATGGCTTTCCCATCTACCATCGTGTAACTTAAGTAAGTTTATTTTCCTTTATTTTATTAAGAATTAGGAAAAAGAGTAGATACATATGTCAAAGAATAAATAATAAAAAGTGGAAAAGGAGATGTAAAATAGAGAAAAGATGTGATTGAGGGACCCATTATTTTGGAGGTACGAAGCAAGCTATACAAATGACTAATAATATATATATATATATATATTATTTTAATAAAATTATATCATATGATGTATTTCTTTTCTTGTAATGTAAGTTTATTCTATTTTTTAATTACTATTTCTTTATTGAATAAATTTACAGGTTTGTTTGTTTAAAATTGAGGCACTTGACTTGATGAAATAAAATTTCAATTTGCTAATTAAATGAGCATCATATATAACTTGTAAGTATTTTCAATTTTAGTTGTCTTGACTATTGAATCTTGAATTAGCTGTTTTATAGTTGTTTGAATTACCTAAATTATTTTCAGGTTATTTTGTAAGTGATAAGTCTATCTTGAAATTATATAATGGTGAAGAGTAAGAAAATTGATTCATTTTTCAAGAGAAAAGCTAGTGATAAAGAGGAAAGTAGCATATCACTACATGAAAAGAATAATCTTGAAAATGCTTCAACATTTAAATGTGAGTAATAACCTTTTAAGATTCTGAAGGTTACTTCTAATGAATTTAATATTGATAATTTGGTGCGTGACCCGGGCCAACAACTTCAAATATGGCAATATCCTGTGAATCAAAGATATGAAGTACGAAGAGCTTATTTAAAATGGGGTCCTTACCAACACAAACTTGCAAGTTATCCTCTTACTAGAGATAAAAATCCAAGGAGATTTTTCTATAATTGGTTTAGCATATTTCCTTCTTGGTTAGAGTACTCTCCTACTACAAATTCTACTTATTGTTTACCTTGTTTTCTCTTTACTTCAAAGTCAAATGGACGTCCTGAATCAGATACTTTTACTGTTAAAGGATTTTAAGCTTGGAAAAAATTCAATGATGGAAAAAATTGTGCTTTTCTCAACCATATAGGAAGAGATCCTAGCTCACCGCATAATAAAGCAGTGAAATCTTGTGAAGACTTATTAAATCAGTCTGCATACATTAGCAATATCATTAATGTGCAAAGTTCAAACCAAATTATGAAGAATAGATTACGTCTTAAGGCCTCTATTGCTACAGCTCGTTGATTAGCATTTCAAACTTGTGCTTTCAGAGGTCATGATGAAACTCCAGAGTCCACAAACAGAGGTAACTTTCTTGAGATGATAAAATTTTTATCATTATTCAATGATGAAGTTGCAAATGTTATGTTAGAAAATGCACCATATAATTCTAAGTATACTTCAAATAAAATTCAAAAAGAAATTTTTCATATCCTCTCAAGTAAAGTTCGTGATCACATTCGAAAAGAAATTGGAAATTCTAAATTTTGCATCATTGTTGATGAATCATGTGATGAATCACAAAGGGAGAAAATGGCTCTTTTTTTGAGGTTTGTTTATAAAAGTAGCTTTATATGAGAAAGATTTTTTGATCTTGTGTATGTTAAAGACACTACAGCATTGAATCTTGAAAGAGAGCTATGTGTTGTCTTTTCTCGACACGGTCTTGATGTTTGTAATATTCGTGGTCAAGGTTATGATGGAGCTAGTAATATGAGAGGGGAATGGAATAGATTGCAAGCACTGTTTTTAAAGGATTGTCCTTATGCTTACTATGTTCATTGTTATGCACATCGATTACAACTAGTGTTGGTTGCTGTCTCTAGAGAAGTTTTTCCCATTCATCACTTTTTCAATCGTTTAATTCTCATTGTGAATATTATGTGTTCATCTAGTAAACGACATGATCATCAGTTGCAAGCTGTGAAGTTAGATGAAATTGAATATTTTCTTGAGATTGGTGGACTTGTAAGTGGTAAGGGGGAAAATCAAATTGGCACTTTGAAACGGCCAGGTGATACTTGTTGGACCTCTCATTTTAACTCAATTTGTAGTATGATAAATATGTTTGGTGCAACTTGTTATGTTCTTCAAAAGATTATTGTTGATGGGTCTACTTATTCTCAAAGAGCAGAGGCTGATGGTGTTTATAATATTTTGATCTCATTTGAGTTTATATTTATTCTACATTTTATGAAAGAGATCATGGGAGTAACAAATATCCTTTGTCAAACTTTACAGGAACAATCTCAAAATATAGTAAATGCAATGAATTTAGTTCATACTACAAAAGTTCTCACTCAAAAATTGAGAGATGATGGTTGGCAAGATTTGTTGAAAAATGTGATATTATTTTGTGAGTAACATGAAATTGATGTTCCCAACTTTAATGCTCCTTTACAAAAAGGGTGCTCTCGTGAACAAAGGGAACATATCACATTAGAACACCATTACAGAGTTGAAATATTTTTAGCTCCCTTTGCTTAGTAAGGCCAAGAACATCTCCAGTTGAATTTACTAAGAGCTTTATTTGGCCTTTCAGTCATTTCAAAGACAAGAAATTAAGAAATAACCATGCCTTTTGCAAGTTTATCGTGAATAAAAATGTTGAAGGTGGGTTCACTGAAACATGCTTACATGTCTTATCCACCTTAGAATTTATCGTAATTTATTATTGAAATCTTATCTAAACGAATCTGAAGTCACATACTAAAGGTGGGTTGACTGAAAATGCTGACATGTCTTATCTACCTTTAGAATTTACGAAATTTGTGATTGAAATCTTATCTAAACGAACCTGAAGTTACATGCTAAAGGATAATAGACAGAGGTGGAATGCTCTGCTCGTGCCTGAAAAAGTTGCCGAGATCAATGCCAGCCTTTACTCGTGCCAGTCTTTCAAAATTGCTTTTAAAATATCTCAAACCCCATGATTTTGCTTCTTCATAGCTTGTGTTGCCTTTATTCACTCCCAAATCAAGGTCTCTGTAATTCAAATATGCAGCTCTTGGGTTCTTTGAAACATAAGGTGCCATGTATGCGTATAAATTTCTCATCCAATCTATATGCTTTTGTTTCATTAGAATTCCAATTTACTGAATATTGGATTCCATATGTTCTCACTTCTATGTGGAAATGGAGTTTCTGTTTTTGAAATGTCACTCATTCTCCCACCATAAGGTGTGAAGATCAACAATGGTGAGTTCTCTTCAAGCAGTATCTTCCACAACCCTTTCAAACCAGACACTGGAATAGATTGAGTCACGTAGTCAGATTTCGCTTTGAAACTCTAGAAGGTTTGGTTTCTCTAAAGTGAAACATTCGTGGATTCATGGATTGGATAATTTGCAAAAAAAAAAGAACATATTGAATCCAACTCAACTCCATGCAGTTGTTTCTCTGCAAACCCAATTCTGCAAAAATTTTCTGCATCAAAGGGAGGAGATTCTCAGTTGCCCCAAGATATAATCCTCTGAAGGAAACCTTCACATTTTTTCTAGCATAAGAAGAAGAAAATGAATTGACAACTCCCATAACTGCTCTAGAAAAAGTTCCCCAGGAAGTTTATCTTCAATAGTTTGCCATTTTTGGAAAATGTTTGAAGCACCTTGATCCAAAGTCCTTGGGATATCAAAAATTGTTATTGCTAGGGGCACAGGTACCAACTTAACTTTCCATGTAGTGATGACTCCAAAGCTTGACCCTCCTCCTCCTCTTATGGCCCAAAAGAGATCTTCACCCATCAATGTTCTATTCAGTATCTTTCCATTTGTAACAACTCCATTTATGTAAATGTAACAAATTTTTTTTTTATATTTGTAAAATTCCATAAAGTTATTACTGCTTTAATTCTAACCACTTAACTCGTAATAATAATCACTTTAACCAAGTATAATTGTTATTAACAGTGATACAATACTGAGTTTCTATATACACCATTATTTTACAAACATTTGTACAAAGATACATATTAGCTCTAATCATCTACGTCGACTACTTCCGGGGACATTGGTACGGGTGGCGGCACCTCCATCGGAATCTCAGTCACATCTGCTACAGATACATCTAATATAACTAGTAGTTGCCCAAGGTAGGGCACCTCGATCCAACGTACGAAAATAATAAGTGTCATTGAGAAAATTTGCATAATTATTCTTCTGAACATGATATGGAAATATAGTGAGAATTAAATCCCAGTAAGTTCAACAATAAATCATTATCAATATAGCTCATCACATCATGTTCAGCTGTATAAACTACAGTAAATAACTTTAGGTCACATGAATGCACTTTATCCATGCACATGAAAATTGTACAATTATAACATGTATGGCATAAATACTATTTTTTAGGATACCATATGATGACTATCAATTTATTCTCATATCAAGCTACCCCGGTCAGGGTGAGTATTTTCTACTCTCTGGCACTGGCTTTTCTCGGTCTGTCCAACATGGCTTACTTTCTCTTTCTTTTCTTATTAACATGATCATAACTGTTGGTAGGGCGTCCCCTACTGGTGCACCACATGGATTGCCATGTGACCGTGCTCATTTCTTTTCTTTTCACAATGATAGCAAAAAATATGCTTTCAATAACAAGTATGTTCATCAAAATATAACTATTACCAAAAAAATCATTGGTAATTATGCCATGAACATAACCATTTCAAATATCACTTTATAAAATATTTTCATGTCAAAATTTCACACTTAAGATGGTAAGAAGGTCATACAATGGTAATGGCTATGGCATATACTAGTCATTTATAAGATTCGTCTTCTTTTTTAAATATTAATTTTATTTCTTTATTTTCTTGATGTATGTTTTCATCCTATCTAACCTTCTCTTACTAATTAGAGCATAACTCCCTCAATTGAACTCCGATGTAGATGATCTTAGTGTCAATTTCAAGATAAAACAATTATCTAAAAATATTATGTTGAACAGTTTAGCGAAATATTAAGAAATCAAGGTGATATTACTCCCTCAAAGTATAGGTTATTTTTCTCGCGGATAGTTTCTGACCTTTACCTACTAATCTGTCTATATCTTCCTCATATGAATTCAAAATTAAGTTATTCTAGTGGCTAAAAATCCGTGACACATATATCAATAATTTTTATGTTAACCATTTATTTTAATTCCCTACAGAATGTTCCCAGAAATTAAAACACAAAAACTATCCTAACATATTCTACCCTGATTAACCATTTTCTGACCTTTGCTTACTAATTGGACCATATCAACCTCTTATGGACTCCAAATTGAGTGATTCCAGTTGCTAAAAATCCGTGCGACATATATCTATAATTGTTATGTTAACAAGTTATTTTAATGCCTTGCATAATGGTCCCAGAAATTCAAAAACAGAAGCTACTATAACAGATTCTTCCTTGATTAACCATTTTCTGGAAACTACTTACTAAACAGACCATATCTACCTCATATGGACTCCAAATTGAGTGATTCCAATTGCTACAAATCCGTGAGATATATATCTATAATTAGTATGTTAACAAGTTATTTTAATTCCTTACAGAATGGTACGAAAAATTCAAAAATAGAAGCTTAAAGTTTTACCACCCATAGCCATACCTATGCAGAACTATCTAAACCAGCCTAAGTATTCAAACATACATCACATGCAAGATCAATATGTAACATGATAAAGCAACATCCATGACCAATCATCAAAGTTCTAAGATCAAATTCCCATATAGATGTTACAAATTTCAAAGATTTTCTTCGAAAAGAAATATTGTTAAACTTACCTAAGAATCTCCCTAGCTCACTTAGTCAAATGGTTTTCTTGTTTCCTCTTGAAAGAAGTAGCAAGATTCCTCCCTTCCCTTAGCTTTTCTAGCAGCTTAGGTAAGAGAAGGGAGGGTGAGTTTTTGAACCTCAAGTAATAAATAAATAAAGACCCTATATTTCTTAACATCTCCCCTCAAATTCACGATGTGACAGCTACAAGCATCGAGAGTTTGCCAACTAGAAAACGAAAATGGGAAATAGAATGTGACTTGGTAAAGAAATCTGCTATCTGCAATGAAGAAGAAACAAAGGGCAAAATAATGGTGCCATGCTTGAGATGATGACGTGTAAGGTGACAATCGATTTCAATGTGCTTAGTTCGTTCATGGAAAACTGAGTTGTGAGCAATCTGAATAGAACTCTGGTTGTTACAATACATAGGAGTAGGGTGAGAAAGAGAAACTCCCATATCGGCAAGTAACCATCGTAACCAAACAATTTCTTTAGTAGTAGATGCCATAGCACGATATTCTGCTTTAGTTGAAGATTGAGAAACAATAGATTGTTTCTTGCTCTTCCAAGAAATAAGAGAATCACCCAAAAATATATAGAAACTAGTAACAGACTTGCGATATGTGGGATCACTGCCATGATCAACATCAGAGTATGCACGCAGCTCCAAGGAGGAGGTGGATGAAAGTAAAAGACTCTGAAATACTGTACCCTGAAGATACCGCAAAATACGAAGAATAGCTGCCCAATGAACTGTAGTAGGAGAGGCAACAAATTGACTAACAACATGAACAGCTTATGCAATATCTGGACGAGTAATAGTGAGATATACCAAGCTCCCAACAATAGTACAATATAAAGTAGGGTCAGACAAAGGTAAACCATCAGAAGAAGAATACTTGACGTTAACCTCAATGGGAGTATCTACAGTCTTATTATCAGTAAGTCTAGCCCGCTCAAGAATATCTTCAACATATTTGACTGAGAAAGAAGATAACCTCTAGGTGAGTAGGCTACCTCAATACCCAAGAAATATCGCAGAGAATCCAAATCCTTCATTTCTCTGTCTTCAAAATTGAAATACCAGCAATATCATCACCAGTAATGATCATGTCATTAACATATAAAGACAAAATAATACGTCCTGCAGTAGTGCACTTAACAAAAAGAGCAGAATCATGACTACTAGAAGTAAATCCGAGGGAAGAGATCACAACAGAAAATTTCTCAAACCAAGCACGAGGTGCTTGTTTAAGACCGTATAATGCTTTCTTGAGCTTGCAAACATACCCAAATTCATACGAAACACTAGGAGGTGGTGCCATATAAACTTCTTGAAGATCTCCATTTAAGAAGGCATTTTTAACATCAAGTTGAGAAATAGGCCACTGACGAACATAAGCCACTGCAATAAGAGTACGAATAGTAGTCATTTTTGCAACAGGAGCAAATGTCTCCTCATAATCCATACCATACTGTTGAGAGTACCCTTTTGCAACCAATCTAGCTTTGTATCACTCAATAGATCCATCAGATGTTGTCTTGATCTTATACACCCAACGACAACCAACAACACTCTTACCAGGAGGTAGAGGAAAAAAATCCCAAGTACCTATCTTATGCAAAGTAGAAAGTTCCTCATCCATGGCTTACTGCCAAAGAGGATCAAGAATTGCCTCTTTATAAGAAGAGGGCTCAGAGAGACCATGAATAGAAGCTAAAAAGGAAGTAAAAGATGAATAATAACAAGAATAAACAAAATCTGGTAACTTTGTGGACTTACAAATGCGTGTGGATTGACGTAAAGGTGAATCCACAATCTCAGATGAAGCTTCAGGTGGGTTAGAGAGTAAAGTGTTAGTACCTGCAGAATTATCAGTACTAGAAACCAGAGATGACAAACTATCAGGATCCTCAGAAAAAGGATCTATACGAATAAGATCAGATCTAGTCAAGCTATGAGTAGTGTATGGAATAGAAAAGAAAGGTATATGCTCAAGAAACACAACATGACGAGACACATAAAGTTTATGAGCGATTGGATTAAAACAACGATATCCCTTTTGACCTTCACCATAACCAAGAAAGGCACAAATAGTAGATCGAGAGGACAACTTGTTGCGTTCTACATGAGGATGAAGTACGAAACAAGTACAACAAAAAATTCTAAGGAAAGAATAATCAGGAGCATACCGATACAACATTTCGAAAGGAGAAATACCTGAAGTATAAGAAGATGGAATTGTATTAATCAAACCTGCAGCGGTACGAACAGTTTCACCCCAAAACTCACTAGGAACAGAAGAAGACAACAAGAGAGAACGAGCAGTTTCAACAATGTGTCTATGTTTTCTTTCAGCAACACCATTTTGTTCAGGAGTATCTGTACACGAAGTTTGATGAATAGTTCCATTTAAGGCAAGTAGCTCACAAAATTTATTAGAGGTATATTCTCCACCCAAATCACACCTAAAACATTTGATAATAGCAGAATGTTGAGTTTTGACAAGAGCTCGAAAGGCTGTATATATCTCAAAAAATTCATAACGATGTTTCATTAAATAAACCCAACAATAACGAGTATGATCATCAATAAAAGAAACATAATATCGAGACCCTCCTTTTGTGGCAACAGGAGAAGGTCCCCAGACATCAGAATGAATTAAATCAAATGGAGAGGAAGAAATAGAAATACTTTTATTAAACTGTAAGGCTAAAAATGTTGCCAGTTTATATCCACTACAATCAGAAATATCACAAGTTTGTAAATTTCCTAATGCCCCTATGGATGCTAAAAATCTCAAACGAGAAGACGAAATATGACCTAAACGAGAATGCCATAAATAAAAAAAAGAAGAAGAAGGAATCAAACGAAAAGAAGAAAAATTAACACTAGTAGTAGCAGCTGCAGCAACTGGCACTTTTAACTCATCTAAAACATATAGTCACCCCTTTCTATGGACTGTCCCAATCAGCTTCTGAGATTGCAGATCCTGCACATAACAAGAAGAGGAAGAAAATGTGACTAAATTACCAGAATCACATAACTGACCAATAGAAGCAAGATTTAATGTCAATTTCGGAATATGATAAACATTAGGTAAAGAAAAGTGAGGTGTGACAACAGAACCAACACTTGATAAAGGCATAGGAGTGCCATTAGCAGTCATAACAGGAATCGAAGATGAAGGAGACACAGAAGTAAAAGATGAAGAATATGGAGACATATGATGTGAAGCGCCAGAGTCCAAGACCCATACAGAATGTGACATACCTGAAGAATTATGAGGCGACTGACCTATGGAAGAAGAAGCAGACATGGCATGTGCTTGTAAGGAGAGAAACTTCTGAAATTGCTTAGCCAGAGTACTAGCATCGGTGAACTGATATGATGAAACTACTGCTGCAATATTGGACGATGAGGATTTGTTGTTAAACTTTTGTGACTGGTTGCTAGGCTTCCAAGATTGAGATTGCTGTTGAGATTGATTCTGATTTCTCAACTTGGGACACTGAGCCTTCCAATGACCTTTCTACTTACAGAAACTACACTTGTCGAAGGCAACCCTTGTGTAAGGCTTATTCTGATTCTTAGGATGTACTGCTAACATAGAAGGATTCAAACCAGAAAGAATTCCCTTTTCAGAATAAGACTTAAGACGTATTTCTTCAACTAATAACTCACTGACAACTGAATCAACGGAAGGAAGTGGAGAACGATGCAAAATTGAACCTTTAAGTCTTTCAAAATCACTACGAAGTGCAGTTAAAAATTGTACCAACCGTTGTTCCTCTCTACGAGCAATATAGGCACCACATGCCTTTAATTCTATCGATTCTGTAAGGGCCAATTGATCCCAAAGATCAGTCATAATAGAATAAAACTCCTGAATACTCATATTCTTCTGCTGAAGGGCTCGTATATCATTCTCCAATTGATACTTCTTTGTAAAATTCGATTGGGTGGATAACCTTTGTAGGTGATCCCAAACCTCCTTTGCTGTCTCATATTTTGCCAACTGTGTACCTATAGAGTGCTCAACAGAATTATTAATCCAAGTAATAATTTTTGCATTGTTTGCTTCCCACGCCTCGATTAAAACAGCATAATTCTCATTAATAGCCCCAGGTTTCACAAAAGTTCCACTAACATATCCCCACATCTTCTTACCCTTGAGAAAATTTCTCATCACATAACTCCAATACGAATAATTCTTTCCGTCCAACCTCACACTCACAGATTGAAGCAAATTGTCTCTTTCGGTAGCCATAATCAAGATGTGTAGAAAACCAGAATGCCAAAGAAAAACTGTACGGTACGAAACTGAGCCAAACAAATTTAGAGAAAGCTGTGTTTAGGATTAAGCCTCGTGCCATGAAACCATGCTCTGATACCATGTTAAAGAATTTAGAGAAATACAAAAAAGGAGAAAACTAGGGTTTCATTGATGCTAAAGAATACAATAGAATATAATCTAAATACAAAGAAACAATATATAGGCTAACTAAATTATGAAAAGACTATGCTACCCTTAATAAGTAATAAATAAATAAATACTCTATATTTCTTAACAAATATGACTTGTGATGAGTTAGGATTTGCTAAACCAGAAGAAAAACATTGAAGGAAGCCATCTTCGAGGCTAACAGAAAGAGAAATTGCAAGGAAAACTGAGATGAATATGGTGATGGGTAGAACCATATATTCCATATGATTTGGGATGACCATGTTAAACTCTGTGGATTAAAATTGATGGGAGCCTAGGGACAAAGCAGCACTGAACAATTTGTCTGGTTCTGGTGTTGCCGAATTTTGAGAGGCATTCTAGTTAGAAGGGTTCGATGACAGGAGTTAATGAATCATTAAATAATCATAAACTTTAAAACTACTAGATGATTTTATTATTTAATGAGTCTCTACTTAAAAAGTTTTAATTATTATTTAATTAGTTTCTACTTAAAGATAATGCGTTGCAAACTTGAGTGTGAAAAATCAATTTTACATAAATATCCATTTATGTATCATAATAATAATAATAATAATAATAATAATAATAATTATTATTATTATTATTATTATTATTATTATTTATCTTACAAGAGGAAGAGTCATTATTATTTGTTATATTCAGAAACTTATATATGGGCTTATTATATTTTTGTTTGATATTTTTCTGTTTTCTCGAAGGCCATTGATCTATTTTATGATGGTCCTGGAAAACCTCTGCGGCATTGCCAATAATAATAATAAACTGGTAACTGAATTTTCTTAAAAGTATTATCAACTTACTAACCCGTAGGCTACGTTAATAAATAAGTGAGAGCTAACAATAAAAATATTACAGCTTTAATATAATAAAAGAATGACAAAAAAATTACCCTTAAGAAATTGAGATTTTTGTGTGTAAAACCTATCTAAGAGTGCTAAAAAATGCTCAGAAGGGTTAGTTAAGAAATAAATATTTACAAAGTTAACAAACACATAAATACCATTCGTTCAAATTATAATTACAATATATACATAATATACAAAAATTTGTTAAAAAATAAAGAAACATTATTTTAAGAATTAAGGTGATCTTGGAAACATTTCATAAAATTTATAATATATAACAAAAATTACTATGTCAATTCAACTTTCATAAATAAAGAAGGTACATGGCTAGAGGAAAGAGAGCTAGCATCAGTGACATTGAATTATTTCTGGGATCTTTTTTCTACTTCTATCATTGGTAACATTACAGAAGCTCTGAATGATTTTCCTTCAAAAGTCACAAAGCAGAATGAACCGAAGGTTATTCGGGCCAATTACTTTAACTGAGATACATGGAGCAGCCTTTTCTATTGACTCTAATAGTGACTCCTAGAGAAGATGGTTTCACTAGGCTCTTCTTAAAAATTTATGGGATATTGTAGGTGAGGACATTTTCTTGCCGTCAGAAATTTCCTTTTGAGTAAGAAAATGCTTTGTAATATCAATCATATATCCTTTGTTATCCCAAAATGCCCAAATCCTGAAAATATATAATACATTTGACACCTATAAGTTTATGTATGGTTCTCTAGAAAATCTTGTCCAAAGTGCAAGTTAATAGAATACAAGATTTCATGGGAAAAATTATCAATACAAATCTATGTGCATTTATTAAAGGGAGACTCATTTATGATAATATATTGATTGCTTATGAATTGATGCATTGCCTAAAAAGTAAAAAGAAAGGGAAGAGATATGAATTGGTAATCAAGCTTGACATAAGTAAGATATATGGTCGTATTAAATGGCCTTTTTGTTAATGAAATTATGAAAAAGATGGGGTTCAAGTTTGAGTGGATTGACCTAATTTAATAGTGTAATTCTATAGAGTCCTACTATGTTAATTTGGAGGGCATATCCTTTAGTTTGATAAATTCTTCTAGAGGTTTACGTATAGGTAATCCTCTTTTTCCATCTCTCTTTTTATTAATTATGTGTTGAGGGATTGTCCTTTTTTCTTGAAAAAGAAATGCTAGAAAACTCTATGTTAGATAGGAGTTGTACTTTCAAGAAATCCACCTGTCACAATTATTTTTGGCTGATGATTCAAATTTATTCTCACAAGCTTCCCTAAATGTATGTTGTTGAATCATGCATTGAAGAACTAAACCAGTCCTCTAGTTTCGACCAGCCTTCTAGTTTTGATTTGCTTACTTGTTTAGTTAGCAATCTGGTTATATTAATTATCTGATTAAGGTGCTTGATTCTATAAGTTAGTTGAAATTTTAATATACCTTTGTTGTGATGATAGACACAAGTTTCAAATGCTAAAATATGTCCAATGGTCCTTGGGCTTGGAAAAGGTAAAAGTTGGTTTCTTCCTTAAAATCAGGAAAGTTGTCTTCAACTACTTTTTGACAATAGCTCCACCATTTTATTTATTCATATGGTAACAAAGGGGAAGCCTAGCAGATTTCATAAAGGTAAAAAGAGGCTACAACAAATATTTAAATCATATAGCTCAAAATAGTTCTAGACTTTCATGAAAATCGTTGAATGAATCAAGAAAATATAGGGATCCTAATTAGGGACCCCACCAAATTTAAGAGAACTTTGGGCAATTTAAAACATATAATAAAATGTAAAAATTATGTAGGATAGGAAGTGAGTCAAAATAAATCAGAACTGAGAACAACTATAAAAAGTATGTTATTTGAGGGGTCAAATAAATTATTTTTTATTTAAAATTTTTATGGTGATTATATAACATACTTAGGATACTCTATATCAAATATTACGAATTTTTAAGAATTTTTACCTATCCCAAGGAATGAAAAATATAATAGAAATGGAACCGAAACAAAACTGCACTGTTCTGGGTTATGGAGATACTCCTTGGGGTGAATGGAATAGTTAAGAGCTGAGAGATCCATGAAATAAAATAGACATGTAGAGGAACCTTCATGAAAATTTTTAGAATTTGTAGAGGACTTTTGTCATATTTCATAATAACCCTAAATCTAAACAGAATCACAGTTTTGTTTTGGAGAGCAGAAGCTCTTAAACTAAAGACTTATGATTTTATGTGCTCATATGCATGCATTAACCAAAGGCTCTTATATGTTTTAGTTTAAGTAGCAGGTTATAACATTAGTAGCTTTGGAAAGGAAGTGATCGTACTGGAATTGAGGTAGTTAGCTTTTTCTTAGAACACTATTTATGTTTATGAACTTGAATTTATCAATTTCACTGGTTGCCTTACTTTTATGCTATAATGAATGATGATCTGAAGATGTGTTATGTATGCATTATCAATAATTAAGGGGTACCCAAAGTGTTTCAAGTAAGCCCTATTTCTGCCACATATTGGCCAATAATAGGAGATGCATAACCCTTTTGCAGGTATGAGACTGTATTGGGTAAGTAGACCAAAATATTATGAGTCCCTAGTGTAACCAAGATGATGTATGTATGTATGGTTAGTTCTTATGTGTGTGTGTATATATATATATATATATATATATATATATATAATATAAAAAGGTTCAAAGGAAATATTCTATGATGTGGATGTATGAAATAAGATGCTAGCTAGTTAGTAAGTGTTGCATTTTTGGTATCAAAGCAATAAGTTAGGGAATTATTTATGCGTTTGGACGAATTCTAGGATATTCTAATTTGATTTAGAGTTGAATTATTGTGAAATTGGCTTTTGTTTTAGGGGTTGTTAAATAGAGTAAACATAGTTTATAGTCATATGACTAATTATAAGAAAAATGTTTGTATATAGAAATGTGCACACAGGGAAATGGCGTATAAGAGAACCCAGGCTGTGACCCTAAAAGAAATATCTAAGAATATGGAAGCCTTAGTTGCCAGGCTTGATGGAAAATCTACAGCTCAAGCCACCACAACACAAATTCTTCAACTAGTTCTAGAAGCTCTTAGACAAGTGCCGCAAGAAAATAATCCTGAGGGTGCTAGAGAGGAAAATAGGTCAAGCCAAATGAATAAAATCCTAGCCTAATTTAGGAAGGCCAACCCTCCTTCATTTCTCGGAGAATATGACCCAGTGATAGCTGAGCAATGGATAGTGTAACTAGAGAAACATTTTAGGGTTTTAGAAGGTGAGGCAGAGCATTGGTGGAAAACTATACATAGACTATGGCATACCAATGATACTCTCATTATCTAGGATAATTTTAAAGAAACATTTTATGATAAATATTTTCTAGATAATGTGAAGAATAAAAATGAGGCTGAATTCATACAGTTGAAGCAAGGGAATATGACTGTACCCCAATATGAGGCTAAGTATGAAGAGCTCTCTAAATTTTTCACTTACCTGAAGTATACATATGATGATGCATGGAAAGCGGAAAATTTTGAGCGAGGTTTGAAACCTGAGATTAGAAAAAGAGTGGCTACCTTAGATATACGAGATTTTTCCAAGTTGGCAAGCAAATGTAGAATAGCAGAAGAAACTCTAATGAGTGCCAGGGCTAAGAAAAGATTGAGAGACAATGAGCCCTCTAGAGGAAGAGAAAAATCATGGAACAAAAGGTTTAAGGGGAACGATTCTTAGGGTTGGAGAATGCTAACCCATAAGAGCCAAACCTCTAGCCAGCCTGCTTGTAATAAGTGTGGGAAGAACCATTGAGATAGACCATGTTTAACTGGTCAGAATGTCTACTATAGTTGTGGAAAGCCCAGCCACTACTCCAGGGATCGTCGAGTAAGGAAAGGAACAACTCTTGATGGAAGACCACAGAATCAGGGACGTGTGTTTGCTCTTTTCCAACAAGAGGCTAGCCAATCTCCAAATTTGATCAGAGGTACATTAATGATCCGAAACTCACTTGTAAATGCATTGTTTAATTCTGGTGCTACACATTTTTTATTTCATATAATTGTGCTAAGAGTCTAGGTTTTGACTGTGGATACTTTTCCATATGATTTTCTATTTCCACCCCTACTGGGATCTATGTCATAACTTCTGATGCTTGTATCAATTGTGTTGTATAATTTGATCATAGATGTACCACTTTGGATCTTGTATGCCTTCCTCTATTTGATATTGATATTATTCTTGGAATGGATTAGTTGTCTGCTAATAATGTAATTCTTGATTATTTTAGAAAGTCTGTTTCCTTACCTGTTTATGGTTCTACTTCTAAACACTCCACTAAAATCTCTTACCTATCCACCACCCAGGCTGAAGATACCTTAGGAAGGGTTCTTAATGGTTCCTAGTCTTCTTTTCTTTACAAGTTAAAGTATAAGAGGATATAGAAAACATACTTGTGGTTAGAGATTACCTAAAAGTATTCCCTAAGGAGTTTAGTAGTCTCCCTCTTGATGGGAAAGTAGAGTTCTCCATTGACTTAGTGCCTGGTGCAGGTCCTATATCTAAGGCTCCCTATAGGATGGCTCCTGTAAAGCTAGCTGAGCTTAAGAAATAGATAGATGAACTGTTAGAGAAGGGGTTCATCAAACCCAGTGTATCCCCTTGGGGTGCACTAGTTTTGTTTGTTAAAAAGAAATATAGTAGCCTTAGGTTATGTATAGATTATAGGCAGTTAAACAAAGTGACCATCAAGAATAAATATCCATTGTCCAGAATAGATGACCTACTGGATCAATTAGCTGGAGAGTTAACCTTTTTAAGATAGATTTGAGGTTAGGTTACCATCAGTTGAGAGTTCAGGCCAACGATGTCCCAAAGATAGCTTTTCGAACCTGATATGGACATTATGAGTTCCTAGTCATGCCTTTTGGGTTAACCAATGCCCTCGCCATTTTCATAGATTATATGAGTAAGGTTTCGAGGCCATACTTGGATAAGTTTGTTGTGATTTTCATAGATGACATCTTAATTTATTCTAAGAGCCTTGAAGAACATGAGAATCACCTTCGAATAGTGTTGCAAATCCTAAAGGATAGGAAATTGTATGCTAAGCTTAGCAAGTGTGAGTTTTAGCTGACAGAGGTGAGATTTCTAGGACATGTTGTCTCCAAGGAGGGGATAGCAGTGGACCCTAGTAAAGTGGAAATAGTGGTTAACTGAGAAATATAACAACTCTATTTAAATAACAATTTTTTTAAATACCATGAAGTTATTACCTCGTTACAACTTAACTCAAAATAACATTTATTTAATTTATACAATATAGAGTTTACATACATATCATTAATCAATAACATCCGTACAGAAGTCTAACACATATATAATTACATCTTATTCATCCCTGTTGACCAGTTCTGGAGATACGGGTGCGGGTGGTTGCACCTTCATCGGGATCTTAGTCAACTCGACCATAGACACCATATATATTACTGGGATCAGCTCAAAATAGAGTAACTCAATCCAACATACGCTAAAAGCCAGTGCCATAGAGAAAATCTGCATAATTATTCTTCTGAACATGACATTGAAATATAGTGAGAATTAAATCCCAATAAGTTCAACAATAAATCATCATCAATATAGCTCATCACGTCATGTTCATCTGTATAAACTACAACAAATATCTTTGGTTACATAAACGCACTATATCTATGCACATGAGAATTGTACAATAATGACATGTATAACAGGATTAACTATTTTCAGAATATCTTCTGATGACTATCAATTTATCCTCATATCAAGCTACCCCGATCAAGGTGAGTATTTTTTACTCTCCGGTATGGGCTTTTCTCGCTCCGTCCGACATGGCACACTTTCTCTTTCTTTTCTCATTAGCATAATCATAACCGTTGGTAGGGCGTCCCCTACTGGTGCACCACACAGATTGCCATGTGACCGGGCTCATTTCTTTTCTTTTCACAATAATAGATAAAAATATGTCCGAAAATAATGTAAGTGATCAAGATATTTGTGTTAAAGGATTATATCATGCTAAATTGAGTCTAGTATCTAGGATGTGAATTATGTTGGAATTGAGAATTCATGTATGAGTAATTGTTAGAAAAAAAAAATCTTCTTGAAATGATTGGGTGAATTAAACGGGATTTGCATAAGCTAGAATGAGGTGCTTTTGGATATGATAAAAGAAATAATTGAAATTTTTGACAATGAGTTTAATGGTGTTAATAAGTTGGTATAGAATTACTGTGATGAGGTAAGTTGGAATTATTAGACATGTATCAATGGTACATAAATGTTATTAAAGGTTTGAAGGATTTATTGCAACGTATGTTTAACATATTGATTAAAGGATTTGAGGATAAAAATAGATGATAGATTAAGATGACGATATTTAGGGGATGATATTGATATATGAAAAAAAAAATGACTTGATAGAAGTTTAGAATAAGAAAAGATAGTTACCCAATATGAAGCTGAATATGTTCCTTTATGTGTGTGTTTTCTTATATCGACCCATAGATATATCCATGCGAGCTAGATGATATCAATTGAAGAACTTATGAGTGAAAGAAATCCTTATGGCTAAGTTATATGGCAAAATCACTCAAGTGAATAGACATATTAAAAAGTAAAGATGTTATACAGAAAAGATATCCCTAATTATTTAGGTAATAAGGTTGGTAACTCTGAATAATGCCTTAATTTCATTCCCAACATGTGGTAGGATGGATTGAAATTCGGGGACCGAATTTCTTAAGGGGGAAGAATGTAACATCCCGTAATTTTTAGATATTTTTGTTAGAAATTCTTCACCTTACATATATGCATAGAAATGTTCTAATATTAATGGAATAGGTAAAGAAAGAAAACCTAAGAGGAAATATTAGAAATAAACATGCTAAAGAAAGGTGAAATTCTTAGGTAAAGAAAGATAAATTTTTGTGAAGTAAGTAAATGTCTTAAAATTTCAAGAAGATCGGATTAGGGTAATTTTTCTTAATTACTAAGTTTAGTATCTCCACCCATAATTGGGCTTTAACCTATGGACACTTCATATAGAGTTTTTCTACTTCACATGAATTTTTAGCAAGCCAATAGGATAGCCCAAGGAAGAAATAAAACATAGACGTAGACTAGGATATAGAAATTGGACCGGTAGCCCAAAAATCATGAAAATGTGACCAAACTCATTATGAAAGATAGAATTTTAACCAAAGTAAAGAAAATGGGCAAGAATGAGCCCAAACCCAAGAGGAAAAATAAAAATAAAAATAAAATTAAAATTAAAGTGATGAAATAATGGTGTAATCAAGATTAGGTGACATGGCATTAAGACAAAAATTTAGCAAGTGGCATGATTCTACATTCATCATTTTGGCAAGTGGCATAATAATACAAGGCTTTAGGACAAAAACATCTATATCCTACACTCATAATTTTAGCAAGTGGTATGATAAGACATAGCATTAGGACAAAACATCTCTATCCCACATAAATAATTTCAACCAAATAATGGAGATTGAAGGGCTAGAAATTTGCCACTTAAAAAGGCAACCTATCATAATTGATTAAGATAAAAGAAAAAGTAAATGAATCCCTAAATCAAAGGGACCTTGTCCCTTATCTTAAGAACATATAATCATAATTTTCAAAATACAAATATCCTTTTCCTATGCATATCTTGACTAAGGAAGAGGAAGACAAGAACATAAGTTGTTTGTTTTCCAAAAATTCAACAAAGTGTATCCTAATTGTGATAAGGTAGACCCATGATCATGAAAGGTGAATTATTTGGTGGCCTATATAAGGAAACCCACCCTTACAACATTAGAATTTCATCCAAGTGAGGGAGAGGAAAAAATAGAAGCAAGGTAGAGTGAGGAAAGGAGAGAAAGAAAGGAAGAAAGAGGAAGGAGAAGTCTAGGAGACTAAGTGCTCCAGGTAAGTTTAACAATATTTCTTTTTGAAGAAAACTTTTGAAACTTATAATATTTATATGAGATTTTGATCTTAGAACTTTGATGATTGGTCATGGATGTTGCTATATCATGTTACATATTGATCTTGCATGTGATGTATGTTTGCATACTTAGGTTGGTGTAGATAGTTCTGCATGGGTATGGCTATGGTTGGCAGAATTTTAAGCTTCGGTACTTTAATTTCTGGGAACAATATATAAGGAATTAAAATAAATGGTTAACATAAGAATTAAAGATATGTGTGTCATGAATTTTTAGCCACTAGAATCATTCAATTTGGAGTCCATATGACGAATATATGAGCCGATTAGTAGTCAAAGGTTAGAAAATGGGTCATCAAGGATGAATATGTTAAGATAGCTTCGGTATTTTAATTTCTGGGAATTATCTGTAGGGAATTAAAATAAATGGTTCACATAAGAATTAAAGATATGTGTGTCACAGATTTTTAACCACTGGAATCATTCAATTGGGAGTCCATATGAGGAATATATGAGCCGATTAGTAGTCAAAGGTCAGAAAATGGATCATCAGGGAAGAATATGTTAGGATAGCTTCGGTATTTTAATTTCAAGGAATTATTTGTAGGGAATTAAAATAAATGGTTAACATAAGAATTAAATATATGTGTGTCACGGATGTTTAGCCACTGGAATCATTCAATTTGGACTCCATATGAGGAATATATGAGCCGATTAGTAGTCAAAGGTCAGAAAATAGATCATCAGGGAAGAATATGTTAGGATAGCTTCGGTATTTTAATTTCTGGGAATTATATTTAGGGAATTCAAATAAATGGGTAACATAAGAATTCAAGATATATGTATCACGGTTTTGTAGCCACTGGAATCATTCAATTTAGAGTCCATATGATGTATATATATCGTCCGATTAGTAAGCAAAGGTCAGAAAATGGTTCATCAGGGAAGAATATGTTAGGATAGCTTCGGTATTTTAATTTATGGGAACACTATATAAGGCATTAAAATAAATGGTGAATATAGGAATTATAGATAGATGTGTCACATATTTTTAGCCACTGGAATCACTTAATTTGGAATTCATATGTGGGAGATATGGATAGATTAGTAGCTAAAGGTCAGAATCTATCCGAGAGGAACTATCCTCTACTTCGAGGGAGTAATATCACCTTGATTTCTTAATATTTCGCTAAACTGTTCAACATAATAGTTTTAGATAATTGTTTTATCTTGAAATGGACAACAAGATCACCTACATCAGAGTTCAATTGAGGGAGTTATGCTCTGATTAGTAAGAGACGGTTAGATGTGATGAAAACCTGCATCAAGAAAATAAAGGAATAAAATTAATATTTAAGAAAGAAGATGAATCTTATAAATGAAAATAATAAATAACTAGTATAGCCATAGCCATTGCCATTGTATAAACTTCTTACCATCTTAAGTGTGGGATTTTGACATGGAAATATTTTATAAAGTGATATTTGAAATGGTTATGTTCATGGCATGATTACCAATGATTTTTTATAATAGTTATATTTTGATGAACATACTTGTTATTGAAAGCATATTTTTGGCTATCATTGTGAAAAGAAAAGAAATGAGCACGGTCACATAGCAATCCGTGTGGTGCACCAGTAGGGGACGCCCTACCAACGGTTATGATCATGATAATGAGAAAAGAAAGAGAAAGTGGGCCATGTCGGACGGAGCGAGAAAAGCCCATACCGGAGAGTAAAAAATACTCACCTTGATTGGGGTAGCTTGATATGAGGATAAATTGATAGTCATCAGAAGATATTCTGAAAATAGTTAATCTTGTCATACATATCATTACAATATGATTCTTATGTGTGTAGATATAATGCATTCATGTGACTAAAGATATTTTCTGTAGTTTATACAGCTGAACATGACGTGATGAGCTTTATTGATGATGATTTATTGTTGAACTTACTGGGATTTAATTCTCACTATATTTCCATATCATGTTCAGAAAATTAGTTATGCAGCTTTTTCTATGGCTCTGGCTTTTAGTACACATTGGATCGAGTTACTTTATGTTGGGCAGATCTCAGAATCAAATAAGATATTTGGGGTCGAGTTGGCTCAGATCCCGGTGAAGGTGCAACCACCTGCACCTATATCTCCAGAATTGGTCAACCAAAATAAACAAGATGTAAATATCTATGTGTTTAATATGTTGCATGTACGTTTTGATTAATGATGTGTATGTGAACTCAATATTGTATAATAATAAAAAATAAGGATGTTACATCATGTACATAGTAGTGGGGCAGCAGATTTAGTGGAGGGACATTAGGATCTCACACCATTCTCTACAGAAAGTCAAAGAATCCTTACAGAAACCAACCACATCCATGTGCCTCTTGAGTGGGAGAGTGAGCAACCAACATAATCATGTTCTTGGGTAATGGGGCAGTAGAAATCGCATACCTTACCCTATATAATCAGTGCCCAAGAGGGAGAGAGAATAGCTAAAAAAATAAAACTAAGAGCAAGGAAAAGAGAGCAGCCAAAAACTTTGAGAGCTAAGGAGAGAGAGCAACCAAAAAAAATTTAGAGCCAAGAGGGGAGAGAGATAGCAACTAGAAAATTTCAAAGGGAATGAGTGCTGGAATTTGTAGCCTTGCTCACCTTATATTTTTTTCAAAAATGTAGCTTAGTTTGCAAGGGAAACCAAGAGGAGAAGCAAGCTAACATTTGAGAGCTGTAGGAGTATTTCTACACAAGGTGAGTTTTCCCTCTTGAGGAAAGTTGGTTTGTAGTGAGTTAAGCTCAATTTGGGTTCTGAATGGGTGATTCTCAAGCATGAGATACAAGAGGTTAAAGTTGAAAACATGGAAATCTAGTGGTAGGGAAAAATATTTTCCATCTAAGTAACAAACATACTAAAGAACCACACATTCTGCACCAGGAAGTTATTGTTCCAGTACCTAAAATTTTTAGGCCCTGTGTTCTTAGACTGTTTGATTGGGTAAATGACCTTTAAATTCTCTAATGTTTGGTGATAAAAGTCTTCAAATATTGATAATGAATTCTAAAAAATTTTGTGATTTTTGAGAACCTACAAATAGGCCATTTGCAATCAAAATAGTGCTGAGAAAAATCTGTTGGATAGTTTAGGCTGTTGATGGAAATACTAAATATTGAAGGGTTACATGTTAAATTTTTGTATGAAAATTTGTATGCCATGTTATAGGGATCTTAATTAAAGACCCCATAAAATTTAAGAGAATTTTGGGTATTAAATAAAATCTGCGGAACAAGAAGTGAGTTAGAATAGACCAGAATTGAGGACAACATAAAAATGTATTAGTTGAGGGGTCAAATAAATTATTTTTTACTTGAAATTTTTATGGTGATTATATAAAATATCTAGGATACTCCATATAAAATATCACAAATTTTTAAGAAGATTTACCCATCCAAAGGAATGGAAAATAGAATTGAAATGGAACCGAAATCAATATGCATTGTTCTGGGTTATAGAGATACTCCTTAGGGTGAATGGAATAGTTAAGGGTTAAGAGATCCACGAAATAAAATAGACCTGTAGAGGAACTTCCATGAAAATTTTAGAATTTTTAAAGGACTTCTGTCATATTTAATAATAACCTCAAATCTGAACAGAATCACAATTTTATTTTGAGGAGTAGAAGCACTTAAATTAAAGACTTATGATTTTATGTGCTCATATGCATGCATTAATCAAAAGCTCTTATATGTTTTAGTTTAAGTAGCTGGTTGTAACATTGGTAGCCTTGAAAAGAAAGTAATTGTGCTAGAATTGAAGTAGCTAACTTTTCCTTAAAATACTATTTATGTTTATGAACTTGAATTTCTCAATTTCACTGGTTGCCTAACTTTTATGCTATGATGAATGATGGTCTAAAGATATGTTATGTATGCATTCTCAATAATTAAGGGGTGCTCAAAGTGTTCCAAGTAAGCCCTATTTCCCCTACGTATTGGCCAGTAATAGGAGATGCATAGCCCTTTTGCAGGTATGAGACTGTATTGGGTGAGTAGACCAAAATGTTATGGGTCCCTAGTGTAACCAAGATGATGTATGTATGTATGGTCAATTCTTATGTTTCAGTGGAATAAATTGAGATGTTTTAGGAATGGAATGTATACTGTTTTTCTGAAAAATTTGCTAGCTATTGAGATTGTCATATCATCTTTTCATGTCCACATAATCACATTCCAGGTACTCCAACAAGAAGTGAGCAACAGGGGTCCCATGGTTGACTCATCTGAATATATATATGGATTGTATTTTTTCTGGTTATGTAATATATGTGTGATGGCTTAGTTGAGTGCCGAGTCCCTTTTAGACAGCTCATAATGTGATGTAAAATAAGTTATGGACTGTATACTTTTCTTTTATGGCGTGAGAACCTTTTTGGTGTAACTAATGCATATCATGCCTAGTTAGTTGCCTATAAAGAAATGAAATTTGAAAATTCTTGGAATAGCTTGAAGCACTTGTATGCTTATCCAAGAAAGATAACTAACAATATAAGCGAATAGGTGAATTTATGGACTAGGTAGACATTGTATAATCACTACTATGTGATTGCCTCACTGTTATATAGGTGGAATGCTTGACTGTTAATATCTTAACATGGTGATTTTCCTTCTTTTGCTTTGTGCGTGGGAATACATATGGTTCTAATATAGAATCCTTCCATTTTAATGCTAAGTGAAAGTGAACTAATGTAAATTGATTTTGTTATATAGTTATAGTTAATGGATATAATTTCTATACATGCTACTACTAAAGCTCAGTTCAAGGAACGGATATCATTGTCTTTATCATTTAAAGTGATAAAGGCTTTGGTTATAGTGTCTTTGAAGTAAGATGTGTGGGTTGTGTTTCTTAATAAGGGAAAGCTATATAGTATGTTTAGTTTTAATATACTTTTCTAGTAGAAATAAGTTTATATAAGATTTTGGTAGGGTGTTTATGAAAATATTGTAAACTAGTTACTATCTTGTGTTTTTTAATAAAGGAGACATTATATTTATAAAGTATATAATACATTTTCTAAATATGATTTGACAAGGATATTGATTTGAATTTTTTTGTTAAAGTTATCCTATGGATTTATGATTCTAAGTATACTTGTGAAAAAAAGTATGCATATGGTTTGTTCTGTTTCGTTGTGGTTTATGTTTTTTACCCATTGAGTCACAATACTCATTCCCCATCTATTTATCTTGTTTTAAATAAGGTTTAGGATCAAAGTAGTGTAGCGAAAGCAATAGAAGATAAGTTGATCTAGTGACACAAACTTATTTTTGGGCTTAATGTTGCTTGTTAATTTGTCTATTTATTTGTAATTTAGAGTTGCTCTATTATCACATATAGAATTGGCGCTTTTGATGCATAATTGGTGTATTTGTTTTATGGAAAATATTTAAATGAATTTGGAAATTAATATTTTGATGAGTATTTAAATGTATAATATCTTGAGTAATTCTAATTTATGTAAGTGGTATTTTTTTAATTATGATCTATTTGAAGTTAGATTTTGTTTATGTTTTATTTGTTTATAGTTTTTTATATTTGAAGATTTTGATTTTGTGGTTTAACTAATGAAAGATTTGTAAATCTGATTTTGTTATATTCAAAAGGCAAGGTTTTCACTATAGGTTTATATGTATTTATATTTTGAATAAGAAATAGATTTTATGATAAATGTTTTGATTGGTTATCATTTTAGACTAAGTAAAACTTTTCTTCTTCAATGCTAAAAATTTGTTAGGCTAGACTTATAGGGTGAGTTAACCTTCATTCTATGCCAATCACGTGCTCAAAAATATGAGTCGTGACACTTATTGCTCAAGAAAGTGTGAGTACTTGATAATTATATCAATTCCATCTTCCAAAATAGCTTATTCTTTAGGATGATTTGCCGAATTCCTTTCACCACAAATATTTTATTTCAATGTAATTTCCTTTCTTGTCTACTTAAAATGACCATTGGTTTCCTCTTGTATGAGTAAACTGTATATAATTGAATCTCTTGCTCTTTTGTCACATTCCATGGTGACAACAATGAATTCCTATTAGAGCTTTATTGTCAATAAAGCTAATGGTATCTTACTAAGTCAATTCCATTCAAAATTTCAATTAGATATGTGTTTTGGCTTAACTTTTTTTTCTTTTCCAATTTCGATCACTCCCTTTATAGGAGAATTTTTCAAGAATACATAATTAACTTCATCAAATTCTATGTTTTGACTTCTAGTACCAACCTAAGCTATCAACACAAGTATTTCTACTTTGGGCCATTAACAACCCCTCTTTTATTACTTATATCATATCCACAATGTCATGTAATGAATTAGGTCTCAAAAGTTAAACCATCCATTAAGGAACGTACAATGTCTTCCATATACTGTCTCAAATGGTGCTATTAGAATGTTGGCTTGGTAACTATTATTATAGGGAAGCTCAACTAAGGATTGATAATAATTTTTAATAAACTTCCACTAAAATTAAACACATATGCCTGAAAATATAATTTCTAATATTTGAATGGTTTAGTCAGTCTAACCATCCATCTATAAATGAAAACAATGCTAATATTCAACCCTGTATTCTAAGCTTCCTAAAAAACTTCATCAATGCAAGCTATAAACTAAGTATCTCAACTAGATATAATGGATACTAATACTTCATGGAGTTTTAACTGTCTCATTAAAATACAATTTCACATACCAGAATATGTTGTAAATGGTCTTTACCACAAGAAAACATGCTAATTCATTCAACCTATCCACAATTACCTATATGAAATCAAGGTCCTTTAGAGTTTGTGGTACCTAATAAAGAATTTAGTAGTAATTCTTTCCTACCTTACTTTAGGTATTTCTAACTCTTGATGTAATCTATTAGGTCCTTGATGTTCAACTCCTACTTGTTGACACACCAAGCAACAAGAATGAAGTAAATTGTCCCTTTTTCATACCATTCATCAGTAAATTTCCTTCAAATCTTGGTACATATGTATTGGTTTGGGGCAAGTAGTATATTTTGACCTAAGTACTTTTTCTAAAATTTCCTTTCTCAATTCATCTACATCATTTATCAACTTACATAACTATGCATCTTCATTTATGCCACCTTAATTTGTTCAGTCCAAGAAGAATGAAGTGGTATATGAGCTAACAACACTGCAAATTCCTTTATTTCAAAAAATGTCACTTCTTCCAAATTTGTCGATTTCTTCTAATAAATGTCTTCTTATATTAGCTACATGTGTCAAATTACCCATAAATTTTCTACTCAAGTATCACCCACAACATTGGCTTCTCCAAGGTGATATAATATGACACAATAATAGTTCTTAAATATTTCCATCTACCTTATTTATCTTAAGTTAAGGTCTTTTTATTGGAATATATACTTAAGGCTTTTATAATCTGTATATCTCACATGATTCACAATACAATTTATAACTATATTTTAAGGAAAATACTATAACTACCATTTCTAATATCATAGATCGGATAATGTTTTTCTTTTCTTTAAGTTGTTGTCACATAGGCAACCATCATATCTATCTTGTATCCAAACATAAACTAGACTAATTCTAGGTGCATCACCGTATCATGCATACTCTCATATTCTTAAGGGTAAGGTCAAACTATTACTTAAGTCAAACATTTCCTTGCACGCATCTGAACATTCAAACAAATTCTTTTTCCATCAGTTTGGTCAAAATGGCTATAATCTTAGAAAAATCTTTAACAAATTTACTATAATATCTTATCAATCCAAGAGAATAACGCTTCTCAAAAACTATAATAAGGCATGGTTAGTTCTTTATTATCTCTAACTTCTTAGGATCAACTTTAATACTACGCTTAGTAGTTACATGTATAAGGAGAGTTACTCTACAAAACCAAAATTCATATTTCAATAACTTAGCATACAACTTGTGCAATATTAACAATCACAACTTAAACATAATACACAGACAATAGAAATGGAGATTCTGCCTGTGATAAATGGAGCACTCCAGTGTATAATTATGTTTTATAAACAAATAATGATATTAAGCCCATTGGAACAAGATTGGACTTAACCAAAAATAACACTTGTTGTGGACTACGAATCAAGTTCTATATTTTGATATGAAAAACAAGAATAGCAGTGGAGTGGGTTTTATAATTAAGTGAGAAGATAACACACACTATATTGGAACAAGACAAGCTATAGGCATAAGATTTTCATAATAAAATTATTGTCTTAAAAAAAAGAATCGTAATGGAAAACCTATCATTATCAATATAGTTTAGTTGAACTTCCTGCTTCAAAAGATTCTCACTTTTCAAAATGAAATTCAATTGTCTAGTTCATTTCAATTACATCATAACTACCATACACTAAAATAAATTTGCTTCAAATAGTCTAATAGAAATAAAAAACTTTTATGCTATCTAAAATATATATTTTGTGAAAGAATCATAGTTAAAAATCATAAATGTTAAAAATTACAATTTAATAAATTAGTAAACTCAAATATCAAAGTGTTTGACAAAAAGAGTAATATTTTAATTCATTGAAAATTTAATAAGTTTAAGAAATTTTATTATTATGAAAATGAAATAAATTAAATTAGTTTAAATTATGAATTGATTGGGAGGATTCCATGTCATAACTATAATTTAATCCCAAACACACAAAAAATGAAGGCGATCACCAATCCATTAGGAAAATAGCATGTAATACATTAGATAAATAGCCTGCACTTTATATTCAATCATACACGTTTAATGGTCAACACAAGGGGCTAGGATTACCCTTGCTACCTAGGGTTCAGCATCTATTACTACTAGCCAACAGTGTTTCTAAATAAGACATCTCCACATAAAAATAGTATATGAAAATTTAAATTTACATTTAAATAAAAATCAAGAAAATTTCTATCATCAATTTCTCCATTAATTAGACTTATACCAAGTCTATGACATAGCTTAAACTATATACCAAGTCCATTTGTTAAAGTAATACTCTTGCCAATAGGCATAAAATTTTCATTTTGTTCAAATTATAATTTCAATACCATTTCCCAATTCATCATATGATTTCAAAGTTCCCAAACATATGTGTGTGTGTGTATTATTAAAATTATAGGTTCATAACATTAAAATACCAGTCCCAAAGTTTATATTCAAAACTCCAAACATGATTTCCAATAACCAATATCAATAATAGGATCAAAACTCAATAATAATCAAAATGATTTGGAACTTAATTCTCATTTAGATTTTTGCCATTCACAAATTGATGGAGAGTATATCAATCGATGCTTGTCCCACATACCTATGGCCCTGAATAAAAACATTTAAATTGTGTTAATTTTATTAGTAAAATAAATTATTTAAATAAAAACCAAACATATGAAGGCTTCAAAAACAATAAATATCGATGAAATTATTAAAAGTATGATTTAAAAATTAACAATATAGTAAAAAATGTTATAGAGTGTGTTATCTACTCAAAAAACATCTGATTCAAAGTTGCTCAACTTCGTGACTTTTTCAAACTAATTCAACAAAAAAAAAAACAAAAACACATCCTGGTGGTCCAAAAATTAGAAAATTGGGCTCTAAGAGGTCGATCAACTCTAGTCAATGAAGCAAGATACTATTCATATCTGAGTTACTATTCGCTAAAATATTGTTCACCATAGCTACTATTCATGCTATTAGAAAATAACTAGTTAGTACAGTTAACTCTTGCTAGCTTTTAGTATTCTGGTTATTTATACAAGTGTCATGATGGTATTGGTGAGTGTTAAATAGTTGACTTTATATATATACATGCTCCCTGATTTAACAATAGTATCAACGAAATCAGATTCATTTTACTTTGCTTCTTTGACTTTACTCTTCTTTGCAATTTGTAAGATGGTATCGGAGCAACTAAGATCTATTGACCAAAGCTAGATTTTTTATGGCCAGTAATGAATTTTGTCATCCAAATATGTATATTTTTTTATTAATCCGTCAAATCTATGGTTTAATTAGTAAAACAAATATGAATTATTCATCTTCTTGTTCAGTGAACAATAGATTCGTGCCAATTATCTTCTCAACTCCAATATTAATAAAGATGGACAATGTGAACTACCTCCCGTGGAAACATTACGTGATTTCCACTATCTGAGGCTACGAACTACTGCATCATATTTAAGGTGTTGTTCCTCTTAAATATGCTACAGAAAAAGAAAAAATCTCAGGAAAAATTGATGAAACCTTCATGAAGCGGAAGTAGCAAATTCAATTACTTATTTTTTGGCTTCTAGTGTCGATGTCCAATAGCATGATGACTTAGATGGTTGGTTGGGATATTGCACATCAAATTTGGTCGAGCTTGGAGTTATTTTTTTCTTCATAAATGCGTGCCAAAATTAAGCAAATTTATCAAAAAATGTGGACAATTAAGAAAGGAAAGATTTCAATTACTAAATATCTTCTCAAAATTAAAAGATTAGTATATACTTTAGTATCCATCGGTGCACTAATAAAGCCTTTTTCTCATATTGACTTCATGTTTTTATGGTTCGAGTGAGGAATACAATAGTTTCATTACTTCTGTGTTATTAAGGCTTTATTTGCTTATGGCTCAGGAAGAGTAGCTAAAGAAGTTTAAATGAAATGTAGATTCCACTATTGTTTAAGCCAAACTGGTTCAGTAGTCATATACATTGAAAAAAGGTAGTCACAACCATTATCAATCTTCATTTTTTAACAACCCTTCTACTGATACTACTAAGTTTAATAGAGGTTATCAGAATTTTGATTTTTAAAATACTATATTTTTATAGGAAATTTTATTAGACATTTTTTTGGAGATCGATAAAGAGGAAGTCAATTTTCTTGGGGAGTAAAACCATAGTGTCAAATTTATGGAAAATCCAGGCATATTGTCTCTCATTGCTACCATCGATACTATCAATCTTTCAATATTGATTATTTATAGCAACATCGTAGCCCTTAAGACTTCAAAAATGTTGCTTCTATAAATGTTATGTTAGGTCTTCTTAAAGTGGTGTATACTGCAAAGTAGTATCCTGATTCTAGTGCCATAAACCATGTCACAACAAATTCAAAACACCTCACTCAGAAAACTCCATGCACTGGTAGTGAAAAACTTCATATGGGTGATGGGGTAGGTTTATCGATTCTACACATTATCAATTCTTACTTAGTTTCAAATTCTTCCCTTTCTGTTGTTCTTGCTTTAAGTAAACTCCTTCATGTTCCCAATATTACCAAGAACTTAATTAGCATCTCTAAATTTGCCAATGGTAATAATGTTTATTTTGAATTCCATGCTAATGTCTACTTTGTGAAATCTCAGTTCAACCACCAAGCTCTACTCAAAAGTTCTGTTAAACAAGGTTTGTATATATATTATGAACCCAAGTTACTCTAACCTATAGACTCTTCCTATACTCTTTCTAATAATTCTAGTTCACATTTACATTGTAATATGTCCTCTACAATTGTTAATTCTACGATTTCTCTATTGCATTATAGTTTGGGCATCCATCAATTACTGTTCCACACAAAATACTCAATGATTGTAACATTTCTTATTCAAATAAAACTACTTCTAGTGTTTGTTCTGCTTGATGTCTAGGAAAGGCTCATAAATTTCCATATTTCTCCTATAATTCCATTTATTCAGAACCATTAACTCTCATTTATATTGATGTGTGAGGTCCTGCTTCTGTATCTTCTCTAAATGCATTCTGTTATTATGTGCATTTCATTAATGCATATTCCAAATATACTTGGATTTACACTCAAAAACAAAATTTTGAGGTTATGACTGTTTTGTTCACTTTAAAGCTATAGTTAAGCTTGAAAATGGTTTTTGAATTAAATTTCTTCAAAGTGATTATGGGGGTGATTTTATCTCTCATTACTTTAAGTCCTTTTTAGCAACATGTGGGATTAAGCATAGAATTAGTGGTCCCAATTTACGTGAACATAATAGAGTTGTTAAGAGAAAACATAGGCATATAGTAGATATAGGACTGATCTTACTTGCTTATTTAGATTTGCCTTTTCAGTTTTGGGATTATGCATTCAAAACTTAAGTTTTTCTCATAGACCAATTTCCTACACCATTACTACATAAGAAGACACCTCTTAAAGTTTTGTTCAAAATTAAACCAAATTATCAATATTTAAAAGTTTTTGAGTACTTTTGCTAGCCTCATACAAGGCCCTATAATAAACACAAGCTTTCTTTTTGGTCCATCAACTGTATTTTTCTCAAGTATAGCCTTACTCGTAAAGGCTACAAGTATTTCGACCCTTTGACATCTAGGCTCTATGTTACTCGGGATGTTGTTTTTTATGAATCTTCATTTCCATATTCTCACATAATGTCCTCTCAACAACCTTCCTATGTCCTATTTTCTATTCTTACTATTTTTCCTATTGTACCTTCCATTCCCTTGTTATCCTCTTCATCTAATGCTTCTCTGTATATGTGTTCTATTCATGCTCCCCTTACTGCTCCTACTAGTCATGCTAATGCTATGAATCTTAATAATACTACTATTACTGGTTTTAGCTTAGATAATGCTACATCTAGTCATACTGGTTAGTTATTGCTAGTATGGGTGTAACATCCCATAATATTTATTTTTAAATAATAATGTTTTGTTATAAATAAATATATTTTTATTTGTTTAAAAATGATTATGTTATACTAAAAGTAAGTCTATTTTTAATTAAAATAATTATTGCTTTACTTGAAATAATTATATTGGTCGCTAATGAATTTTTGTTGTATTTTTAGAAATATTCTTTCTTTTAATATGTATAAAGATATTTATTTTGAGCTTTGTTTTATTATGATTTTTATCAAGAAAAATCATGATTTAAGAGTTTAACTAAAGGTTTATGAGAATGTAAATTTTTAGAAATTTTTGAGATATTTTGGGATGAAAAACAGAATTTATATGAATATATATGAAATAAAATAAGAATAATACTAAATATTTAATTATTAAATAATAATAATTAATATTATAAAAAATAAAAAATAAAAAGGGAACGTGTATGCAGGAGACGGAGCGAATTTCTGGAGAAATTATAAACGGATGAATAGTGAGTGAATAGAAAATGAATAGTAACCTTCAACTTTTTCTTTAGATTTGGAGTGCCTATTGGCTTTTGATCTCAAAATTGAAGGTGTTACTGGATTCAGGACGAAGAATACTTCAGTTTTGACCGATCAGTTTTTCAAATCAACCGTTGAGTCGCCGTAGAAGTAAAAAATCTTAAAAAAAGGTAAATTCTAAAACTCTTACTTAGAGACCTCAAATTAAAAATCTGAAACCGTAGATGGATTTAGAAGTTAGATAAACATTAGGATATGTATTTCTTTCGGTCATTTGGTAACTTTTTATGTGGTGGTGAATAGTGATTTTCGGTGTGAATAGTAATTCCGATGGTGAATAGTGATTCCAGCGGTGAACAGTCTGAGCGTTGACCAGCATTGACCAAGATTCTGAGGTCATTTCCTAAGTTTTGGACCCTCCGGACATGTTTGGTCAAATTCAACTTAGAAAAGTACAATTTAGGGCTGTCCAATCAGGAGCCCTACCATGTGAGTAGATACTTTTTTCTATGACTTGCCCCATGCTCTTCTTGAATTATAAATTTATTATTATTTCTAATTATAAATTATTTACTATTATAAATTTCTGAAATGTGTTAAAATATATGTTATACTTACAAACTGAAACATAGTTCAAGAAGAGTATGGTTTTAGAAATGGATTTTGGAACTCATTGAATATGTGGTTCTAAATGTATTTATCATTATTTGATAAAGTGATATTATGTGCACGATGCATTGTTTTGTAAAGCGATATACTTGTGAAAATTATGCATGTCATATTATAAATGAGATTGAATGGCAAACATAAAGCTCATGGCGAGTTGCTTGATATTTTACATATATATATATGTATTGATGCATATCGGCTGGTTGTATGGATTGTGATGGTACCGAATAGGGGACGCCCTATTAGCCTGAGTGAGCCGGGGGAGGGCCGCTCCAACTGGGTGAAAATGGTAATGTGGGGAAGCAGGAGGGTGATGTACTCACATTCCCTGATAACTTATTGTGACTAGGGTCGAGGTCACTATGCGTATAGCAAATTGCATTGACCAGATTGCCGACTGAGGCAGGTCATTTTCAAATTGCATTGATCAGATCGCCGACTGAGGCAGGTCATTTTCAAATTACATTGATCAGATCGCCGACTGAGGCAGGTCATTTTCAAATTGCATTGACCAGATCGCCGACTAAGGCAGGTCATTTTCAAAATGATGATTTTATCTCTAGATCTTAATTTGTTACTATAGCTTATACAGTTGAGCATAACAACATTTGTTTAATAATCATACTATGATGCATATGGTTTTGAATATCTGAATATCCTTTTATTTAAGAATATTTGAAATACGGGTCCCATATAAATGTACTTCTGAACTGTATTTTCTATGTGACACATTTTAAAATATAAGTACATCCATATGCTGACCTAAGAGGTCATAGGAGGAATTATTTGTTCACTGAGTTGTCAAACTCACTACACGATATTTTCACATTTTTTTCATATAAGAATATCAGAGTCTGATTCGGCAGATAGGTGATATATTCTCTGGGTGAGTCTACGTTGCTTCCAAGACTCACGATCTTTGAATTATACTATTTTTGTATTCTAGAATGCTCTGAACGCTACAGGTAGGATCCTTGTTTCTATTGTACTCTGATGTTTATAGACTTGGTCTGTATATTGTGTATACATTAGAGATCCTATATGTATTTGTTCCCATAATAAAGAATTGAATTATGTATATTTATGGAGATTATTTTACATTTGAAAAAAAAATGTTTATTTTACGTAACGTAAATTAAGAGCATTACAATGGGTACTAATTCTACTCATAATAATAATATCTTACTAATGATGATGTCACACCTATTAATACTACCATGGACTTCATATAACTTATGAAATTGATTCTGCTTATGGAATTAATTATGTTGATCATAACATCGAATTTACTTCTATTGATAATATTACTGAGCATTTTCATCCTGCTACAACTAATGCCATTAGTTTATAGATTTTTGCTAATTATGTTCATGGTTCTAATTCTATCATTTTGATTCCTATGAATACTCATTTATGATTACTAGGTCTAAGGCTGGAATAAATAAGCCTAAGGCCTATGTTGTAGGTCTTAACAACATTGAACTTGGTTTAATCAAATCTAATCTTGCAAATCCTAAGTGGTAGCATGCTATGTAAGAGGAGTTTAATGCCTTTCAATAAATAAAAAACTTGCAATTAGGTGTAAGTG
Organism: Gleditsia sinensis; assembly: GCA_037074535.1. Classification (NCBI taxonomy): domain Eukaryota; kingdom Viridiplantae; phylum Streptophyta; class Magnoliopsida; order Fabales; family Fabaceae; genus Gleditsia; species Gleditsia sinensis. The sequence continues at coordinate 42,185,969 of CM073473.1, forward strand.
GGTCTTCGAGCTCAAAAGGTGTCCTAATGGTTCTATGCACAAGTACAAAGCTCAATTAGTAGCTAAGGGGTTCCATCAAGAGGCAAGTTTTGATTTTTTTTGAAACCTTTAGTTCTATTCTGAAACTAGTTACCATTAGGATTGTAGTTACTTTAGCACTTTCAAGAGGTTCAGTCTTAAAACAATTAGATGTTAATAATGCTTTTTTTTAAATGGTACTCTAAATGAATAGTTTTACATGGTCCAATCCACTAGTTTTGAGGATTCAAATAGAAACTTAGTGTGTAAATTTCATAAATCATTTTATGGACTTAAACAAGCCCTTAGGGTTTCGTTTGAGAAACTTGCTCACACAGTGGAAACTTTTGGTTTTTCCTCTACTAAATGTGACTAGTCACTTTTTACTAGAGCGTCATCCCATTTAGTTGTATATGTTCTTGTCTACATTGATAACATTATTGTCACTAAAAATTCTGCTTCTGATATTCAGACCTTGGTTACCAATTTGCATAGATTTTTTGCTTTAAAAAACTTGAGAGATCTTACTTATTTTCTAGGTATTCAAGTTACACCTACCAAAAAGGGTGGTTTGTACTTATGTCAAAAGAAATATATTACTGATTTGCTATCTAAAATGCTTATACTGGATTGAAAACCCATAGACACTCTAATGATCAGTAGTTCTAAATTGTCCTTTAATGGCAATGATTTTATGATAGATCCAAAACTATATAGGTTTATTGTAAGATGTTTGCAATATGTCACTATAATCAGCCAAAAATAGCATACGATGTATATCACAATTTATGCATCAACCTCTTAATAGTCGTTGGCAAGCTGTAAAAATGCTATTGAGGTATGTTGGTGGATTTGGATTATGGGCTGCATCTTAGAAAATTATCATAGCTTAGTTTGTATTCTTTTAGCAATTCTAATTGGCAGTCTACTATAGGGGCTTGTGTCTATTTTGGCACTAATCTTGTTGCTTGGATCTTTAAGAAGGAAACTATTATTTCTCGATCATCTATTAAAGCTGAATACCAAACTTTGGCAAATGTTATTGTTGAATTAACTTGGATCATATCACTTCTGTCTGAATTATAGGTTCCACTATTACATCCTCCTTGGGTTTACTACGATAACTTAAGCATAGTGTTCTTGGCTGCTAATCTAGTTCTTCATCATCATACCAAGCACATTGAGTTAGATCTATACTTCATGAAGGAAAAAGTGAATTGCAAACATATTAAAGTTTTTCATGTCCCTTCCTCTGAGCAGACTGCAAATATCTTTACCGAGCCACTATCCAAGAATTATTTTTGTTATCTTAGGTACAAACTCAAAGTAAAAAAGCTTTCTACTAGAATTTGAGTGGGAATATTAGGGAATAACTAGTTAGTATAGTTAACTCTTGTTAGCTTTTAGTTAATCTGATTATAAGTAGTTATACAAGTGTCATGATATAATTAGTAAATGTTGAATAGTTGGCATTCTAAATATACATGCTTTCCAATGTAACTACAGTATCAATTAAATCAAATTCATTTCACTTTGCTTCTCTGACTTTACTATTTTCTGCACTTTGTATGACACGCATGGAAGAAATGTGTTTTTTGGCTTGGAAGTTTTGGCTCCAAAGGTCTCAGCACCTCTTGAATCCATCTATGGTGTTAGTTTTTTGTTTTGAGCTCTCTAAGTAGGGTTTTCAAAACCTTCCTCTGTTTTAGTGTTTTTCCATTTCAATTTTTGACAGTGTTTCAACTATTTTGGGTGAAATTATTTAGCTAGACTTATAGTTATCATCATTCTAAATCTACTGGTGCTAGTGGTGTTACAAACAAAGGTCTTGAAATTCTTGAATTTCTAGAGAGAGAATAGTGACAGATGATGAATAGTAATTTTTTTGTGGAAAATCTGCATAAGGTGAGGTTTATGAGGTTGCAAATAGACTGTTTAGCAAATTTTGAATTGTTGAGGGTTGTTCTTGAAATTTTGATTATTTACACTTTTGCCCCAAAATTGTTAAAAAATTCATTTTAAGCCCAAAATTTTCAATCACACCCTATTCCTTTTAATACTCTTAATAAATCATATGGACACTCATAATAATCCATGTAAATATTTAATAACCCATATGATCAATAGAAATTAAATTATTTATTAAATGTAATAAGATTCTTTAAACTCATTGTTATTACACATATATATTCTTTAGGAGTTATTTCATTAAGAGGCTCTTAGTGAACATTTACTATCACTTTTCTTCTTATACTCTCTAAGTTCTTGGTGTGAAAGAATTAATGGTTTTTAAGTTCGCTAGATTCTATAAAAAAGACACAAGGATGCTCGGTTTGAAGGTTGTAAAAATCCTAGTGACTTACTTGTAATTAAGAGTTTACTAAGGGATGCTTGTGAAAAATTAGTGATACAAGGTCACCTTGTAGAGAACGTGTAAAATCCTAGTGCTTACCTTGTTCATATGTTGATTACTCACCATATTAAAATTCCCTTGATTGGTACTTTTGTAGTGGATGCAGGATTTTTTTTTATCCAAACCACAATAAATTTTGGTGTACACTAATTTACTACACATTTTTCATTTAAAAATTGTTTCTCTATTGATCTTAGTTTTTGTTTTCCAAGAACTCAAAATCAAAAAGTGTAAGCTTATGCTAAACAAACAAATTTAAAAATTCATTAAAGTTTTCTAAGTACATTGTAACAACTTTATTTTTCTTTATTATTATACAATATTGACTTCACATACACGTCATTAATCAAAACGTACATGCAACATATCAAACACATAGATATTTACATTTTGTTTATTTTGGTTAACCAATTCCGGAGATACAGGTGCGGGTGGTTGCACCTTCACGGGGATATGAGCCAACTCAACCACAAACATCTTATTTGATTCTGAGATCTACCCAACATAAAGTAACTCGATCCAATGTGTACTAAAAGCCAGAGCCATAGAAAAAAAATTGCATAACTAATTTTCTGAACATGATATAGAAATATAGTGAGAATTAAATCCCAGTAAGTTCAACAATAAATCATCATCAATATAGCTCATCACGTCATGTTCAGCTGTCTAAACTACAGAAAATATCTTTGGTCACATGAATGAATTATATCTATGCACATAAGAATCATACAGTAATGATATGTATGACATGATTAACTATTTTTAGAATATCATATGATGGCTATCAACTTATTCTCATTTCAAGTTACCCCGGTCAGGGTAAGTATCCTTTACTCTCTGATACGGGCTTTTCTCGCTCTGTCCGATATGGCACACTTTCTCTTTCTTTTCTCATAATCATAATCATAAGCGTTGGTAAGGCGTCCCCTACTGGTGCACCACACAGATTTCCATGTGACCGTGCTCATTTCTTTACTTTTCACAATGATACACAAAAATATGCTTTCAATAACAAGTATGTTCAACAAAATATAACTATTACCAAAAATCATTGGTAATCATGCCATAAACATAACCATTTCAAATATCACTTTATAAAATATTTCCATGTCAACATTTCACACTTAAGATGGTAAGAAGTTCATACAATGGCAATGGCTATGGCATATACTAGTCATTTATTATTTTCATTTATAAGATTCGTCTTATTTTTTAAATATTAATTTTATTTCTTTATTTTCTTGATGCAGGTTTTCATCACATCTAACCTTCTCTTACTAATTAGAGCATAACTCCCTCAATTTAACTTCGATGTAGGTGCTCTTTGTGTCAATTTCAAGATAAAACAATTATCTAAAACTATTATGTTGAACATTGTAGCGAAATATTAATAAATAAAGGTGATATTACTCCCTCAATGTACAGTTTATTTCTTCTCAGATAGGTTCTGATCTCTACCTACTAATCTGTCCATATCTCCCTCATAAGAATTTCAAATTAAGTGATTCCAGTGGCAAAAATTCTGTGACACATATATCTATAATTCATATGTTAACCAGTTATTTTAATTCCTTAAAGAATGTTCCCAAAAATTAAAACACTGAAACAATCCTAACATATTCTTCCCTGATTAACCATTTTCTGACCTTTGTTTACTAATTGAAACATATCTACCTCATATGAACTCTAACTTGAATGATTCCAGTGGCTAAAAATCCGTGACACATATATCTTTAATTATTTTGTAAACCATTTATTTTAATTTCCTACAGATAATTCTCAGAAATTAAAACACAGAAGCTATCCTAACATATTCTTCCCTGATGAACCATGTTCTGACCTTTGACGACTAATTGGCTCATATCTTCCTCATATGGACTCCAAATTGAATGATTCCAGAGGCTTAAAATCCGTGACACATATATCTTTAATTCTTATGTTAACCATTTATTTTAATTCCCTACAAATAATTCTAAGAAATTAAAACATAGAAGCTATCCTAACATATTCTTCCCTGATGAACCATTTTCTGACCGTCGACTAGTAATCGGCTCATATCTTCCTCATATTGCCTCCAAATTGCGTGATTCCAGTGGCTAAAAATTGGTGACACATATATCTTTAATTATTATGTTAACCATTTATTTTAATTCCCTACAGATAATTCCGAGAAATTAAAACACAGAAGCTTAAAATTTTGCCACCCATAGCCATACCTATGCAGAACTTTCTATACCAGCCTAAGTATTCAAACATACATAACATGCAAGATCAATATGTAACATGATATAGCAACATCCATGACCAATCATCAAAGTTCTAAGATCAAAGTCTCATATAAATATTATAAGTTTCAAAACATTGCTTCAAAAAGAAATATTGTTAAACTTACTTGGAGCACTTAGTCTTCTAGACTTCTCCTTCCTCTTTCTTCCTTTCTTCCTCTCCTTTCCTCACTCTACCTTGCTTTTATTTTTCCTTTCCCTCACTTGGACAAAAATTCTAATGTTGTAAGGGTGGGTTTTGCTTAAATAAACCCTCAAATAATTTACCTTTCATGATCATGGGTCTACCTTATCACAATTAGATTGCACTTGGTTGAATTTTTGGAAAACAAACAACTTATGTTCTTGTCTTTCTCTTCCTTAGTCAAGATATGGATAGGAAAAGGAGATTTTGTATTTTGAAAATTATGATAATATGTTCTTAAGATATGAGACAAGATCCCTTTGATTTAGGGATTCATTTCCTTTTTCTTTTGTCTTAATCAAGTATGATAGATTTGCCTTTTTAAGTGGAAAATTTCTAACCCTTGAATCTCCATTATTTGGTTGAAATTATTTATGTGGGATAAAGATGTTTTGTCATAATGCTATGTATTATTACCCACTTGCTAAAATTATGACTGTAAGATATTGATTTTTGTCCTAAATTCTTGTATTATCATACCACTTGCTAAATTTTTTTCTTAATGTCAATCACCTAATCTTGATTACAACATTATTCCATCACTTTATTTTTATTTTATTTTCATTTTTCCTCTTGGGTTTGGGCTCATTCTTGCCCATTTTCTTTACTTTGGTTAAAATTCTACCTTTCATAATGGGTTTGGTCACATTTTCATGATTTTTGGGCTATCGGTCCAATTTCTATATCTTAGTCCAAGTCTATGTTTTATTTCTTCATTGGGCTATCCTATTGGCTTGCTAAAAGTTTATGTGAAGAAGAAAAACTCTATATGAAGTGTCCATAGGTAAAAGCCCAATTTATGGGTGGAGATACTAAACTTAGTAACTTTTACTCTTAAATTAGGAAAAAAAATTACCCTAATACAATCTTCTTGAAATTTTAAGACCTTTACTTCACAAAAATTTATCTTCCTTACCTAAGAATTTCACCTTTCTTTAGCATATTTATTTCTAATATTTCCTCTTAGGTTTTCTTTCTTTACCTATTCCATTAATATTAGAACATTTCTATGCATATATGTAAGGTGAAGAATTTATAAGGAAAATATCTAAAAATTACGGGATGTTACATTCTTCTCCCCTTAAGAAATTCGGTCCCCGAATTTTAGTCCATCCTACCACATGTAGGGAATGAAATTAAGGCATTATTCAGAGTTACCAACCTTATTACCTATATAATTAGGGATATCTTTTTTGTATAACATCTTTACTTTTTAATATGTCTATTCACTTGAGTGATTTTGCCATATAACTTAACCATAAGGATTTATTTCACTCATAAGTTCTTCAATTTATATCCTCTAGCTCGCATGGATATATCTATGGGTCGATATTAGAAAACACACATATAAAGGAACATATTCACCTTCATATTGGGTAACTATCTTTTCTTATTCCAAACTTCTATCAAGTCATTTTTTTGGTTTTCATATATCAACATCATCCCTTGAATATCATCATCTTAATCTATCATCTATTTTTATCCTCAAATCCTTTAATCAATATGTTAAACATACATAGCAATAAATCCTTCAAACCTTTAATAATGTGTACCATTGATACATGTCTAATAATTCCAACTTACCTCATCATAGTAATTCTATACAAGCTTATTAACACCATTAAACTCATTGTCAAAAATTTCAATTATTTCTTCTATCATATCCAAAAGCACCTCATTCTAACTTATGTCAATCCCATTTAATTCACCCAATCATTTTAAGAAGATTTTTCCTAACAATTACTCATACATGAATTCTCAATTCCAACATAATTCACATCCTAGATACTAGACTCAATTTAGCATGATATAATCCTTTAACATAAATATCTTGATCACTTACATTATTTTCGGACATGGTTATCAGAATATTCTCTATATTTCCAAATTAAGAGTTCAAAGACTAACTTAAATCCTACTTCCTATATTTTATTCCTCATGAACTTCAACACCACTAATTCTCTTGATTACATTTGTCAAAACACCATAAGACCATCATCCGTCCATTCTTTTCAAACTTTTCATTACTTTAACCTACTAACAACTTAGTCACCATAATAATTGAGTTTCAAAGAAAATAAATTAACTTTTCTTTTAATGTAAGAAAAGAATCTTGCATTTAATGCCAAATATTAATGTAGGACAATGCAGTAGAACAGACGAAAAGTATAATAAAGAACGGTGCTAAAATAGAAAGTCAAAAGTTTGGACAAATCATTAGAGAGAGTTAAAATCAGTGGCCGTAATTCTTGAAAATTTGAAAACAAAAATTTAGCTGTTATATCGGCAAAAATTGGTGGCCGCAAGGTTTGAATATATGTGCCAAAATCTACTCTAAATCTGTTGGTATTCGGTGGAAAGATATCACATGGAAAAAAATATTTCTGAGCTTATAAAAGTCTGTGAAAATCAAAGAATACATAGTTAACTGGTAGGATGCAGTTGATTGCTTCAAAATAGATGTAATCAATCAACTGTAAAATAACCAGTCCAAATTAAAATTTTTCAAAATAACTAGTCGACTTAATAATACCAATATTCGACTGGAAAAAATATTGGGAAAACAAAATAAATCATTTGATTGTCCTTCTTCAACAACGAACTTGTTTACATTTTCACTTTCTTTTGTTTTTCAATTACGCCTATCACCCATAACTTCTCTACAAGAATTAAGATATCAAGGTTTCATCAAAGACAACAAAGATAAATTTCTGATGATATCTTAACCTTATTCTCTTTATATGCCTAATATGAGCGACTATTACAACTACTATACATATACATGCTTGCTGTCATTTTAGAAAATTTCACCTTCAATTTAGCTGATATCCACCAATCACTCACATAACTGTTCTAATTATTCCCAGCCTATTCACATAGCTATCATAAGTATGCCATTCTCTAAGTTCTATAAATGCACACGTTAATATCTTTACTTTCATACTCCAAGTCAAGGTGTGTGCAACTATGGAGGGAATCGCATTTCGTCAATTTTGAAATATTTGTGTCTTTTGTGGTTCTAGTCCTAGACAAGATGGAGAGTATCTGAAAGCTGCACAAAACCTGGGTATGCTACTAGCCAGAAGAAAAATTCATTTAGTATATGGTGGAGGTAACCGTTGGTTAATGGGGTGTGTGTCTACAGTTGCCCATGTAGGAGGATGCCAAGTTTTAGGTATTATTCCTACAGCTCTAGCTGCATCTAACATCATAGGAAAGACAATTGGGGAAGAGTTTATGGTAGCTTCCATGCATGAAAGCATGGCTAGAATGATGAGCAATGCTGATGCCTTCATTGCCTTATCAGGGGGTTTTGGTACTTTAGAAGAAATTTTTCATATAGTCTCTTGGGCACAACTAAATATGCATCACAAACCGATAGGTTTGTTAAATGTTAACCACTTCTTTGATGGTTTGTTGTCTTTCCTTGATCATGCTGTGGAACAAAGGTTCATCTCACACTCCGCACGACAAATTCTCATCTCAGCTTCAAATGCTAAGGAGTTGATTGATGCTTTACAAGCATATGTTCATGTACCTGATCCAACTATGACTCAAATAGAATGGACGACAGATAACCACAGGAAGCGTAAATTGGATTTGAATCTTCATCTTTAAATGTAGTAAAACGTAGCTATTATTGTACTACTTTTACTTTCTTAGAGTCTACTTGGATACCATATTTACCAACCATACTCCTTTAGAGTTGGTAAAACTATTTTTGAATATTGCTTATGATCCTCTGAACTTTTGAAATATTCTAGTATATCATCAATAAAAATAAACTAATCTAGGGATGACCTAATTACTATTCATTAAATCTATGAATACAGCTAAAATATTTTATCAATTTAAATGACATCACCAAGAAATCATAATGCCCATAATAAGTCCTAAAATAAAATTTTCGTACATCCTCTTCTCTTATCCTTAATTAATGTTACTCATATCCCAAATCAATTTGTGGAAAAATATTGAACACCTTATAACTAGTCAAACAGGTAATCTATACGAGGTAATGGGTTTATTCTATATTGTCACCTTATTCAACTGTCTATAATCTATGCATAGTCATAGTGATCCATCTTTCTTTTTCACAGATAGAACTGGAGCACTTCGAATAAAAGTACTGGGGCATTTAAATACCTTGTCTAACAAGTCTTGTAATCAATTTTTTAAAAAAATTCAATCGATATCATTCTATATAGGGATATAGATACTAGTTGGGTTCTAAGGAGTAAATCAATATCAAATTCCCGAATTGCTATGGCAAGATTGTGCAGGATTTCCTCCGCATTGTTTGCCGGATTCCTCCTTGGTGGTGCCATTTCTTACTTTGGAAAAAATAAAGTTATGCTGCTATTGAGGTGATCAAGCCCAATAGTTAGTTTAAAAAAAACATATTTAACAGCAATCATAACACCACCTCAGCATATAGATAAGAAACACTAGTAATTTCTTACCTATATGAAATCCCTAATCCCCTACACAGTACTACCACAACATACTCAAGATACTATAAGATCGATTCAGATAACCAACCACCCACTGGCCATCTAGAATTGACCTGCTCTGATACAAATTATGTAACAACTTTATTTTTCTTTATTATTATACAATATTGAGTTCACATACACGTCATTAATCAAAACATACATGCAATATATTAAACACATAGATATTTACATCTTGTTTATTTTGGTTGACCAATTCCGGAGATACAGGTGCGGGTGGTTGCACCTTCACCAGAATCTGAGCCAACTCGACCACAAACATCTTATTTGATTCTGAGATCTGCCCAATATAAAGTAACTCGATCCAATGTGCACTAAAAGTTAGAGCCATAGAAAAAAAACTGCATAACTAATTTTCTGAACATGATATGAAAATATAGTGAGAATTAAATCCCAGTAATTTCAACAATAAATCATCATCAATATAGCTCATCACGTCATGTTCAGCTGTATAAACTATAGAAAATATCTTTGGTCACATGAATGCATTATATCTATGTACATAAGAATCATACAGTAATGATATGTATGACAGGATTAACTATTTTTAGAATATCATATGATGGCTATCAACTTATTCTCATTTTAAGTTACCCTGGTCAGGGTGAGTATCCTCTACTCTCTGGTACAGGCTTTTCTCGCTCCGTCCGACATGGCACACTTTCTCTTTCTTTTCTCATAATCATAATCATAACCGTTGGTAAGGCATCCCCTACTGGTGCACCACACGGATTGTCATGTGACCGTGCTCATTTCTTTTCTTTTCACAATGATAGCCAAAAATATGCTTTCAATAACAAGTATGTTCAACAAAATATAACTATTACCAAAAATCATTGGTAATCATGCCATAAACATAACCATTTCAAATATCACTTTATAAAATATTTCCATGTCAACATTTCACACTTAAGATGGTAAAAAGTTCATACAATGGCAATGGCTATGGCATATACTAGTCATTTATTATTTTCATTTATAAGATTCGTCTTCTTTTTTAGATATTAATTTTATTTCTTTATTTTCTTGATGCAGGCTTTCATCATATCTAACCTTCTCTTACTAATCAGAGCATAAATCCCTCCATTTAACTCTGATGTAGGTGATCTTGGTGTCAATTTCAAGAGAAAACAATTATCTAAAACTATTATGTTGAACATTACAGCTAAATATTAATAAATCAAGGTGATATTACTCCCTCAATGTACATGTTATTTCTTCTCAGATAGGTTCTGACCTCTACCTACTAAGCTGTCCATATCTCCCTCATACGAATTCCAAATTAAGTGATTCCAGTGGCTAAAAACCTGTGACACATATATCTATAATTCATATGTTAACCATTTATTTTAATTCCTTATAGAATGTTCCCAGAAATTAAAACACCGAAGCTATCCTAACATATTCTTCCTTGATTAACCATTTTCTGACCTTTGTTTACTAATCAGAACATATCTACCTCATATGAACTCTAAATTGAATGATGCCAGTGGCTAAACATCCGTGACACATATATCTTTAATTATTATGTTAACCATTTATTTTAATTCCCTACAGATAATTCTCAGAAATTAAAACACGAAAGCTATCCTAACATATTCTTCCCTGATGAACCATTTTCTAACCTTTGACTACAAATCGGCTCATATTATCCTCATATGGACTCCAAATTGAATGATTCTAGAGGGTTAAAATCTGTGACACATATATCTTTAATTCTTATGTTAACCATTTATTTTAATACCCTACAGATAATTCTCAGAAATTAAAACACAGAAGCTATCCTAACATATTCTTCCCTGATGAACCATTTTCTGACCTTTGACTAGTAATCGGATCATATCTTCCTCATATGGCTAAAAATATGTGACACATATATTTTTAATTATTATGTTAACCATTTATTTTAATTCTCTACAGATAATTTTCAGAAATTAAAACACAGAAACTTAAAATTTTGCCACCCATAACTATACCTATGCAGAACTTTCTATACCAGCCTAAGTATTCAAACATACATCACATGCATGATCAATATGTAACATGATATAGCAACATCCATGACCAATCATCAAAGTTCTAAGATCAAAATCTCATATAGATATTATAAGTTTCAAAATTTTTTTTCAAAAAGAAATATTGTTACTTATTTGGAGCACTTAGTCTTCTAGACTTCTCCTTCCTCTTTCTTCCTCTCCTTTCCTCACTCTATCTTACTTCTATTTTTCCTCTCCCTCACTTGGACGAAAATTCTAATGTTGTAAGGGTGGGTTTTGCTTAAATAGACCCTCAAATAATTTACCTTTCATGATCATGGGTCTACCTTATCACAATTAGATTACACTTGGTTGAATTTTTGGAAAACAAACAACTTATGTTCTTGTCTTTCTCTTCCTTAGTCAAGATATGCATAGGAAAAGGAGATTTGTATTTTGAAAATTATGATAATATTTTCTTAAGATATGGGACAAGATCCCTTTGATTTAGGGATTCATTTCCTTTTTCTTTTGTCTTAATCAAGTATGATAGATTTGTCATTTTAACTGGCAAATTTTCAACCCTCGAATCTCCATTATTTGGTTGAAATTATTTGTGTGGGATAAAGATGTTTTGTCATAATGCTATGTATTATTACCCACTTGCTAAAATTATGACTGTAGGATATTGATGTTTTGTCCTAAATTCTTGTATTATCATACCACTTGCTAAATTTTTGTCTTAATGTCAAATCACCTAATCTTGATTACACCATTATTCCATCACTTTATTTTTATTTTATTTTTATTTTTCCTCTTGGGTTTGGGCTCATTCTTGCCCATTTTCTTTACTTTGGTTAAAATTCTACCTTTTATAATGGGTTTGGTCACATTTTCATGATTTTTGGGCTATCGGTCCAATTTCTATATCTTAGTCCAAGTCTATGTTTTATTTCTTCATTGAGCTATCCTATTGGCTTGCTAAAAATTTATGTGAAGAAGAAAAACTCTATATGAAGTGTCCATAGGTGAAAGCCTAATTTATGGGTGGAGATACTAAACTTAGTAACTTTTACTCTTAAATTAGGAAAAAAATTACCATAATCCAATCTTCTTGAAATTTTAAGACATTTACTTCACAAAAATTTATCTTCCTTACCTAAGAATTTCACCTTTCTTTAGCATGTTTATTTCTAATGTTTCCTCTTAGGTTTTCTTTCTTTACCTATTCCATTAATATTAGAATATTTCTATGCATATATGTAAGGTGAAGAATTTATAAGGAAAATATCTAAAAATTACGGGATGTTACATACATCTTTCAATTTTTTGGATCAAAAAAGTTTTTGAAGTTTTTGAGATATTTAACTAGCCTTCTGCTCAAAAAAAGTATTTACCTTTTGATAAATTCTTAAGCAAGCAAAATTTTTTGAAAAAACACATTCACCTAATTCAAACCCCTTCTAGCGTGTTAATCACTTAACTTTTAATTGCTTTCAGAGTGCTTGGTCTCTATTTTTCCAGGCTTAACATCCTAAAGAAAATATCCAAGTCCCCAAATGAGTCCAAACAATATTTGAGGTCACTCTACAAGTAGACCACCATTCCTTGATGGAAATAACTATGCCTAGTAGAAGAAAAGAAAGAAAATTTTCCTTTCATCCATAAATTATCAAGAATGGTCTTCATATTCCATATAAGGTTGAAAATCGAGCTGAGATGATAAAATAGGAAGGTAAGGGGAATGCACATGACAACAATAACATTGAACTCAATGCTTGTGCTATCAACTCGATGTATTGAATCATGAATTATAAAGAATACAGGAAATATCCAGATGTAGTTAAGTAAAATAAATATGGAAGAAATTACAAGTATACAAAGAAGATATGTTTAAGCATATATTCTATGTCATCAACAATTTGGATGCATTGGAAAAAATCTAGTCAAATAAAGAGTTTATTTGAGAACTCCTTAAAGTGTTGTCAAAGTTGTGGCAAGCCAAAATAGTTGGCATACAAAAAGGAAAAACCTAAATCAAATTACCTATGATAAACTTAGAGACAACCTAATCACCTACGAGAATAACTTTATGAAGAATAAAATAGAAAGTTTGAAAAAGATAAAATCACTTGCATTAAATTTGCTTCTAGCTTACCTAATGATAATGATGATTTTCCTATAGATCCTTCTAATCTTACTAAGATGGCATATCTTTCCAGAAGAATAAACATGTTTTGAAAGAACAGAAGCCAAGATCTTTCAAAAAATTCAAAAAGATAAAGCAATCAAGACTCAATCACATGTTCTGAATGCAAAAGGATTGGACATGTCAAAGCATATTATCCTTTGCTTGAAAAGAAGTTTCCAAATTATAGGAAAAAGAAAAATGATATGGTGGAAAACTAAACATGGTGTGAATATATGTCACACATAACAAAAATTGATTAGGGAAAAAAAGAAGGAAATTTTGAAATTTTGCCTTAACAAGCAAGAAGTGATAAATGATGAATCATAAGAGTCATTAGGTAAGACATGCTTGAATTATAAACTTTGAGAAGATCAATTTTTCTCAATTTGTGGATGTTCTTGCCACATGATTGGATGTTCATTGAAATTCACCTATCTTAAGCTTAAATAAATGTGGTTTGTGACTTTTGGAGACAACAACAAAGGAAGAATCACAGGTATAGGTAAAATTGGTATAAATTCTTCCTTACCTGTTAATTATCTTAATCTCATGGATAGACTACAACATAATCTCTTAAGTATTAACCAACTATATGATATAAGGCATCAATTTACTTTTAAATCCTGAAAGTGCATAATATATGACATCAACAGTGACAAAGTTCTTTTCACTGGCTAAAGACATGCAATGTCTATGTTGTGCATCTAGAGAACCTTTCATTAACATCTTTCAAATTTCTTACATTTTCACATGATTAAATTTGGCTATGGTACGAGAGATTTAGATGTCCAAGTATGCATCTTATTTCACAACTATCTAAAGTTGACTCAGTTTTTGGTTTTCCAAAAATATCGTTTAGAAAAGATCATATTTGTAAAGATCGCCAAAATGGAAAGTAAACCAGAAGATCATTCAAACTAAAAGATCATATTTCAACCTTTAAAACATTACAATTCTTTTATATGGAATGATTTTTTTCCTACTAGAACACAAAGCATTAGTGGTAAAAAGTATGGATTTATGATTGATGATGACTATTCAAGATTTACATGGGTTTTCTTCTTTTTTTTTCTTATAAGAATGAAAGTTGTGGTCTGTTTCAAAAAATTTGAAAACATGCTCAAAATGAGAAAAGGTATTCAATTACAACTATTAGAAGTGATCATGGCATTGAATTTAAAAATACATTTGATAAAAATTATTGCGAAAGAAATGGTATTGGCCATAACTTTTTAGCTCGAAGGCTCCCTAATAGAATGGAGTTGTGGAGAGGAAAAATTGCACTCTTATATATATAGGAAGAAACATGATGTGTAACTTGCCATAACACTTAAGGGTTGAGGCAATTAACACAGCTTTCCATATATGGAATAAATTCTTGATCAAAACTATTTAAAAAAACCTTATAAGTCATGGAAAGGAAGAAAATGTACAATTAGCGATTTCCATTAGTGATTTCAAATCAAGACAAAATTTAAAATAATGAACAACTACAAATTTCTATCTAAATAATGTTAAACATGCCCAAACTTTTTACTTAGGCATAATGCAATATGCACATAAATGGAATTTCAAAACTACTTATATGAATTACATGACACTAATTGAATATATGAAGTTTAAAATTCAAGTGCCTAAATTTCTATTCGAAAATTATTATGCCCAATCAGGGCTTGGTGAGACAAAGATGATGTTGCAACACATTATTTTGATTATATTTTTTAAATTAGCCTAATGTTATGATGATGTAATGCCTAACATCCCGATGCTACTAAGGTTTTCATTGTTTCTATTTCTCTTTTATTACTTTTGCTAGCTTTTTGAGTTTTTCTCCTTCTTAGCATCCTACAATTGAAGAGTTATACTATTATTACTCAACAATTAAGAAAAATAACTAAAATGATTTGTAAATAAAAATTAAAATGGAGAAAAGGATAAACTAAAATATTGGGTTTTCTCCTAAAAGCACCTTAGTTATAGTCCTAGGTAGACAATTTCTTAGTCAGTCTCAATTTAATCAACCTACATCCTTTAGGATAGGGAAAAATGAGGATATTGCTCATTGGCATCTCTATATGTATCCTTAATTTCATTACTGCTTATTCGCAATGTTGTGTTGCCTTTTCTTATATTAGCTTCAGACCGTCCAAATGTGAGTTTGTTTTCTTTCAAAGGCTTGAGCTCCTTTTGAGTTGCAAATTTTTCCAAAAGTGATTGATCTTTAGTTTCATCTTCTTAACAACCTTGACTTCTTATTTAGATTATGTTGGGGATATTTTTTAGTCATTTGGATAAGGTGGGTGTGTCTTTATGGATTACTCTTTGTTCACGCCACCCATTGCATTATTTGTAAGAGATTTAAAAGACTCATTAGGTAACTCTACAAAATTAACTACTTTGAATGTTACCTCTTCATCTTGAGCTCTTGTCATCAACTCTCCTTTATGCACATCCATGATGGCTTTACTAATAGCTAGAAATACCCTCCCCAAGATGATTGGTATGTCCATATTCTCTTGCATGTCAAGAATAATAAAATTAGCATGGAATACTAACTTATCTACTTTCACAAGGACATCTTCTACACTAGCTTTACGAAAGGTAAGAGATCTATTAGCTAATTGCAATATAATTGAAGTTCATTAAACTTCCCTTAAAGCTAGCCTCTCAAAATGGACAAGGGAACTAAGTTTAAACTTGCACCCAAGGCTTTAACCTCAAATTTATTATTTAGTGTACAAGGTAAAGTAAATTTCCTTGGAACATTTAGCTTTTGAGACAACTTCTTTTGAACATAGACATTACAGTCTCTAGTGAATACAACTATCTCAACTTCACCTAACTTCCCTTTTGTGATAATACATCTTTCATGAATTTGGAGTATTTGGGCATTTGTTTCAAAGCTTATATAAAAGGAATATTAAAATTTAATTTCTTGTAGACATAAACTTTTGAAATTGCCTATTAACTTTTTGTTATAATAGCCATTGAGGGAATAGTTGTGGTGGTAATTTAACTTTGGCTTTCTCCTCTAGGCATTTTTCATTTCTTTTCCAAATGGTTTGCTTGAAGACTTTATCTTTTGACTATTTTCCTCTAATTCCTTGCCACTTTGGATGATGATTTCCTTGCAAGCTTGTATCTTCCTATGCCTCAATTATTCTTCAAATAAGCTAGGCACTAACCTTTGGTTTAATTTCTAAAATACATTTATCATTTGGTCTACTTTTGTCTCTTTATTGATGCTTCTTGGTTTTGGTCATTTGTCCTTACTACACTAATGTACTTCATCATCCTTTCTTTTAGGTTCTTTTAATATAGAATATATTTATTTTCATATAGGATATGATGTTGCTTCCTATTAACATTTGACACATTATTAACTTGCTTAATTCTATAGGCAAAAGAACTACTTACCTGGCACTCAACACTGGGATGCTCTCCTCTATATAATGCATACCTAAGTATGCTAACTTGCATGAATAATGTTAATATCTCTTTTGTCACTGTAGTTATTAACTAAATCTGAGCAGCTAACATAGTTATTGCATCATCTCTTTTAGCTTTAGTTGTCTTATCCATTGAGATCTTATTGGTAGCCCAATCATAATGATTAGAAGTTATCTCCTCAAGTAGAACATAGGCTTCCTCATATGGTTTTCCAATGAGTTTGCCACCAACTGTAGCATCAACAATAGTTCTTATAGAAATCATTAGTCCATCATAAAAATATAGCACCTGTAGCTAGTCAGGTATTCCAGGATATGGACACTTCCTCAAAAGTCTTTGAATATTTCTTAAGCCTCAAATAGAGATTTTGAGTCCTTTTGTCCAAATGAGTTATGTCCTTCCTCATTTTCAGAGTCTCCACATGAGAAAAGAATCTAGCCAAGAAAAAGTTTAGCAAGTTCTTTCCAAGTAGTTATGGAATCCACTGGGAGCAAGTGAAGCCAACTCTTTGCCTTATCTATTTGTGAGGAAAGGAAGAGAATTAACCTGGTGGCATCTTTAAGCACACTTTTATGCTTAATAGATACCAAATCTCTATCAAATATATCAAATAAGCCTTATGATCCCCATCAAGTGATCCACTATACTGCACAATACTTCGAATAATTCGAATTGTAGGGTGCCTTGACTTTAAAATCAATAACTTGTATGGCTGCCCTTTTGATACTAACTTGTAGTTCCTTTAACACTATAGCACCATACTCCTTTAAGGCTTTATTGTTAACTTCCTCCACCATCTTCCTATTTCAAAGGGTATTTGCAAAATAAAAGAAAAAAGTAAATGAATAAATAAAGTGGCTCTAGACCATTATAATTTACACATGATATTAATTTTAAAGTCTATTGTATCCCCTACAACGGCAACAAAACCTTGTTTGTTGATTTTTACAACCACACAAACAAACTTTGCAATTGCAATATAGTGGTTGAGTAGAGAATTCTACCAATAGGAACACTTACATATAACAATTAAGTATTACAATCAATATATTGATTTTATCTAGATTAATCAATTAAGAAGAAATTTTTATAAAAAAAAATAAGAACACACAAAATAAAATTAAATATTGACATTAACAAAGATAATCAATAGGAGAATACTTGTGCCAATCAATTTCACTTAATATTTATTATGGTCATTACCCCTTAATTCTACTCTTGATATAATACCTTGACCTATTAACCAAAATACTAAACTATTTAAAATATATTTTTAAGATAGATAAGCATAGTTTAATTCCAAGTAATTAACCATATTGCTATAGCCAATTGAAAGGTACAACTCAGATGATAGGATCAAGCTCTAACAGCTATGAACAATAAATACATCACTATCCTATACACAAATCAATTAATTAACTTCATGTTTACTATACTAATCATGTGCTATTCAATCTAAGCCAGAACAATTCAAATTTCTTATCAAGAATGATAATTGTTTTTATTTAATTCATGATTAGTCAATTGTAAATATTAGGCATAGAATTGAATAAATAATTCAAGTCTATTAACATCAAAAGATATTAGTGTTCTCAAACAAACTATATAGCAAGATCCATTAATCAGCTAGACTATGAAATTATTCCATAAGTAAACCAATGAACATCCCATAATTGAAGATATTACACATTAAAAACTAACTAAAAGAGAAAATAAATGAAGAATAGTGGAATTATATTGATTTCCCACTCCTTGGATAGCTCTTGAATCAATTAATAACTCTTCCAATATAGGTTTGGTAGCCTCCAAAGAAAGCTATAAAAACTTAATAACTCCTCTAACCTAAACCTAACAACTCTATTTATACCTCTTTACAATTAAAGGGATAAAAATTAAATTACAAATTAAAATCTATGCAAATGGTCCCAACATCACGACTCTAAAATGCACAATGACGCTATGTAATTTTCACAGGCTTGGTTCTTTAATTACCAAAGTCACAATGTTGGCCTTCTCAAATATGTGAACATCATGATGCCAAAAGCCAATGTCATGACATTATCTTTTTTATCCAGCATCTTGAATTCTACTCTAGTCCTTGGTAATTTATCTTCCAATAGATTCATAGTTCTCCTTTTAATCATAATCTTGCATAAATGAAATGGTTTGGGTCAATTCCTATCAAAATATGAATTATACACAAAATAGCATAAAAATTTCCATTTTCTTAAAGGATAGGCAACAATTATGAGCACAAATGTAGTCTTAATAACTCACTTTTTGTAAGTTATCAGTTAACCAAAAACTCAATTATTATGTCTTATGCAAGAACATAAAAACATAATTCAATCCCTAATTCATCCACTATAATTCTATAGAAAATTAAAAATTTATGAATTTACATTGTTAGATAGAGCTCTAATAGGCTACACATGGCATACAAGTATATTTCTATACATACGTACAAATTAATCAATTCATTATAAGACTATTATGACTAATCATGTGCCATTCAATTCATGTCAAAACAATCAAACTTTCCTTCACAAGAAAAATTCAATTTCCCTAATAATATAATTAATAGCTAATTAACTAAAATCATTAAGAAAGAAATTGAATAAATAACTCATAGGCATTAAATATAAATAAGAGAAAGGTATATAAACCAAACTACATGAAAAGTTCCATTGAAACCCTAGAATACTAAACTAGAACATACTAAATCCTAAAAACATTATAAAAAGGATATAAAACATCAAACAAAAATATGAAGATTAAAGAATAGAAAATTGGGACTCTTCCATGCTCCTAAATCTCAAACTCCAATCTCTATAATAATTAAATTTGCATTCCTCCCCTGTTTTGGTGTCGTTTTATTCCCTTTAGGACTAGAGAAGTATTCCAATAAGTTGCCCTAAGTCTTCTTTTTATACTAGTTATGAAATAGGCTAGAATAGGAAAAGAACTCCTAATTGCTATGAAATAACTGAATGTTGTGGCGTTCACTACCAATGTTTCGAAGTTCATGCATTAACTTTTGGGCTTCACTTACTGACTTAAAATGACCATAACTTGGGACCTGTGTGGAGTCATGAGGCCTATATGATATCATTAAAAAGCTCTTTTTGAGTCTATTGTCAGCATATCCATAGATTACTTTAATAGGGTAATTTCCATACTCTAAACTCGTTCCTTTTGATCAAATCTAGAGGCTCTGATAGAAAATTTCATCACTACTCAGACGAAACAGAATGATCAGTTCATAACCCAGCACCACTCAATGAATGAGGCTATAAAAGATTTAGCCTCTAAGGTTGACTCGATTGCTACCTATAGTAAGATGCTAGAAACACATATTCCACAGCAAGTGAACCTATCTAATAGGAACTTTGGCAGACTTCCAAGCCAGACTGAGAACCCTAGAGAGCAGTGCAATGCTATTACCTTGAGAAGTGGTAAACAGTTGGCTAAATCTGAGAGAAATGGGGAAGTAAAAGAAGATGAACCTCAAGCTGCATCTGAGAAGAGAATAGAAGAGGATTCTAAAGGAGAGAAAAAGGAAGAAGAAGAGCCCAAATATGTAGCTCTAGCACCATATAAGCCATCAATCCCTTTTCCTCAAAGATTGGTCAAGGCTAAATTAGAGAAGTAGTTTGGGAGGTTTCTGGATGTTTTGAAGAAGTTGAATATCAATATCCCATTCCTAGAAACCATTTCCCAAATGCCTTCTTATGCAAAGTTCTTGAAAGAGATCCTTTCAAATAAGAGGAAAATTGAAGAGCATGCTATTGTGGCACTGACAGAGGAATCTAGTGGTTTAATTCAAAATAAGCTGCCACAAAGCTTAAGAATCCTAGAAGCTTCTCAATTCCTTGCTCTATAGGAGACATGAAGATTGACAGAGCCCTATGTGACCTTGGAGCAAGTGTGAGCCTCTTGCCTCTTTCAGTTTGCAAAAAGCTTCAGATGGGTGACTTGAGGCCTACCACTCTTTCTCTTTATTTGGTTGACCAATCCATTAAGCATCTGGTAGGTATATTAGAGGATGTTCCTCTAAAGGTAGGTAATTTTTTCATACCGGTTGATTTTGTTATTTTAGAGATAGAGGAAGATGACAAAATCCCCATCATTCTTGGAAGGCCTTTCTGAGCCACAATTGGTGCAAACATTAATGTAAAAGATGGAAAGCTTTCTTTGAATGTAGGGGATGAAAAAGTAGAATTTAATTTGAATGATACTCCCTCCTTCTCTAAATGAATCTTGCTATATGATTGACTTACCTGAACTAAAAAAGAATCCAAAGGTTATGAATTTTTCTTCTTCTAACCCACTTGAGTTATTCTTTGTGGAAAGTTCTTGTGTTTATGTTAAACAAGAGGTCAAAAAGCAAGAAATTGAGGAGGAAGTTAAAGATACGAAAGTAGAACCTAAGCCACCTCCTCTCAACCTCAATGGAGTTAAGGAAGAAAGGAATGAGCCAAAAAGATCCTTAAAGGCTATTGGGCAACACCTCAAGCACCATACTAAAAGGCAATGGATAGCAAAGAGAGTTAAAACCTCCTTGAGTGGAAAACATGCCAAAGGAGTCGAGCTAATGACTTTAAACAAGCACTTTATGGGAGGCAATCCACATTTTAATTTTTAAGTTTATTTTTGCTTAATTTCATTGCTTTTATTTTTGTTTTTATCTTTAGTTTTAATTGATTTCTCAGGTTAGGAATTTAAGAGTGTTTTTGGGTGTTTTGTAGTTCATAATTTGCATGCCCAAGAGTGAAGAAAGCAAGAATTTTGAGGAAAAATTAAAGCAGAGCAAAAACTGAGGCAAAATTCAAAGAAATAGGGATTCCAACACCAAACACGAGTAGCTCGTGTCACAGAGCATGCCCATGCTTCAAGCACGGGCCAAATTCTAGAGATTTTAGCCCTTCCAGCGCCAAGCACATGTAATCCATATCACAGGACACGGCTGTACCCCAAGTCCAATGTAAACACACCCTCCTCGTGTTCCTTAACACGGGCCAAATCCAGGAGAAAAATTGGGTTTTTACCGCCAAGCACGACCGTGTCGTGTCTCCAACCATGGCCATGCTTTGGGTTATAGCAAGCACACCCTCCTCGTGCCAACTAACACGGTCACTCTAGGAATTTTTGAAGGTCTAGCCTGAAGCACGGGTATGCCATGCTGAGAAGTACGGTCGTACTTCGGGCCCAGGTAACTATTTTTTCTCCCATTTTTCTTCTTTTCTTCTCCCATGTCTCAGTATATTCTCACCGTGCCCTTACCCGTGCCTTACCCAGTTTCTTCGTGCTCTTCTCCCTTCCTTTCCCAACTCCATCTCCTTCCTCAACCTTCTCCACCCCCAATCCCATGCCTGTGCCCTAATCCCTTTCCCTCTCAGTTCTTCCATAACCAGAAATTTCCATTCCATTGTTCCCCTTCTTCTCCACTCCCTTACTCGAATCCTTCTCTGCACCAACCTCACCTTTTCCTTCTCCCTCTCGGTCTCCCCACACCTAACCATTCTTATAGCCCACCATTCCTTCCTCTCCCAACTCCTTCTTCCAGCCAACCTGAAGCCCCCCACACACACACCCAGAAATTTCCCTACACTAGAATTCTCCCATAACCCAAAAATCCCATCCCTTCCATTAACCCGTGTTCCCTTTCTACCCGTGCCTTTAGCAATCTCATCCACTCGTGCCTAGCCCAGAAACCATTCAACTTCCCATTCTCCCATGTACTCTCTAAATTCCCATGCTCACCCACTCCTTCTACCATTACTCCCTTGCATCACTCGAGAGCCCCATACCTCCCTGCATTGGGACTTCATTCCCTGCTATTGGCATCACTATCATGGCTTCCCTCTAGGTATAATTTTAACCTTTGCTTTGTGCTTAATTTCTTTTATATAAATTAGACTTCCCTGATGGTTGGACTGGATTATTCCTCTGGATTGAGCTGGATTGGTTTATATATCTAAATTTTTTCTACAACTGGGTTTAATTGGACTAGTTTTGAGAATTTTTGCACACTGTGAATTGCATAATTACTAAATTCTCTGGTTGCTATTTTTCTAAGTTGGTTTAGTCTGCATGTGTATCTCCTAGTAGCTCTTACTTGTTGGTTTGTTGACCTTGCATTACATATGGTTTGTACTATCTAGTTTGATTTAACATTACATTGTATTGGACTGTTCTGAATTGGAATTCCCTTCCCATTGTTAGACTTGCTGGATGGTTTATCTACATGGGGCTAGTTAGACTATTTTTGGCAAGAACTTCTGCCGAATTTGAATTGCATCATTATTGAATTTTCTGGTTGTTGCTAGATTGAAATTTTTTGTTCTTTGCTTCTCTTGCATATGGCACTGGTTTTTCTAAGCATTTGCTAAAAAATTTGGCATGCATGTGTGCTTAAAATTCTGATTTTTGCATTGCCTGATTATTCTAAAGTTTAGAGCTTTATTCTCAGATTGTTTGGATCCAGAACTTTTCTACTTTGCATTAGAAATTGTCAAGTATTTACTGGCAAATTTTAATATGATATATTGTGATTGCTTACATCCCTGGAAAACTTCTGCTTAAGTTTCACATCGAAAAATATTTCTAGTTAGATGGCTAATGTTCATATTACTTACATTGAATTAGCTTTGTACTTCCTGGAAAACAACGATAGCATTTGGGATATTTGAGTAATAAACTTTTCTAATTCCTTTCTCTGATTAGTGCATTACTCTTAAAGTGTTTTGATTCTGTCTTGCACTCTACTAGTTGAGATATAAATTAACATTAACTTTCGTTGTGGTTCATTTGCTTTGGTATATGTTTAGCTGGGTAAAATTCATTGAGAGTAGACACTTTGCAAGCTAAAACCTTTCCTGAATGCTCCTTTTTAATCTGATGACTGGTCATTACTCTACTTGAAGCAATTTATGGCTTGGTTGTTAGCTTAAATTATTTTACCCTATATATGCCATTTGCCTTGAACTGAATTGAAAATCCCATGCTCCTTAACTTTGGGACTTGTTGATTGTGCTTTGAGTTCCAATTCCAAATTGCTACATTGCTTAAATCTGGCATACCTCTTGCTGATGCAAGCTTAGTACACTTGACATTTGAGTCAAATCCTCCACCTCCTCCTCCAAAAGGCTAGTCAGCAAGTAAGTATTACTTCTTCCTTTGCCTGCACTTTCATTGTTATTGACATTGAGGACAATGTCGAATTTAAGCATGGAGGAGTAAACTTTAAGTTTGTGGGTTTCACTAGTTGAATTTCTAGTCTTGCATGTATATACTGTATATATTGTGCATCTCTCTTGTTTCATTACAAAATCACAAAATTTGCTATTTTAGAGATATATTGATGTATTGTAGGTTAATTTTAACTCATGAACATGTGATCCATAATAGGATATAAAATAGGTAGTTATCATCTTAGTCTCTCTCTTCTAGTATTGAATCTTTAATTTTTTTTGAAATATATCTCTCTTATTGTGCTGTGAATTGTATGCCTTGTTTGATTTTAACAATATGAGAGTATAAAGGTTGGGAGAGGTGGAAAATGAGAGAATGTGGATCCCAAAAAGTTTTCACTCTAGATACACCTTCAAGGCACCAAAAATTCTTTAGTATGAGTACATAGCTGCCTTTACCCTAGTGAAATGGAGCATAAAATGCATTCACTGTATCTTTAAAAAATGATGATGAATGAAATAAAGAAAAAAATGAGAAATAAAAGAATTTGAGTGAGAAAATAAGTGAAAATAGAAATAAGGGTAAGGCAACCTAGGGAGATCTAAAGGATGAGGTGATCTACTTGAGTGTTCAAAAATTAATTTTATGCATACAACCAATGGTAACAATAGAAGTAGATGTATAATAAGAGAATTTGGGCTTAGTTTTAGAAGAATGGAGACTAATTGATAAATGTCTATTCATATATCTATTGTGTTCATATTGAATGAGTGAAGAATTACCTGTATTACATTTTTCTGTCATCTGAAATTTTTATGCATCATCTCCCTTCCTTTTGATATGTCATGTTATTTGCTTGAGGACAAGCAAAGGTTTAAGCATGGGAGAGTTGATAAAGGAAAAAATTGAGTACTTAATGGTTATATTTTATCCCTTAATTAGTAGTAAACTTGTGATTATTTTTTTGCTTTTGGTTATGCTTTGCTTTGGATACTGCTTTGATTTGTTTTATGTTTGTAGGTGAGTAAAAAAGGCCAAGAAGCAAGGAAAAACACTCTAAGGAGGCATATGGACTTGGAACATGCTGAGGAGGAATCAAGGAGACAACCCTGAAGAAATTGGCAAGAAAAGAGCATGCCAGCCTTAAACACGGCCAAGCCGTACTCTGTGCAAAGAACGTGATTTTTTTTCAGTTTTCCAACACAAAGCACGACCAGGCTGTGTCATGAAGCATGATCATGCTTTGTGTCCATACACTCCATATTTTTTAGGGTTTTGAGCAGCCAAAGGGATATAAATACATGGGGAAGCACAGCCAAGATGATCGAGACACATTTAGACTTACTTTTACTCAATTTTAGGCTTAGGAAACACCATTAGATTAGGTTTAGAGTAGGATTAGTGATTAATTCATGTTCTTAGAGTAGAATTTACAGTAATTCAAGCATTGTATTTCATCTTTACATTCTACAAACCAGGTTTTATCTTTCTACTTTACTTCCATATCTACTTCTACTCTTCTATCTTGGTTTATATTGAACTATTATGATATACTTAATAAATATGATTTTAGTTTCTGTTTCTATTATGCTTGAGTAGATTTAATCTAGGGTTTCGGTAAACCCACTTATGGTATGATGATACTGAATTACTAAATTAAATTGTAGGAACCCTAATTGTATTATCCATGGTTAATTAGGATTGACTATTATGCATTGATTATATGAGTTGATGAATGTCTGGCCAATATTTATCACGTCTTAGGATATTAACTGATGAACTGAAAGGTGAAAGTTAATACCAGAATCTAATAGTTAATTAGGGATATCTTAATTACGAAAGTAGTTTAAGGTTCTGTAGGAATGAATCAATTAGTGGGCACGAGAAAACTGATTAATTGAATTCTATGGTTGGCATAGAACTTAATGGACTTAGGTTGAACTAAGAACCACAAAAGTAGGCAATTGGATTAACCTAGGTACGATTAGTAACGTTTGAAAGAGGTTATTAGTTAATTAAGGTTAAATCATCCTTAATTACCTAGATAATTACAATTAGAGGTACATATTGATTGTTGAATATCATAAGTATGGTAAACCCTAACCCTAGGCTTTTGTTAATTGAATTACCTATTTACTTAATTGTGACACACTCTCTCATCGCATTACATTGATTTAGATAGCATATTTTGTAAAGGTCTAGTAATTGATCATTGTTCTTTGTGAGATACGACATGTACTCGCCGAATTAGCTACAGCTACGCCATGCACTTGCGATTATTTATAAAACACACACAAAATCATATTAGTGTTTCCTATATGTATACTTAAATGGTGTTACAGCTACAACTAAATGTTTTCAATTAACTATTGAGCCCGATCACCTTAATAATGACTTATTTTATATTTGGCATACTAGGATATAGCACCACCAAGGAGAAATCTAGCAAATAACACAAATGCAACACTATATAGACTAGTTATAGCTACTTGAGACCAAGTTTCAACCACTAATCAAATCCTACAACACCTCCAAAATAATAATGAAACTAAGGCAAATAATATAGTCGTAGTTAATGAGAATGAATGGTCTAATTTCATGAGATCTAGGCCTCATTCATTTTAAGGTAGTATGACCTAATAGTAGTTGAAAGATGGCTAAGAGAATTAGAGAAGATTATTGAAGTGTTGGGTTATATGAATGAACAAAAAAAAATATTTTCTACTTATATGTTAAATGACGAGGGAGATTACTAGTAAAGGGGAGCTAAAGAATTATTAACCCATCAAGGTAGGCATATCTCTTGGCAAGTATTTCGAGATACTTTTTTAGATAAATATTTCCCTAGTAGCATAAAGATAGAAAAATATATTGATTTCCTATAGCTCGAGCATGGTAATATGACTAGAGATTAATATATTACTAGATTTGAAGAATTATCTAAATTTTTAGCCTATCTAAAGTACAATCCTATTAAAGCATGGAAGCTAATAAAGTTTAAAGTAAAATTGAATCCTAAGATCAAAAATGCTATAATGGCTATGGAAATTTAGGAATTTGTACCTCTGATTAATAAATGTAGACTTCTTAAAAAGAGTTTGAAAGCAGTGGATGATGAGAAACAAAAGCAGGCATTTTGGAAGAGAAAAAGAAAGGCCTAGCCCTCAGGACATAACACCAGAGGGAAAGGTAATAAAGGAGGAAAGAAGCCTCAAGCTATAAGTTGAAGACTCTTGAGGTGGATTCCTTTACAGTTAGATGCACGAAGTGTAGACATGTACATGGGAATAAGCTATGTTATGCTGGACATGATGTTTTTTATATTTATGATTAGAAAGGGCATTATGGATCAAACTACCCACAGGATAAAGGGGAAAAACTTGAACAAATAGCACAGGTTAATGGTAGAGTTTTTACCTTGAGTGATAAAGAGACATTTTAGTCTCTTCAAATGATACAAGGTACATGCTACTTTTATGGTTTTCTTGCTTGCACTATTTGACTTGGGTGCTAGTCACTAGTTCAGATTGAAGGAGTGTGTACATAAATTACATTACCCTATTTATAATCATTCCCATGACCTATTTATTGTGACCCCTATAGGAGAAAAAGTATTAGCATCCTTTGTATGTATGAATTGTCCAATTTCCATACTGAGAAATCTTTTATAGTAGATATAGTACATTTTCCTTTAAGTGGTATTAATGTCATCGTAGATATAAATTAGTTGTCAAAGAATCAAGTTATGCTGAATTGTTGTGATAATTCTATCAAGTTTCTACCTTCTTCCTTAGAAGAATTAAAAGTTTGTGTGTTAAGTGCCAGCCAATTTTGTAGATAGTTGAAAAATAGAATGTTGGGATATATTCTCTTGTACTCCTTAAACTTAGAGGTTAAACAGAAGCTTGATAAGATTTCGATAGTTTATGAATTCTCATACCCACTAGAAATTTCTAAGCTACCTTTAAAGAGAGAAATAAAATTTATCGTTGACCTAGTACCTAGAGCAAGACCTATTTATATTTTACATTATATGATTTCTTTGGTAGAGTTGAAAGAACTCAAAAAGAAACTATAAGAGCTATTGGAAAAGAAATTATTAGGCTAAATATGTCACCTTAAAGAGCCCATGTGCTATCTATGAAAAATATTGTGCATAGGCTACAGGCAATTGAATAAAGTAATTATTAAAAACAAATACTCTCTCCTTAGAATAAATGACCTGTTAGATCAAATAAGGGGAGCTACCCCTTTTTTCCAAAATATATCTGATATCAGGGTACTACTAGATTAAGATTAAGAAAGAAGATATCCCAAAGACTTCTTTTAGAATTAGATAAGGACATTATGAACTTTTGGTAATCTCTTTTGTGCTAACCAATGCATCTGTAATTTTCATGAAATTATATGAACCAGGTCTTCAAACTTTATCTAAATCAATTTGTGGTAATGTTCATAGATGAAATCTTAGTGTATTTCAAGAATGAAGAGGAGTATGAGCAACGTCTTAGACTGGTGTTGCAAGTGTTAAAAGAAAAGAAACTCTTTGTCAAATTGGAGAAATATGAATACTAGTTAAATGAATTAAAAATTTTAGGCAACGCCATTTCTTGTGAGGGAGTAGATGTAGATCTTCGTAAAACTGAAGTGGTACTTAAGTGGGAAAGACCAAAAACAGTTACTAAAGTTAGGAGTTTTCTAGGTTTTAAGGAAATTCATACAAGAATTTTCACAAATAGCCTCACCCCTAACCCAATTAACTAAAAAGGGAAGTCCATTTAAATGGACCTAAGAATATGAAAATATCTTCTAGGAGCTCAAAATCTGATTAACCACTCATTTAGTGTTAGCTATTCCTAATCCTTCAAGACACTTTAAAGTGTATTGTGATGCCTTTGAGAAATGGTTAGTATGTGTTCTAATGCAAGAAAAGATAGTAGTTGCTTATAATTTTTGACAATTAAGACAACATGAGGAAAACTACCCCACTCATGATTTGGAGTTGGCTATAATAGTGTTTGCTTTGAAAATTTAGAGATATTATTTGTATGGAGCAGTATTTGAGGTGTACAGTTATCATAAAAGTCTCAAATACCACTTTGATCAAAGATAACTCAACATGAGATAGAGGAGATAAATGTAATTTCTTAATAATTACCAAGTTTAAACTAAAATACCGTCCAGGAAAAGCTAATGTTGTAGCCAATGCTCTAAGTAGAAAGTCTTTACATTTGAGCCAACTAATGATTTATGAAATGAAATTGTTATAGGAGTTTAGGAATTTAAGATTGGCAATTACATTACGACCAGAAAGTTTGCTTATTAAGGGGTTAAGAATTGAACATGACTTAAGAAATAAGATCAAAGAAGCTTATACCTGAGATCAATTGTTAAAAGGCCATAAGGATTAAGATGATTTTTCTCTAGCAAAAAATGAAATTATTCTATATCGAGGTAGGGTATGAATACCACAAGAAATAGACTTAAGGACTAAAATCTTATAAAAAGCTTGCCAAAGTAAAATACATTATTCATCCAAGATCCACCAAAATGTATCAATATTTAAAAAGGATCTATTGGTGGCCATGAATGAAGAAGGATATTGTTGAATTTGTAAATAAGTGTCCGATTTGTTAGAAGGTGAAAATAAAACATAAAAAACCATCCGAACTCTTGCAACCTATCAAAATTCCCAAATGGAAATGTGATAGTGTATCAATGGATTTTGTAGTAAGTTTCACTAAAAATTCCACTAGATATGATACTATACGAGTGTCAATTGACAGATTAATTAAATTTGCTCACTTTTAATCCATTAAGGTTAACTACCCCTTAGATAGGTTAGCTCAACTATATGTGCAAGAGATTGTCAGGTTGCATGGAATTTCGCTTAATATCATTTTTGATAGGGACCTTATGTTTACTTCTAGGTTTTGGAAAGTATTGCAAGAGGCATTTATTACCAAATTGCATTTTAAGACTACATACCATCCTCAAACTGATGGACAAACCAAAAGAATAACTCAAACTTCAGAGAACATGTTAAGGGCTTGTACGTTAAAGTAAAGAAAAAGATAGGACAAATACCTACTATTAGTGGAATTTGTTTACAATAGTTGTTAGCATTCTAGCATTAGGGTGCCACCTTATGAAACCTTAGTGCAACAGACCTTTGAGTAAATACAAATTATCCATAATAAAATGCTTGTTGCCTAGAGTTGATAGAAAAGTTATTTTGATTAAACAAAACCTTTATAGTTTGAGAAGAAGGAACATGTATTTTTAAGAGTTACCTTTACACCTGCATTGGCCAAGCTCTACGAGTAAAAAAAGTTAAGTCCTTGATATTTGGGACCTTACTAAGTTCTTAAAAAGGTTGGGTCATCAGCTTGAAAAATTGTACTCCCACCTAACCTATCCAATATTCATGATGTTTTTCAAATGTCTCAGTTTCAAAAATACCTTCCTAATTCTTCATACATAATAAAGGATAAATCAATGCAAATAAATAAAAACTTAACTTATCAGCCAGTACATGTAACGATTGTTGACACAAGGGTAAAGCAATTGGGGAATAAAAATTTTCTTCTATTTAAAGTAATTTAGGAAGGTTTGACCCCTAAAGAAGCCACTTGGGAAATGGAGGACTCCTAGAGACATAAATATCTATAACTATTTGAATTAGGTAATTTTTGAATTTTGAGGACAAAATTCTTTTAAAGGGGAGAATTGTAAACTTCTCAATTTCTAATCATAAAAAGTATACTAATATGTTTGCAAAATAGTGAAGAGGGGGAAAATAATAAAAATGAGGTATGGAGAAGTTTTAGAAATAATGATAAAAGAAAATACAATAAAAGTTACTCGATAAAATATATAATGCTAAAATGACCCAAATGGGTAGGAAAAAGGGAAAGAATGGATAAAGGAAATATTTATGAACTAGAATGAGATGTATTTTCTTTTATATTCTTAAGATATTGTTCATAAAGAAAGAATACAAAAGTTTCATATTTTTGGGAAAACTAAGAGGGGTAAAAATGGAATTTTAAGTTAATTAGGTTGTGGAAATTGGAGTAAAGGGTTAAACTATAGGAATAGCCTTCATTAAAAACCTAAAATTTATATCATCATCCTAATAAAGAATTAAAGATAATCAATGAATTTGAAGTCATCCAAACAAGCCATAAGAAAAGGATAAGGGACAAGGATGAGATTAGACAAAAAGGTGCAAGGACAAGGGTATAATTAAGTGAAAAATCATAACATACTAAGAAAAATATCTTACCATTAATTTATTAAGGTAGTGAGATCTGACTTAGGGGGCTAAACTTTAGCCAAGCATAGGGAGAGAAGAAAAAGCCGAGATGCAAGAGAAGAAGAAAGAAGAAAAAAAGAAGCACCAAGGAAAGCCATCTCCTCCTACCTCTATATCTCTTCCTTATCTACATTCTTAATATCCTAAATCCACCATCTTTTCTATGAGAAAGAACAGAAATAGTGAGAAAAAGAAGAAAAGGAGTGACGTCAAAAAGAAGGAGGCCAAAGGAAATCAAGTATAACTAGTATAGCAAGATATAGGAAGTTGATAGTTGATAGGTTTAATAATAATATTTGATTGAATATAATGTGATTTTGCATATCTTGAGATGAATTATAACCTTACAGTGTTATTATTTATGAGGCTAAAACATGCTTGATTATTGTTAGCCATGAAGAGCTGTTGAATAGGTGCATGTATGATATATGTATAGTGCTTGAAATGTGTCTTAAATGAGTGAGAAATATTGCATGAAATGGCTGGTCTCTAGGCTATTTTTGGGTCATAAAATTGATGCTTCATGTTTATTTAGTGATATAGTTGTTGAGAAAGAGTAGTAGCATATGTAAGACAGGGATTTTGAAATGGAGGAAAAGATAAAATTCTGTTTTTAGTACTTTTGGGTTGGTGTTGGCTGAACTTCGGACTTCTACTTGATAAATTGGCATTGTGATATAAGGTGAGACATAACCAAATGATGAAATGAAGAGATAAATATTTAAAAGGTTCTTATGTAACCTAGGCCGAATAGGAGGAAGAAGAATTGGGCCAATTTTGAAATGTGATCTTAATAATTGGTCATGTAAGAATATGTATGACAAATGGTTAAAAATGAATAGGAAAATGAGAATTTAGATTAAGACCTAAGAAAAGTGAAGAGGGTAAAAGGAAAAGAAAGTCTTGGCCTAGAGTTTATCACTTATAGAACAAGTGAAAAGTGAAAATATATTATGACGTAAATGCAACGTTTAGGTTAAACCACGATACAATTGCTAAGAAAATTAGCTTAATTTAATTTTAATAATTAGAATTAATATAAATTAACTGGAAAAGAGGAAAATTGTGATATCAAAAAGGGAGCCTAGTCACAAGGGAACTTAAGGGGAAAACTAGCTTTTATGAAGTATTGTATCAAGCAACAATGAGATAACAAAACTAGGTAAAAGTGATATACTAAGTAAAATAAAGATAAAGAGGTAGATAAATTAACAATAAGTAAGTGCAATCAATATTATACTATGTTAAGATTAAAAAAAAAGAGATAGTAAATACATAGAGGCTAGGCCGAAATTAATGGGTAAGAAAAGAAATTGATTTGGCTAAGTACATTACTAGCTAGTGATAAGGAAAAATGAGATTAATAAATTAAACATTGATAAGCATAACTAATATTATCATAAATGGAGAATAAAAGGAGATAGATTTGTGAAAAATAAGGATTATGGCTAAATATGACTTTAGGGGAATATAAATCGTATTAAATAGGTCAATAAATATTACACTTAATAAATTGGAATTCCAAAAGGACCATCATTTCATAGTATCAGTTCTCTTCATTCAATGAATATGACATATTATGAAGGCATGGATGCATATACATGTTAAGATTATTGATATGCTTTCCAATGGTATTATGATTTATACTTGATTTATGCAAAAAATGAGTATGTAACATTGAGCTTATTATTTAAATTGCATAATATCAATGGAAAATTGTGTTTGGCATATTAATGTTATTAAATATTGGCTGGGAAAAATGATATTATGCCTGACTATGTATGTGATAAAAGAAAAACAAGGAGGAAGGAAAAGTTGAGAAAGGTTACATGTCTTCTATGTCGGTACCTGAAAGGGGACGCCCTATTCATAGATATGATAAATATGATATAAGAATTTGGTCATGCCTGAATGAATCAAAGCTCATTCAAGAGTAAGTAGGGGGAGGCTCACATTGACCTTGTTACAAAGGGATGAGTAAGGGGTAGCTCACATTGACCCCATGACAGTGAGAAATATAAAGAAAGTAAACCACCACATTATGGAATTTGTTTGATATGAAATGCAATGAGCATGTGAAGCATGTTGTCTAGGTGATTCAATGACATAGCTAAATATAACATTGTCAAATTTTACATGTATGGTTGCCATGGCTATATTGTGATACATGCATTAGATGAGTATCTAAATATAGCAGAACATAACATAACATGTAGTATGCATAATATTTGTGATTATTGTTTATCTTATTAGAAATTTTAATTCTCACTATTATTATATATTATATTTAGATAAAGACAGGTAGAATGCTGGTAGTACTACTAACCCTGCTGATTTAATAAATTAGGTAGAGTTACCATATCTATGGTATATTCCCAATGTCCATGACTTGATAATAATTGATCTGGAAGAGATACTAGTATACATGCCACCTCCTCCACTCATTGAACTTGAGGGGATGCATGACGATGACTGGCTTTATAAACTATTTTACATAAATATTAATTTTAATTTGACTTATTAACCAGTCTTTTTTTATAGTGGCCAATCCTTTTTGAAAAGTAACTGGGTACTCTCCTTACAACATGTAGTACCCAAAGTTACGAATTTAAATTTGACTATCATTGTGATACATGCATTAGATGAGCATCTAATATCCACATGGCTAGCTAAACTCTATAGGTAATACAATAGAACATATCATGACATGTAGAATGCATAATATGTGTAATTATTGTTTGGTTTATTGGGAACTCTATTTCTCACTATTATTATATGTTTTATTAAGATAAAGATAGGTAGAATACTGGTAGTACTACTGAATGTGCTTATTGAAATAAATTGGGTAGAGTTACCATATATGTGGTATACTTCCAGCGTGCAAGACTTGATAGTGATTGATCTGGAAGAGATACTAGTATACATGACACCTCCTTCACCCGTTGAACCTAAGGGGATGTATGCCGATGAATGGCTTCATATGCTATTTTATATAAACATTGATGTTAATTTGACTTATTAACCAGTGTCTTTTGGTAGTAGTCAGTCTTTTTTGAAAAGTAACAGAGTATTCTTTTGCTTTTTGTACGATATGTAGTACCCAAAGTTACTAATATAAATCTGACTATCACTAATGTAAAATAATAGTTTAATATCAATGAAAAAGTCTATTTCTAGATGTATGATTCTATCTGTTTAATTACTATTAGTAAAGTACCACCCAAAAGAATGAATAGAAATAAAAGTAAGAGTAATGACTTTAGGAGTGATAAGCTACAAGTATTCAATATGTAACAAAAAAACTGAGATCATTACATTAATTCTCTTTAATTTTTATATTATATACAAATTTTTTCTCATTTATTATATATTTTTTATCATATCAATTTGGTTTTCAATTTTTGCTCTATATATTAATTTTTTATAGTAAATTAAATACAAAAAAGATGTGGCTATTTAGACAAAAATGTCTGTAATTATAAAGTAATACAAAATTAACTATAAATTGATTTATTTTTTTAGTATTAATCAATAAAAAAATATTATTTACAAGTTCATCTATTAAATTTAAACAAAACTATATTTATATACGAAGTAAACATAGGTAAAACTTGAACTTGGCTCAACGGCCGCCTAACTTTTAATGATAAACCTACCTTAAGGTGGAATTAATTAGACTTTAAATCTAACACTTCAAAATTTATTGAACTTCACCCCAAGTTCGACCAGGCGCAAGCCGTGAATAAGTAAACACACAAGGAGTAAAATGTGACATAGGCTAAAAGGGCAATAGAAATGTTTAAAAAATTAGAGGGATTATTAAATTGATGAAAATAGTTGTTTACAGTTTACTAATCTAACTTTGATTGAATCGTGGTCAAACAGGTAATAAGATATATAATATATATTTTAAATTTTTCTTACAAAATATAATATATTAAAATTTAAATCTATAAAATCAATTAAATGAGTCATTTAAAATAAAATTAATCAAATAATGCAAACTAATATAATCAAAATTTTATTAATAACTATATTGTATATGAAATAAGTCCATACTTTTATATGATACTGTACTCTATGGTAAATAATAGTTATTACAATATTATTTTTCATTACAAAAAAAAAATTAAAATACATGTTTAATAATTATTAATATAAAAGTCTATTCAAAATTATACTTTTTTTTAAGTTTAAAAGTTTTTGAAAAACAGTCAAAACTGTGTAATTTTAATAATAACAAAAATAAATTGTTTCGGTTCATTGACTTTTGTCCTATTTTTTCAAAAAAATTTACTTGTTCAATAGTTCCTTGATCAGTTTTTTGTTGAATGGTTTCAAGAGTTAAAAGCGAACCGATCCCCCACTGATTCACCGGCCAGTCTAGTTCAATTTTTCCACACTATAAAAAATTGAATGTTATATATTCCAATTAATTTCACCGTTCCCCTTCCCAAATTCCAAACACGTGGTCATCCTTTCAAACAAATAAAAAGACAACTTATAAGCAATAGTGTGGTCAAATGAAAAAGGGATTTAGATAATTTGAAAAATAGAATTGTTTTTTTAAAACTCTCTGGCTGTCATGTATTAAAAACGAATTAATTAAAGCAAAAGGATATTATTATTGGAAAAGAAAATCTACTTTCATCGATTAAATGTTGAATATTGTAGTAAAAACTATATCATAATTTCTTGAGAAATCTGTCTCTTAGTATATTCAACTGAAAAAGGTAGCCAAAAACAAGCAAACAAGGTTTTTTGAGAGCGAAAGCTTTGATTAGAAATTCAAATAATGCCTCTATAGGTCTATCACTCTTTCAAGTATGTAATAGAAAAGTATGGCACCCAGACAAAATAAGAAAACCAGAAAAGCATGTTAATAGCGTTTGATGTAGATAAACGAAAGCGTCGGCCATCTTTCTCTCAAATGCTAACCCCACATGAGGACTTTTTTGTTCGTCTAGAACTGATGCGGGGGGTCACGGCCACAACAGGGAAACCCTCGATTCATAGTTAATAATCGATTGATTATTTATTGGGTTGCGAATTTAAAGTGTTAATTTTTCAAAAAGCTTATATTCAAAATTTTAAAAACTATTATATAAAATAAAATTCAAAAACTGGACTCATAAAGCATAATCAAGTCTAATTGCAAAAATTAAAATTAAAAGTTAAATTATTATTTTAATTCTTAAAAGATATGTTTTGCATCAATCCTCTAATTTAATTATACCAATCTTAAAATTTGACTCAACCAATGAGAACTTTACTCTTTCAAAGATCAAATATTTATTAATTTAAGACTAAATTGACATGAATTTGAGATTGATTTAATTAACTGACGTAAAAATTCTTTAAAAGATTAATTTAACGCAACCCATATTTTTGAAAATTGTAGTTTAATTAAGTTAAAAAAGTTGCAGGTCCCAATTGGAGTTTTTCAGTATCCGCAATTAA